>VWYH01009810.1:200401-544422 GCA_013399365.1 Pampusana beccarii | reverse complement strand
CATATTTCTTATCTGCTCTATGGTTAAATAACAGGAAGTATTTTTGACTGTCTGAATCTGTCCATCATCTTGTTCAGATTTCAAGGTATAAATAAGCATTTAGGTACTCTTAAAATTTGACACGTTATTTTCCTTTTTCTGACAAAACCCACAGTGGATAAAAAAAATGCAGTTTGCAGTCTATCTAGATTCAAAATCTGCTTGTCATTTGTTAAAAAAAGTTTCAGGAATGTCTTTGTATTTTCTCAAAGCACCACATTGCAGAGGTAGCTAAGATCCTGACACTTTAATCCGAGTTTTATAAATCTCAACAGTTTGGATATAGAGTGTAACTATTTTTTTTTCCACCACTATGTTTTACATCAAGTCAATTTGTACAATCTTCAACATAAGCCACAGGTAATCCATACTGCAACCACACACCCCAGTGTTTCCAATAGAAAAAGCAGTAGCTCCCATTAAATTTGCAAGCTTTGCCAAACCTGCGTGTCTCTTTGGAGTCTTCAAGAGATCCAGAAAAATACTGGGAGTAAATCTGCATTCATATTTCAGGTGCATGTTTTCCCCCTCAGCTGCAGAACCCTAAAATTTGGATTTTGATCAAGAATCTCAGGAACAGGTACTGGAATAGAATAAGTAGTTCTAGTAGCAGTTTAATGGCATATTTATTTAATGACACATACACCACTGTTGGCTTACCTACTTTGATCAACCCTGCACCCAGTCCCCAGAAAAGTTCTACCATGTTTGTTATCCTGCAGTACGTATTCCTGTTCTTCTGATTCACCTATTTCCTCCAGTCTATTTAATTATTATGTAAATCTTGTGCTCTAAAAATTCATCTTTATGCAAATTTCAAGCAAATCTGTTTGGTTTAGTGCTTTAAGAAAACTGCAGTAGGTGGCCAAAGAGCTTAGGAGAATCATCAGAAGATAATCAGGGATGAAAATATCTCTTTGGAAAAAGATATGGATACTTGGAAAATGTAATCCAGGAAACCAAGGATAACACAATGCAGCTAGAAAAGGGAGGACTCTTGTGTTGTGAGACGCACAGTGATGAATAAAAGTTCAGAATTCAGTACTGGTAATAACGCCAATTTCTAGTCTGAACCTATGATCACAAAGCATCAGGGAGCACTTTACAGACACTCATCACATACTCTGAGTGAAAATGGCTTGAACTCACTCAAATCCCATACATAAACCCCAAAGACAAATCTACCAAATTCCAAGAAATCCAAGAGTTAAAGAACACAGTAAATTTATTGAAAATATTCTTGAATAATAGTACCTTTTCTCCCCTAATAGATCTATTACTCAAACCACAACTGCTGTCATGATCTTCTCTTCAAGAACACTTGGTTTTTAGAAGCTGGGTTGCCTGGCCACCAGTGCTATTAATACACTGTGACCAGTAAAACCAGCAAAACACATGCTAATTTTGTGTTTGGAAGAAGGGAACAAAAACCAAAAATAATTTATGTATGGTAAGCATTAAAGTACAGAAGGAACGAAATATTTTCTAGTACTAGTCTGTTGTCAAGATACAGCAATCTCAAACTAATGACAAATTTCAACCTAATTAAGAATCTACTAACACTCTTTGGAGTTGGCAATGACTGTTTCAAATGAAATAGGCATAAGCTGTGTAACAGTCACTGTTTCTACACCTATCTGTTTCAAAGCCTTTGTTTGCTCTTATTTATACAAGAAAATACAATACTTACTTGTTTCAACAAACAACGTCTGCTACAAGTTTGTTAGTATGCACAGCAATTATGGAAACTTTCAGCAATTCATTCAGATGGGATGGTTGAGCGGGCAGTAAGAATGGACCGTTCTACTTCAAGCTAAACATTTCGGTAGCACAGTCTGTAAATCGAAGATTACAGGCTTCATGCTACCTGTGGGAATGAAGGCCATCATATTGATTCCAGACAATATCTTCTTTATTTTCTAAATGTATGGCGGACAGTCTGGTATGAAATTAGAGTAGCACACATCACATCATATGGCTGTCATAGCACGTGATATCATTCAGTGTCTATTCACTACGCAACACTATAGTGTAACTATGTTTCAGAAAATAATCCTGAAGAGATGACAAAACTCCACTACAGAATTATCTATTCCATAAAATCACCACCCTTGAAAGAAATTGTACTTGGAGATCTGTTAAGTACTGATAAGTTGATTCACGGCAACTTGGTCACTAAATACCTACGCACACCGTAATACGATTCATTCTGATCTAACAGCAAAGAATATTCTTGCATTCTGTGATGTACTTGGGATACGAAGTAAAGTTTGGACACTTGACATCACTCAAAACATATCCTTTTCCAAAAGTTCTGATTTGTACCTCATATGTATCACTGATATTTACCACCGCTCCATCTTGATTTTTATCTGGCTGAAGTGATGCAGCTAGAGGAGATTGCATTAGCTGTGCTGGGATGTCTGAGCAGGGACCAAACATTTCCATAGCAACTTGATAATGCTACAAGTCCTTGGCAACAAACTGAACATAAATATTTAGGATATTTACCTACATTAATGCCCTAGGGCTGAATATTTTAGGAGTTTATCATAGTAAATAAATGTGCTAGTTTCACAAATAAATCACCTTATAAAGAGGCACATTTTTACTACTTTGTGTGATATCTAATAAAACTGCTTCCCAGAAATACAATTAATCTTGTTCATTCAGTAAATCCTCAAACTGCCAAAAAATCCTAAAAAACCCCAAACAGAACAGGTTTGTAAGGAGGAGGAGGAAAAAATAATACTTTTTCATTAATGACTAAAATGTAAAGGAATTTAAAGATGACTTTATTTTCACACAATACTTCAATTTGAGATTACTTTCCTGGCTCAAAAAGTTGACTCAAAAATCAAGACTCTGGTTCAGATTAATCTTAACCACATATGAAGTATGTATAACTTTTAATGAGAGATAATAATAAAGTAAATAGTGTGGTCAACACACCAGGTGCAACTCTTTTGAACTTCAGACCTACTTTTATAGTAGCTGTATCCAAGACAAGATCAACTTGTGCACTAGCACCCATTGCAATACTACAGATTAAACTGTGAAGAGCTACTCATAGGAGTTACAGACTCATCTTCATCTTCCATGACACCAATTACTTCTTTTTGTATTTTAAAAAATCTTTTCCTCTTAATAAATTACAGTTAAACAGAAAATTATAAGGCCTTATTCAACTTTAAGTATTACACTTCTTTTGGTTCAAGTTGTAAGTGCAATGTGAAAAACAACGTAGCAGAAAGAAAACAATGCACAATCCAAGATCTAAGAGATACGCAAGACATTTAAATACGTTATGTGACTGCAAAAGCAGTGATATGCGCTTCTGAAACAGTGTGAAATAGTGAAAAAAAATTGATAAGGTAAGAAGTGTCTTAAGGAATTAGGTTTTAGGATTAAGTCGTTAGGAAATTGAACTGCTATAAAAAAAGTTGTATAGCTCTCACTTTTCTTAAAGATACTTTACACTCTCCAGTGTTATCTGTCTCTCTACACTAAAGTACTTGAGAGACAGTGAGCACATATATACCTGTGTTCATAACTGCACACATTCAGTATCTTGAGAAGTGCCAGAAAAGCATCACTATACCAAGATAACAATCACTTAATGAGAAGGATTTCTTGTCAAACTTTCTACACTAGGGAAAAGGCAATTATTTTTTCATTGTCTGTTGAAAGAAGAGAACAGAGACCTCAGAAAGTGTAGTGAAAACAAGAGTGTTTGACATCTAAATTCCAGTCTAAAGATAAATTGTAGACACTGTATTTGTGTGGTCTCTATATGATCAAAGACTAAGTTACCAGTTCAGTACAGGGATATCTAGGCAAAAGTAGCATGCCAGCTCTTATACTTCTGAAAGATCAGGTTCAAAGTTTGCTGGCAAGCTATCTGAAAGTTATTATAGCTATCTGGAAAATCTATCTGAAATAAAGTAGAAGAATGCTGGCAAAATGGAAGAGATGAGCCTTCTACTTCTTTAAGCTTATCCCTGGAAGTGCCTGCAGTGACAAGAGGCTGGCAGAAGGAAAGGATAGGCAGGAAAACACATGGGGAAAAGGCAGACACAGAGCAGAAGATAAAGAAGGAGCAACATAGCAGTGCAAAGTCTAGAAGGCAGAAATCAGGAGTATGATTTAAGGATGAATGAAGAATGCCTGATAAACGGTTTAATCCAAAACTCATTGAAGATAATGGGAAGACTTTCAAAATGGTTTGATATGAGGCTTGTAATCTTAAATGACTGCATTTAGAACCACTGCTTGACCAGCATATCAAAAACCAGCAAGCACTGCTTAAAAACTGACTTCATAAAGCCTCTTCTGAGATGAAGATGCCACTGCTTCTTTGAAGATACAGTCATTAAAGGATGAAGCATGTGAACAGTCAGTATGAGTCCTCTGAAGTTTAACTATAATCTCCTTATTATGTTTTTACTGAGTTTCTGGAATCTTCTCTGAGTGAAAACAGGAAGCAAAACTGAGACAAACAGCTTCACCTGGAAATTACCTGTAAACTAAAGTTAGTCACGTCTTTCTTTTTGTGTGTGGAGGGCATGTTCATGTGTGTATACCTGATTCTAACAACATTTATGCTTTTTACTATTGTATTTACCTGAACAAACACTGAAATGCGGTGTAATTTTCTACCTTACATTAGCTTTTAGTTACAGCTGCCCATCATCCACTGATAAGTTTACTTTTGAAATTTCACTGTTCGATTAAGGACAGATCAGAGATGGTCCTGCAGGTAATAATTCCTCTATCACAGGTTATTTTTTAATAATAATAAAAAAATCTCTATTGAAGCAAAGTGATGCTTTTGTGATTCAGAAAATAAGCCAATGACACTAACACAAACCAAGTTCAGTATTAGTGAATTCTGAAGCAAACACGAATATGTACATAGGTACATTCAAATACATTCATATACACCATGTTTTGAAGTAGATATTAGACACTGAATGAGGCATTCTCGTCCCAGTGCAGAAAATTCATCCTCATTTGTATGGTAGGGTTCTGAACAGAAGCAGAACTGAAAAAGGATGCATTTGTACTTACAAATGGCATTACAGAAAGTTGTTTTCTTTACACAGAAGGCTAAATAATATAGGCTGTGTGGTCTTAAGTATAACTGATGTACAGGTTTCAGAGGTGTTTTGCCCGACTATAGACCAGCCAAGGCCAAACTCATTTCCACAGGGACACGTTTTATACTTTGTTATAGTGCTTTACTCTGCAAATGAGTACAATCAAATCACTGAGCAGTCCCTGGAATGGTGACAACCTTTTCTGGAGAAATGCATCAATCAATCATTCAGTCTCACAGAACAGGCATTCAGTTTACATATTTCATTGACATAATAGGAGCCAGATTGCTCACGTATTTACCAGTCTGAAAAGAAATCAACATATGGAAGTGAAAAGAAAAAATGGCCCAAATAGATGTCAGTGAAAAAGTAGTAAGGAGGACAGAAAACTCCAGGCAGGACCAAGTTAAAACTGACTTTTAAGTTTTCAAATATTTGTTTGTAAAAATAACTTTCCTTTTTTGAGTGGGAGTNTTTTTTTTTGTTAAGGCAGATGCTGTACTCATGGAATGCTGTTTGCACTTTCTTTACATAGAACTAGCTGCTTTGCTATTACTTCCAACATTATGCCTTGATAGTCAAAGAAGAATTGCCTGAGAAAGTACTAAACACACTCATAAAACCAGTTAAATGCTTTGGTAACAGACTTAACAGAATGGCAGCCCTAATCACGTGGATCATAACTTATGAGCCTTAAAGGCAGCAAAACTTCATGTGTATTTATGATACATCAAGACAAACAGTGTTATCAGCACAAAATGTAACGGGAAGAAGCAGAAGTGACTCCACTCAAACTCAAGTTTTGGAAGAGATGTAGAGAAACACCTAACAAGCCTTTCTCACCGTCTCATATGGGAAAAAGTTTAGCACATTAAAACAATGAGGCCAAAACAAGTAATGCATCAACACAGATTCAGCTGAAATCAACAGGTATCAAATCAGTAATTCATTATTCTGCATTTAGGACACTCGAGATTCTCCCTGATAGCCAAATGCTACAACAGTCACCTATAACATAGGCTGGTTTTCGACTTTCTGCCAGAAATAATTACTGAAATGAAGAAAGGGGGACACCTAGGGTCGTGTTTAATGAAGGACAACAAATAGAAAGGGTTGTTCTGGCCAAATACTGAAACTCACAGGAAGCAAACCCATAAAACTAAAGAAAGGATGGCCTATGGCAAATTCATTCTGCCTGGGTGTTAATTACTACCTGTTTAATAACAGAAATGAAATAATTAATGTTTATTGCAATGTGTGGCCATAGAGCAGCCAAAGTAAACGGACAACACAAGAGGTTTTTGTGCAAAACCAACAATCATCCTCCTACAAATGGAACAAAAATACTCCAAGCCTGAGAACAAACTGAAAAACCTTGTACTCTTACGTGTCAGGTAGCTTCAGTAAACCCATTGTGCAAAGAAATAAAGCATTATTAAGGTGACTGAACCAAATAATATAATCTTCCAAGAGTGAAAACTCCACATATGGAAACTATAAGTTGGTAGCATCACCCCTGTTCTGTGATAAACATTGCCATCTACATTGATGTGTAACAATAATGTACTCTGAGTACAATGTCTCAGTATATAAAGTTACTTTTCCAGATGATGGGTACAGTGGTTTCATCTGAACGACTGATGTCAGGCATGTACAAGCAGAAAATAAATTAATGTTTGCCCTACTCTTTAGGGTAGGGGTGAAAAATACCTTGTTTTTTTCCACTCATATTTGACTAGTCCAAACTATGCTTTGCTCCATGGACCAAATAAAGTCCTGTAATGGACTAGCAAAAAAACCCCAACCAACAACAACCACCGCCACCCACACACAACACCAAAAAACCCGCCAACAACCAAAACCCTCAAATTTGAACACGCGAACAGGTTAAAAATCCATCAATCCATCTGCTGTGGGATTTATTCTGCACGTGGGCTGCAACTTCAGAATCATAGCATGGCTTGGATTGGAAGAGACCTTAAAATTCACTTAGTTCCACGCTCCTTGCCATGGGCAGGGACACCTTCCACTAGACCAGGTTGCTCAAAGACCCATCCAACCTGGCCTTGAACACTTCCAGGGATGGGCCATCAACAACTTCTCTGGGCAATGTGCTCCAGTGCCTCACCACCCTCATGTTGAAGAATTTGTTCCTTATAGCTCGTCTAAATATCCCCTCTTTCAGTTTAAAGGCATTACCTCTTGTCCTATCACACAGCTCGGTGTAGGAAAACTGCCTATTCTAAAACCAAGAATTTATTCCCCACCTTCGCCAGAAAGAACCCATTGTGTCTCCAAATGAAATGGGCATAGAGCTCTGTCCTTCTGAAAGCCTAAGTAAAAAATAGTCAAAGTAGCTATGAAAAGTATTTCTATCAACATGTCCCTATAAGCATGTTTAAGGTGCAGTAACAATGCATTTTCCTGTCTGAAGGTTGGACAGAATTCAGCTCTTCAGTGAAAAATCAAGTAAATTAAGATGACACCTTATAGTGCCATCTACTGCTGAAGATACTAATTATTCTAATTTATATGCAATCAGCAATATTTTAGTACAAAAAGCCTTGGGAAATATAATTCAAAAGTTAAGAAAGATGGTACAGCATGGCTAATTATGTGATGTAACACAAATTATTGCCAAATCAATAGCTACACGGATTAGAAAAAATTAATCCAAAAAGGTAATTATCAAACTTGGATAAAGCATGAACTGTTTAATCTTCTCCCCTCCCCGTCCCCCCCTTCTCTTCCTGGAATTTAATTCTGAGGAGTCACACTCATGTCTTATTGCATGTATGCGTATGCTAATCAAAGGCAATACTTGGAGGCTGGCCCTTTTGCAATAACAGTGTTTGGGGTGAAAATGTTGCAGTAGACCTGATAACATTCCGCCATTCTATCATGCTCTAGGTTAAACAAGATTTTTCCCCTTCTAGGATTCCAGTCTTATAAACAGTTTTGAAAATAACTATCTGAAGTTTCATAATACACCACAAGTCTTGAGGCAATGATTAGGTTTGTACTATGAAGTCCAGCATCTAGGGAACAGAATGAGTGAGTGTGTGTAACCTTCACCAGAACCATGTTATTCCCAAATGTAACCACACAATTAACGATTTATTTTATTAATCTCAAAACATAGAACTAAGACCAGTGTCCAGACACCCTGAGATATAACGCAACTCCCAAGGGTAAACCAGATATTGATGACACAAGCCCTAAATCAACACTGAACCAGAAGAGATGGGAATTGCAAGGGACACTGAAACAAAGCCATTTCCCAAAGGTGCTATAAAATTGTTATATTTTGACACTCATGCTTCTGTTAAGACTATCATCCGCTAATTCTAATGCCTTGTTTAACACAAGTTATAACACAAGTAGAGGTGTGTCTCTAGCACTGCTACTAGATTTATTGCATTTTCTGATATCATGCCAACAGAAAATCACCATATCAAAATTCTGATCATGTTTGTGTAACATTTAGGTGCGTGTTTTTTTAATTTGACCATTTAACAAGAAATGCAACTTACAGATCCAGTTCTGGACCCTTCTCCCAGCAGTTACGTGTAACAGCTTCTGAGTATCTTCATCCATATTGCTGAAAAGATTCTGAAATAAACCACAAAGATCTTGTCTGTAACAATGCCATAGGGAATCTGCAACTTCTTAGCATCTGGGTATTCATCAAGAAAATATATGCAACAAGAACTAAAAAAAAGTTTCATATACATGATTCTAGTAAAGTGAAAACCTAAAGCAAAGAGGAACCTCAACATTTTGAAGGTTTTCAACATCAAGACACACTTCTCAAATTGAGGAATGTTGAAATTTTTGTCATAGGCTTATACACTACATGCGGAAGAATTTATGCTTTGACAAAAATTCACCTATAAAAAATGAACTAATTTGTATTCAAAGTATATTACTTTTCATATGTGTTCAGTTGCCAGGCACTAGATCCAAGACTCATCATTCTCCCTGTAAGTACATTTTACTACTTCATTTAAAGGTTACAAAGATAATTTCCAAAATATATTGATTTGCTGTTCACCTAGTCTTTTTCAGCTACATGAACTGTTTCCCTGCTGGAGCTGACAACCAGAACTTTAAATACCTGAAAACATCAGCATCATTTTTTCTGGCATGTTTTAGTGCTGCTGTTCCTGACTATTTATGAATTTCATTATTGCCAAAGTGCAAATTATTAAATGAATGATTGCTGTGTCAGATTGCAACTCTTGGCACATTTATATATTTAATTTACACATTTCTTTTTACAGTTTTATAATGTTATTTATGAATATCTCCAACACTATGGCAGAAAATATAAAACAAATCAAAAGAAAGAGGGGCTGCGATTGCTACTTCAAATAAAAAGGGAAATAATTTCACAGCTTTATTATGGTTACAGAATGACAATTAATCCATCACTGGACAATCTTAGTAGGTTTGGTTTTGGTGGAGTTTTAAATGTGTTTAACGCTCTGATGATTCATGCGCCAGATTAAGAGTATCGTCAGCACTAATGATTGCTTTGGGTGCAATAATCACTTTTGCTAAATATAATCTTCTCTCATTGAAAGGAAATGTTCATACCACTTATCTTCAGAAAATGGATATTTGCAGAGCTGGATTGTGACTTTGCAGTTTTTCAGCTGACCCCTTAGAATAGAATAACACTGAGTTTCACATTTTGTGACAGAGTGCTCAAGTTTATCATCCTTGACACAACAATCACAGTAAAGATTTGCACACCTCCCTAAATAAATCCAATAGGCACTCACATCTTCACACAGCTTGCCATCTTCCCTGGAAAACTTATAAAAGTTCACTGTTGTCAAGTAAAAATATTACATTTAAAAATATATATATGTATTACTTACTGGAAAACACTAATTTGCCACAAGTGATTTTCTGCTTATGAAGAAAATGGTTTCGTAACAATGCCACTGAGAAACATTTTTTTATTTTTACAGATGGTCATCAAACCTGGAGAAGCAGTAGCCCTACAATAGCCATTAAACTACTGACCAAAGGGCTCACCTAAACAGTAGAAGAGCCACATTCAGATCCCAGCCCTGTGTTTGCCAGGCAAGTTTCACCCCATGAGCTATTGTTTGCTTTGGGAATAGTCCTGCTTAATCTCTTCTACTGGACTGAGTTGACTTTATATGAAAAAATAGTAATTGCAGCAAAGACAAACGGAGGTTTTCCATAGCCCACATGAATACTGTAACCACTGAGCAATTAAATCAGTGCTTTTCTGCTTTTCTCTAGCACAATAGATATTTACCTGTTTAAACAGTGAATGAAAGAAAGACACAAAAGAGGAACCACCTCACTATGCCAATAATTAGGTGTCTGAAAGCTAGAAGTCTTTAGTTTCTCTCTGTCAGTGAAAGATCTCTGTTCTGATACAGAACAGTAAAGTGTTTAAGTCCCAGATCTGCTGTCAAATAACCTTATTACCCAACTCAAACAGCAACTTGTATGTTCACCACAATTTAAGAGACAAGAAGAGTGGAACATAGATTGCAGTACTCGACACCGCATACAAAATAATATTCCTTATTTCTACACTGCTCCCAACATACACTAATCTTCTACCTGGTGGGTAAAGCACGGTTGCTTATTTTACTGGGGGCTCTGGTATCATCACATTTCACAGGACATAACTGACAGCAATCAGCACCAAACGATGGTGAAGATCTGCGGTTTGCTCTCTTAGAGCAACAGAACAAGTCTTCAAAATAACAGTTAACTCTGGTCACACAAAACATATCGCTGAGCATCCAAGTTGTAGGGTACTCAGTACCAAAGAACGTACCATTCCTCCTCTGTTAACCTGTATTCAAAACTGGACCTTCAGCTCTTCCAACAAATACACTACAAAGGAACAACAAAAAAATCTACTCTCAAAACCAGCTTCTACAGCTTGATTTCCCTGCAATGAACTTGATACATGCAACTGCAAAACAGCTTTCAGAAACAACTACTGCCTTTCTCATCCTTGTACTGTTATGTAATATATTTATATTTGTGGTGCTGGAATTTCTTTTTCTTTCAGTCTGATAAAGATTTCATGATAGAATTAAAAGCAACTAAGCTTTAAGCTTAGAATTATTAATATATAGTACTCAGCAACAAGGGAATGTGTACAGAATGACACACTTGTTTATGTTTTCCTTCTTATGGCAGAGGATTCTTCATTCAGATATGCTGCATGATAAACAGATCTGCTCCTGGTAAAATTAAATGTGACTGATGCATCCATTTGTCCTGAAGTTTATTTTTGATAGACATCTATTACATTGAATCATTCTGGTTTTCATGAAGCCCTGCACAACTAAGTGTTGACAATAGAAGGAACATTTTAGATAAATATTTTTAGCCGAGACTAGACTGTGGGGGTAGAAATCACTCAGTTGCTAAAATTATCCAGTTAACTTGTACAGCTGCTTCAGTTCCTTAAAAATACAGCTTGCCTGACCTATTATACTGATCATAAGTAAATAAACCTAAGTAGCAAACCTGGTTTATTACTCCATGGTGACCATCACGTGTCAATAGTCACTGACTGCATAGAAGTCATATGAAAATAAAATCCACGTTTAACCTTGGAGAAGTCAATGAAATTCATGGAAGCATTCCTGCAGACAGCCACTGAGTTGGGGCAGGCTGCTCTTCCCAATTTTAACAGCTGGTCAGGCTTGATCTCAATTAAAAAGGAATTCGCAAGGCAGAAGAATTCCTTATTTACAGTAAGGAATGCAAATGCTATACCAATGCTTTCACCTAAATAGCAACATCAATCCAGAAGAGCCAACTACAGATTTAAATAAAAGTAGTTAATGGAAACAATGTTATTTATCTGAACTACACATATCCTGAGTAAACCAGCACCTGTCTCCACATACACATCACCAGTAACGGTCCACATGAGCCAAAATCTGGAACTAAATTTATAGTTACACATATTTACTAACGTAATGGAAGAAGTTACAAGTCAAATAATTGTAACATAACAGTCCGCTGCAGCTGCCAAAAATCCATGTTGTTTAAGCAATTTCAGTCCTGTACAAAAAACTGAACAAGAAAACAGTATGTCTAGTAGCTACCCCTTACTTCCCAGCCTGAAGGTACATGCTTTCAATTACAAGGAGACGCAACATTCAGCAGAAATCTTGAATGGTGCAAACCATGAAATTCTGTGGTTGCTAAAACACCTTAAAAGCATTTCTTCCCAACTCTGATACCAAAATACGTATTCACTATATAAGCGAATGCAAAGATGACAGACTATTTAATAAAAAGGGGAGAGAGCAAACTAATTCAAAAAGAAGGGGATGGAGAAATAGGTGTCTGTACAGAAGGGTTACAAAGCAAACCGTTTCCAGAGAGCTCATGTATTTGCTGCAAAAAACAAACAGAATTTTCATGACTGTTCGGTAACGTGTTTTCAGAGATAAGTCAAAATCAGACCCTACCTAGCTTACACGTTTTACATGGTCTTATGAAATAAGTTCTTTAGAACTGAGACCAAAACCTATAAGATTTACAAGTGTACTCCTCGCTTGTTCCGCCCCCTCAAGCCATAAAATTCCTCAGGCTGGTGTTATCGCAGAACATGTACATTGTTCCACTCCAATGAGACACTAAGTGGAATCCAGCCCATCACTACAAAAAAAAAAATAAAAATGATGTGCCACAAAACCACTCCAATATTTAGAAATTCATTTGCCTCATTACTATTCACACATGCAACCAAGCAGTTAAATAAAAGAAATTAAAATGTAAAGTGCTAGAGAATGGTAGCCCAAACCCAAACCACTTTAGCTTTCTGTGACTGGCAATTATAATGCAGACAATCCATGCAATCACTGCCTTTGGCAGCGTTACAGAGAAACTCTTTAAAAGCGTTAAATGGCTTAAGAAACAGGAGATGGCAAAGAGGCAGGAGGCCCTAGAAAGGAAGAGTGTGTTCCTCATACCAATAGTGTCAGTTCCATCTGAAAAACACCACTGCATGAGCTCACCTGCGTGACAATTTGCACCTCAGCAAAAGGTGGTTTGCATAAACAGGAATAATTACAGGTTATTTGGGCACAGAGGCAGCACATGTTTAGCTACCAGCCTTTAAAAGTAACTCAACTTTTATTTTGCTCAGATCAACACTTAGCTAAGGATGTGATTTATTCCATCATAACAAGGAATCCTAGGAAACCTCCTGAAACTGATTGCAAGGCAAAGTCACTTGCCAAGCATTGTCTCTGACCCTGCATGAAGCATGTGGTCATTATTTTATTGATTAGATAAATCACTCCCTGCTGTTATCTCTTATAATTGTTTTGTAATTTCGCAGTGTAGGCATCAGCTTGCACTGTAAACATGTTTATTGGGAAAAACTATACAAATACTGAGAAGGAGAATAAGATATCTTCAGTCTCTTATCAGATTGTCATTAAAAAAATACATGTAGATTGTTTAGATGCAATGAGTTAAATTGTAAATGTATGTGTTTGGTTTGTAGGCAGAAGTGGCTTGCTTTAATTGCACTGCCTGTGGGAACAGCAAAATTATTTATTCATCTGGCTAGCAGTTGACATAAAACTGTTAAAGTTATAAGAGAGACCTAGTCTGAGATAGGTATTAATGATTTACTTTTGGCAATGGCAGACATGTACATGTAAAGATACACTAATAAAATGAGTACTAAAAGTATTAAAGTCAGAAATAAGTGTTCCAGTAATACATACCCTCAGACAATCAGAGATCCTGGAAGCCTTTGAAATAGGTGAAATAGGACGAGTGTAAGATTTGAACAGAAGCATTGGAATATTTCGTTTGCCTTGATAATTTTGTTATTTTTCATTTTCAGCATCATCCTCAGATTACACATCTTTGTTGTCAGCCAGTCTACCCCATAAGGAAATTCTGTACTGTGACAGCCCCCCAGAGCCCTGCAAGTCAGGTAATCTCCATGTCTCGAGGAATGAGCTACTCAGGTAGTCAGCATGAATGTCACTGCTTGGCACCGCATACAGCTTGTTGAAAACTGTCAGTTGAAATTGCTTTTCAAAGGAAAACTAGATTCTTCAAAAAGCAGAGTTTGTATGAAACTGTTTTCAAAGTTTTTTCCCAATCAGGTCTGAACACCACCACCAGCTTGAGCTGACTGGCATATTCAGTAAGCAGGCAGGGCAAAGATTACAACTTGTAGTTTTATAATTCTATTGACCTACGCTGTATCAGGTTATCTAACATCATAACCACTATGCTTTTTCCCCACAGCTTGTGATTACTTTATCGGATATAATGTATGGCAGTAACCAAGTGTGAAGGTTGTTAGTACGCAAAGAACTACAGAGAGGTATGACTCCAAGAGAAGGTAAAACTTTAGTCAAATGCTATTAGAAGAGTATTTTGTATGGCCAAGGCTGTTTACAAAGATTGTGAAGGGTCAAAGCATCCTAGCCCAGAAACATGCGTGGTTCTATTCATACCTTAATTCATCTCTTTGCTAGCCTTCTACCCATAAAAATGGAAAGGTCTCCAACAGCCTCTGAGGACTGACACACTCCTGAGTTTTTGCTGAGTCTTTAAAAAGGGCACAAAAAAAGGGGCACCCTCTGCACTTCAGCAGGTACTTTCACCCCAGCAATCTTGCAGAGCTTTTGAACAACAGAAGCTTCTTCCCGTTCCTCATTTGAAATCCACACCGTGCGACTGAGTCAAAACACATACTGTTTTCACCTCCCCAGCAGATTTACTGAGAGATAGGATTCACACTCTAAATAGTTTTGGGTATTGGGTTTGTATAGAGATAAGCTCAGACTGGTGCATACTGCTGACTGGAAAATTGTGAACAGGTTGTGAAAGGTCAAAACACATTTTATACTGGCTTACAAGAAACAGATACATGACTTTCCCTCTCTCCAGTGGACAGCAACATGTTAAGTAGCAACAAATAGGACACAAAGAGGCATCTTGATTTCTCTCGATCCTCAGTAATCCAAGTCAGAATCAAAATGGACCTTTTGCATCATTCATCATAGCAGTGAAAAGCATTAAACTGGAGCGTGACACCTGCTGAAAACCACAGTCTCCATTGGTTGTTTCATGCATGCTTCAACACCAGATCACTTTTTTCAGCCCCCAGCTACCTTAAACCTATTATTTGGAGTGAACTCACAAGCTTAAGTGATCCACAAAAGCCTCTTAAGAGATTTTACCAAGGAAGGAAAAACCATAAATCAGAGACATACTTTAGACAAAAAAAGTACAGAGGTGCTAAGATCAAATCTATTTTCTAAAGCCTGTTGTTCCTGACAAATCTTTCCTCCGTGACAACTCAAGAAGACTATTTCAGAGGTATTCCTACATTATGAAGTTTTAATAAATATCGTGTTGCTAATCACACTGGTATCTTTCTTTCCCCTTGGTCCAAAAATATGCAGAATCATCATGCTTGGATATGTATTTCAAAAGGCAAGTTCAACTGGCTTTATTTGAAAGCATGAGGAAGACCAATGCTTGAAAAGTGAAATGGCTACTTTCCCAGAAGAGACATGATTTGGATTTTGGTACAGCTGAGTATAAATGCTGAGTTTCTGCCTCAGAGCTACTTTTCAACACAGAAAAAAGCTTGAAGATAGATTTTGTTGCATGCTTTTATAAACATTCCAGATCCTAGGCAGAATTGATGTCTCAAAATTCACCATGATGAAGCTCATGTGATCTTCCTCTAAAATTCCAGGAATAAAGAGACATCATTTGTCCTCTCCATACGGAAACTTAATTGATGTCAATTAGCTTGATATCATTTTTCATAAAGCTTCATAAATTCACCCCAGTCTATACTAAAGTCAGTATTAAGAAGCCACCCCAAACTTTCTTGTAGGCAGTTAAAAACAGCCAGGAAAAAAATAATTTTATATGTAAACTTAAATTCTGAAGGAGCTACTTATCTTTCCCTGATAATTTTAAAGTGACATGGGTATAAATAGAATGAAATAAATCAATCTCCAGAATTTAATAGCACAGGAAATGTTACTTAGGTCAGATCCTTCCAAACCCACATAGAACTGAGTTGTTCTGTCACACTTCTGTTGCACTCAGTACAACCATGATAGAGGCAGGGGGTTTTTATGTTTTAAGTCTTTATGTTAGGCCTACAGAGATTCTCTGAGTCAATATGCATCTTAACTGTGGTTCCTATTTCAAAATAATACATACACAATATTTATCTTTTATTGGCAGAAAAAAATAGATTAAATTTGTAATCATAAACACAGTGACTACATCTTCAGTCTGTCAGAAAAGACTGTTATTAAATTGTCATTTTAAACTAAATGATATACTGCATTATATTCAGTACACTTGAGAAGAATATATTCATAACCTTCATCAGAGCTAAACTCAGCTTTGTTTAGGAATAAAATTACACTTATAGTTGAACATTAGGATCAAAGCTAAGTTAAAATAGTCAGGTTTAAGATAAGTATAATCTCTCAATATTGCATTTATAAAATAATGCTTTATTTTCTCTCTTGTAAATTATTCTCAGAAGGTAAGTTACTAGCAAAAGAATTAGTGCTGAAAACAAAACCCTGTAAAATATATTGACTCCCAAGAAAATGAATGTGTTTAGAAACACAGATACTTTTAAAAAGTGCAAGCAAATCCTTGTTCCTTGAAAGAAAAAGGATGTTTTTGTAAAAACCTTAGAAAATAATTAGAATTAGTTCTGAGATAAAGTATAATGAATGCCCTTGAGCACAGTTTTGTGGAAGGTAACTCTTGCTGAACGTACCCAATTTCTTTCCTGGACATGTTTACAGGTATAATTGATTTTATATCACATTTAAACAAATTGCATCAAGTGGAGTAAATTCAGGTAAAAATAACCAAACAAACCTGGCTTAGTAGCACACAGACTTGTTATTGAAGAATCAGGAACGAGAAGGCTTCCTTTTAAAAATTAAATTTGAAGTGGAGAAATATCTTTCATGTTTTGATTTACATTTAATAATTACACTGTATCATTAATTTTGACTAACATTTTATGGTCAAACTGCACATTTTGTTCATTGTTCCATCCATTTTCACTGCTTTTGAATTGTTTCATATTGCAGACTTGTTAATGTTTATTCTTCCAAAACATGGCAAATGCAGTAGAACCTAAATAAATTATTTACATTTTTAAAGACCAAAAGCTTATTAACATTTGCCTGGAAGAGTACATTTGTGGTTTGCTCTAAAGCTGAAAATGTAAATTAACATCTTCTGGCCTGATTCTTTTCTCACTCTGTCAGTGTTATTCTCAGTTAGAATACTGCAAATGAGATGAATCAAGCCCAGGGCACATAAAGACCTCCAAGAATAATCCCCTTAATGGCTTCAGAACTCTCCACTGAACTTTAATTTTCAGTTGCTGCAAAAGAAAAACACTGTAGACACTCACAATAATCTATTATTGAGATACTTTTTCTCAATAATTATAGGTTCCTACTTCAGGATTTCAAAGTGTAGAGCTGGCATGCACATAGATGACCTCTTCAGTTTTACTGGTAACAGAAGGGTGCATGTGAGGTGAACAGAAAATAAATGTGTACCTGGTGATCCTGATACTCCTCCTACCCTGAAGAAAGCAAAGAACATGCTGCTGAGGTTAATGAAGATTTATGAGAGGTGAATGAATGTGATCAGTAACTGATGTAATGTTCAAAATACAAGCAGAGACATCTGGTGGCAAAGGGTTATTTATGTTTTACTAGTTTTTTATTGTTTGAGGAGTCAAGGAAGAATTAAAAATGCTTATTTTCTATAAGAATATTTTCTTAGCATATAATTTTCACACAACAAGACTTAAGAACAGATTGAAATGACAAGAAGCTTTAGGGAACATGGAATGATGCAATGCAGATCAATATGCTAGAAGGACAACAGCAGCTCAGAGTAGAAATACCTTCAAATACTTTGGACTGGGGGAAGAGAAAATTCTGTTATTTTCCTTCAAATATGCAACAAGACGGTACCTGAAGCCCCATTCAGACCACTGAAATCACAGACAAAAATTTTTAACGCACAACTATTCCTACCACTGTGAGAAAAATAAAATCTGAACATCGGTAGGTCTGACCAATATGAAGTGTAAGGTGATAATAAGGGACTGGATAATCTGACATATGAGCAGATGCTGAAAGAACTTGTACTGTTCAGCCTGAAGACTTAGGGGATTCTAACTGTGCACGTAAATATCTAATTTGGGGAAATAAAGATGATTGAGACAAACTCTTCTCAGCGATAGGACAAGAGGCAACCGGCGTAAACTGAAATACAGGAAGCTCCATTCATATGCAAGGAGGAAAAAAATGCTTTTTACTCTGAGGGCAGTTGAACATTGGAATGAGTTGCTCAAAGAGGTTGTAGAGTCCCCTTCTTTTGCGACATTCAAAACCAGACTGTACCCAGTCCCAGGCAACCTTCCCTAGTTGGTGCTGCTTGAGCAGAGGGATTGAATGAGACAATTGCCAGCAATGACTTCCAACCTCAATCTCTGACTTTCTTCTTACACCAGGATCTTATTGTCAGCCATGGTGAATGTCACCATTAAAGTAGTGAAGAGGCTTTGCAATGATAAAGATACATTTTCAGGGTCAAAATGCTAATAAGGGTAGGGAGGCTCAGAGGGGACTTGGGAAGAGGCAGTCTACCACATAAAGAAAAAACACCTCATTTTTTTTTATATATAGCATATATATCCTGCAGGTATAACACCAGTCATGGTGAGGTCACAGTCTGAACACTGCAATGCAAAGACAAACCACCCTCCTGACCAAAGGAAAACCACCACCAAACGAATAACAAAAAAATCCACTGCCAAAACAAACAAACCAACCCACACAGCAGTACAGGATAAATTTCCTGCTTCGGAGACCAGGTAAATAGAATTTAGCCTGAAGACTATTCAGTTATTAGTAGCATAATATTGTCTTTTGTCTGTTTAAATCAGTCATAATTAAAGCTAACTGCAGAACAATTTGTTACACAAGATTCAATAAGACTACAACAGCAATCATGAGGCAGCTCTTCCAAAGGAAGAACTTGTTATTCTTGGGCAAATCCAACTCAAAAGAATTCATTACAATGGCACAAATGTACTGGGAACGAGTCATTATTGATGTCCAGCTCTTCAAATTCATGAAGTTACACAACAAAGAAAAAAATACCTACATTTTTAAGAAGGCCTTAGAGATAATGCATTTCTAAAGGGAATGGGGAAAATAGCAAAGTATCTAGACTACCTAGGAAACAATATTGTGCAAATAGGGAAAAATTCATTACAAGAATCCATTACGTCTACTTGAGTCACATTACTTGTGATGATTTCTAGTGTTCGTAACATTTCACTGAAAAACTGGACCAGAAGTTGAGTATTTCTGGTTCCATTCCTATGGGTGCCACAAACTGTTTAACTTTAGTAAAGGAAGTTAACCAATGGGAAAGACTTCTACTTCATTCTATCAGCTTCGAATCTGTTATCTGCTTTGTTAAACTATTCATTAGCTGGGTAGAGAAAGCAATAAATTGTCTAGTTAGAAATCATTATTATTATACTCTGATGCCTTTGCATTAAAAAATAGGTATAAGAACAGGAACAGCACGACTCCCAGATTATCCAGACAGGAACCATAGCACCACTGAAACACAACATGCCTAACCTTCCTTTTATACACCACGTGTCTCTGAAGATATTCATGTCAAACTCCTTCAACATGTGAAAAGAAGATATTCCTAAAAATTAAGCTGAACATGAGAGAAAGTAAAAGACTTCCACAATCTGGAAAACCAGAATAGCTTATACAGTTTACAGGCCAGCTCCCATCCAGCATCTACATTTCATCACCCCAGAGTTGAAAAGTTGTTACTGGAAGGATATAGAATAGGATGAAGGTAGGACCACTGCTGCAGAACTTGTAACAAGGACCTGAAACAAACAAATACAAAGCACCACCACCACACAGCAATGCCTGCTGTGGTTTAACCCAGCAGGCAGCTAAGCACCACACATAGCTGTTCACTCACTTCACCCCCTACCCTGCAGCAGGATTGGAAAGGAAAAAAACCCATAAAATGTAAAGCTTGTGGTTTAAAGAGAATTTAATAGGACAGAAAACAATGATAATAATAATACTTATTATAATCAAAGGATCTATGAAACTAGTGATGCACAGTGCAGTTGAACACCTGGTGTTCAATATTCAGCCCATCCCCAAGCAGCAGGTCCTTCAGCCACCTTCCCCCAAAATTTACACTAAGCACAATGTCATATGGTATGGAATATCCCTTTGCCCAGCCTGTGTACCTTCTTGTGCACCTGGCAGAGCATGAGAAGCTGAGAAGTCCTTAACTGCTTAGCAACAACTAAAACATCAGTGTATTATCAACATTTTTCTCATTCTAAATCCCTAACACAGCACTATACTACCACTATACTGCTAGGAAGAACATTAACTCTCTCCCAGCTGAATCCAGGACAATAACTTAGAAGACGCAGGAAATTGCCCTCTCCGTTGTTATTACTACCTTAGACTAATAGTTTGAAACTGATTTATTTTCTTTGCATCAAATATTATTGTGCTACACAAAGTTCAACATGCTATAGAATGTCCCAGATGAACACAGAATTACCTGAATATGGCGAAGTAATCTCATCTTCTCCCTATACAAAAGAAGGAATAATTTCCTGTTGACAGAAAAATATTTTACTAAACCAGAGGCAGCAGGCAGTAGCCATTCAAGCAGAATGGGACTGGGGAAAACAGTTTAATAATCAACAGTTTATATGTCCTGATGTGTGCTGTGTATAGTGAGCACTGAAGATGATTTATAGTCCAAAGAGAATGAAGGCTGGCAGTGACTGTGAAAACCAGCAGAGCTGCTGGTCACT
Organism: Pampusana beccarii; assembly: GCA_013399365.1. Lineage (NCBI taxonomy): Eukaryota > Metazoa > Chordata > Aves > Columbiformes > Columbidae > Pampusana > Pampusana beccarii. The sequence goes on along the minus strand of VWYH01009810.1, from coordinate 523,329 downwards.
GTCTCTGTGACAAAGTGGGATTTTTTTTATTATGACAGAGAGATGGTGATTTCAATGTAAAAGCACTTGCCAACCTGTCATACTGTTCAGGCTGACCAGGCTTCCTCAAAGGAGTGCATACATGCAGATCAGATCAGCTCAATAAAGAGAAACTATTAGTTTGCATAACCTTTCTGGAACAGGGAGCTGAAGTCATACATTTTGCTGCAGTGCCATTCACAGAAGGCTGACAGAAGAGTCCAGAGCTTTCTATTCCAAAGTACCTTTACCTACCTGCCTGCAAAAACGGCAGTGAGCCAACCTAGGCTAAGTCAGTATGTTCATATTTAACAGGTGCAAAAAAGGCAGCTCAGCGCTGGTAGACAGAAATAGACACGTTCTCTGATGTGTTTTCTGGGGAGGTGATCTTCGAGAAAATAGTCTTTGCAACACCAAACTGCATGATCAGATCTGTTTCTCACTGCTTTAGCCAGTGACTCATCAGTGTGTCACCTGTTCATTCACAGTCTTCAAAGGCACATTGATATTATATCTCAGCTCTTTGCCCTAGGGCCACTCTACAGCTCACTGTTTATGCAGGGTCTGCTGGGAACATATTTCAAATACTGCTGTTCAGAAATGAATATATCATAGTAGAGTATACACAAATTCAGTAATGCGCATACATTATGCTTTAAAAACACAGAATATTGAGATATGCATCATGCACAAAGCACTAATGAGATTATTTAGTGATGGAAACTATAGCAATATAGCAGCCGATGAATCTCCCAAATGTTCAGAACAGTACTAGTAGACTTAATACATTACACTTAAGGTAATCTACAAACAGCACCTTCAAAACCAGAGTAGGGCCCCAGCTCAGAGTCCTTACGTATTCTATCCCTGTTTAAAATCAAATTATTTTCCATGACTAAAAATAAATAAATAAATAAAAATAAGCCTTTTGGAAAGGCATTTCAGTTCTAGAAATATATTCAATAGCCAATAAAAACTAGTGGAGTTATAAAAAATAACAATGAAAGTAACATTAAACCCTCTCCATAGAGTCATCTAAGTCATTATATTCCCAAGTCTGCAATAGGCCCACAAGGCTAAGTCAAATGATTCACTGTTTCTCTACAACCATTCAGCAAAAGGTAGGTTACAGAAAATAAGAAATGGTAATGGTATAAAGATGAAAATACTGAAGGACAATTTATCAGGCCTCCTTTGGATTAAGGGTTCATTCATAAATAGTTAGTAGATATTGACATTTTAAGTCTTCCTGTTGTTTTCATAAATAGTAGTCTGTGTATATATTTAAAAGAATGGCTGTAGGAGTTAGTGATTTATGAAAATAAGCTATTGCCATGACTTACGTAACTAATGATCTGTACACTCTATTGGGAAATATTATTAATAGCTCTTAATCACAAATTAGCCACTTAAAATAACACCTTATTATAAAGTATGACAGATATATGTGCCTGTTTAAGGGTCTAAAGGTGGAGCTGCGATATCATGGAACACTCACTATTACTTATTGAAATTTGTCAACCTATAGTTGAACAACAGAGCAGCTATAAACAATACAGTGAAATACACTTAATGCTTTACACAATCGTGTGTGCAAGCACTTGCCATGGAGCAACAGGACAAATCAATGCCTTCAAGCAGGCTTGCACTTCATGCAATATGTGATGGACATGCTACCAGCTGGTTTGCTCCAAGAGCCTACGCAGTTTCACAGGAAGGCATAAATGTCAAAGTGAACAACTAGGCTAGCTATGGTTAGGTGACATTGTCTAGGTTTATGTACGAGCAGTAAAACAGCAGTAGGTAAGTACTTACTTTCTTCCAAATAAGTGGTAATTTTAGCAAATAAAACAAAGACATCTTCAAATACACAAAAGTGTATTTGAATACTTCAGAAACCTGAATACTTCCAAGAGCAGTGCTACTATAGCTGTGATAGTCTAAGCAAATAAGACAGACAACGAGAATAAAAGTAATTTTACATTAGATTAACTAGTTTATTTGGAAAAAATATAACCGTGTCTTACGTAGCTCCTTCTTCAAATATTATATAAAAATATAAACTTGAAAGTTAAAGGTGTGTGCTGAGTTTAACTGCATTTTAATCCATTAAACCTTCTCCTTTTCACAATAACATTTTCATACTCCACAAGCAATAAATTACCTCTCCATTTCCCGTTATAGAAGGAAACCACCTTGAAATACCTTTCCACACCAAGATGGTCCTTCTGCTCCATGGGTAACAGCAGCACCTTCTCTCAGGTAGTTTAACTAAATATATTAACCAGTCAGACCAAAACCAGTTTTCTCCTTTTTCATTTAGTGTTCGAGTTCGCAGCTTTTATTTCACACAGTTGCTGCTGTTTCTCACAGAATGAGTGTGTACAGAGGCATGACGCTGTTTCTATTCACAGTACAGATACGGGAGAAATGTGTCAGGTGAGTTATATTCCTCTTAAAATACAAATCTATCTATTTTAGGCATCTATGCCAGATTCTGATGATCCCGCCCTTATACTATCTTCCATCAGAAGTGAAACTAAAAATTTTAAAAGCCACGTAACTCAAGGTGGAATAAGTATCTTCAGATTGAGAGCATCTTCCAAATGCATCCCTCAGACCTAGAGCTTACCAAGTTTACAGAATGAGACCCGAAAACCAAATTCCACAATATAGAGTTCCCACCTGCCCCCCACCCCCTCCCCAAAAATGTCACCTGGTGGAAACACATCCTACTTTTTTAAACCGTATTCACTACATGGCTTATAATGGGTCGTATCTACCACATCTTCCAAATGTTTAGTGCGACATCTGGCACACAAATAACCAATTTCAATTAATTCCATTAAACTGCAATTTGAATTTGGTTTCCGCTTGTGTCATTTAACTTTAACTTGGACACAAACACAGCCTTATCCATCTTTATGTGTCCTCTGAGTTGTTAATCCCAAAGGTATCATTCCTGCAAAGTGCTCATTAAAAACTGAGTGGCTGTCCTATCTTAGTAAGTGTGGAAGGTAACGCAGAACATTAAAACAGTAACATTTTAACAATATTTTTTTTTACCTTATAGAATTATCAGGATTGTTACCTCACGCAACACATACTCAAATACCAATGAACTGGAACATAGATAAGATTAAACAATCAAACACATAGACTCAGACCCCACTTTTTATAGTGCAATATCAAGGTAATCCTTAGAGGCCAGCTACTAATCTTACCTGCTCAGTGATCCTCAGGAAGAATGAAGGCAACAAAAACCACCCCTCACTCTATTTAGTCCTGAGACTGATAAAACTACCTCATACACCTGGGGAATGTACTTCAGCTGGGCCAAATTGGAGCCCAGTGGGAACTAAGGTGGGGCAAAAAGGGGTTATCAGGTGGAGCAAATAATGCAATCAAGGATTTTCAGGGCTTCCTACTGACTGAAACAGTTTGCACAAGAAAAACTCCGCTTTTTCTGCTGTACTGTGTGTCTTGCTTTCACAGTCCAGTAGGAACCTTGTATATTGTTCCTGGGGTTGGTGAGGGACCACGGGAACGTTCTTGCTCATGTTAGGTAGTGCTGCCTGACACTTGCGTCCCTCCCTGAATTCCTGTAACAAAGGGACATAACAACGCACATGAAAGGATATAGGTTAAATTGATAGAATCTGGTAACCTTTCCCAGCTGGTTTCCACAGCAAACTCTATAACCTCCAGCTCCCCAGAGGATCAAGTCCATCATATCGGACACACCGGCTGTAGTACAGAACCTTACATGGTAGAAGTGGATGTCTCTTCCCTTTTAAACATATGCAGTCATGCCAATCATCTGAAAAGCAAACTCCATTGAGTGTTTCAAACTACATGTTTTCAGTAGAATGAGGTGTTCATAAAACACCTCCACAGCTTTGCAGCTGTGGTATTGAGAAACAAAATAATTTTGCCTTGCAAAATGTAATGTTTTGAATATTTTGTTATTATTATTTTTATTGTCTCCCACCACTACCATGTTAGTTATTTTGCAATTAAGTGAATGAAAACTCGAGCTACGAGCCTGAGAAACTGAGTGTCCCACACATTTTGCAGTGTACTATAAACAAGGAAGAGAAAGAAAAACAAGAAAGGCTTTATTTTAGGCTTTATTTGTTTAGGCTTTATTTTATTTTCACAGAGATGACAAGGGGCAACTCCTCATCTCCTGTATGGACTTCTGCCAAATTGTCACAGTCCAAAACCAGAAATCCTTCATGTTCTGAAATCTTGACCCCTGTCCACTCGTCTTCATCTTCATATAAAGTTTATCATGTCAATGATTAAGTTGCTGTCATGCTTTTATTTTATTTCAAGGAAAAATATATCATGCGTGTCTCAGTGACTGCCATGAGCACTGTCTTCAAAATGTGCATTAAAAAGGACAGAAAGCAGGTGCGGAAACTGACAGCTCAACATGGAAGTTTTGAGCGTCCAGAAGAAAGATGTAACAGAAAGTTTTACAACATTGACTGTAGTGGTTATTACCATGGAAAGCTGCAACAAACCCGAGACAAACAGGTGACATCACAGCTCTGTATGATGGGGCTGATTGCTTCGAGGCAATGAACTGATCTGTGAAAAAATCTGGAAGCTTTATCTGAAAGAAAACAAACCAATACACAAGTATTTTTAAAGGATGTTTGCAGTCTGCATTCCTTCATTTTCATTTACTTCGCCTGCAGCTGCTAATTCTGAAGCCTGTTTATTTCATTGAAAACTGTCAGTGACAGTTCCAGGACAGCTGAGATTCACAGATGTATGGCATTTGTGAAGTCAGTTAACCTTTATGGAAATTTAGGTTATTTGGTGAAAAATTTGCTAGGGAAAATTCTGTCTCAGATGTAGATCCTCGCACGAGGAATAAAGTTGCTGATCACGCTAAATGGATTGGATTAGTGGTCAAACTGCTAATTAAGCCAATTCTACTTAAATATCAGAGGGAAGTTCCCGACTACTAAGACTTGGTATGGAAACAATTTTCACAGGTATTACTATTGACTATGCCATTCAACACTACAAAATACTTGTATAGTAACTCTTCTTACCAGCTGCTTTAGCTGTGCCACCTGATCTCCTCACAGAATCACAGAGCACTTCACCGTAACTATCCACTAAACTGTGCACTTTAAGCATGGCATCAGAACAGTGCGTAAAAACTGCAAATATATGGGCGCACAGATTCAGCTTGTTCTGTTTAGTGTCTTCATTTTTTTTCCTGACAATCTAATCCTACATCATTAAGCTTTTACCTATAATTCTGACTAGTTTCACTTCTACCTGCCCTTCCCAAGCCCTAGATACCAGCGTTGATACAGCTCCTTCTGTCACGTATCACCTTTGCAAAAGTACTAACCAAGCTTTCACCTTCATTACTCCTCTTGATGACTCACATCTACCACAAAGTCACAGGGACATAAAGAGAAAGATGATAACCAGCTTAAAATAAAAGAACATCCTCAACACATGCTTATTTATTCCCATACTTTATTAAATAAATGCTTTATAAGCTTTGCTGGCTTTGGTATTCAGTTGTAACATCAGCCAGAAGTTAAATGTTCCGTGGGATAAAAACTGTGCCTCCATTCATTAAGGAATTGGAGAACTTCAGTTCGTTCAAACATTAAGAGAGTCAATGAAGTAATTTGCTAATAAATTAGCTGTCAGAGAGCTCTGGAGTAAAGCTAGTCTGCACTAAGAGCAGTACAGATGTAACTCAGATTTAGTAGTTAAACAATTAGTCGAGAAATTTCCCCTTCTGCTGGGTGGACATTGGGGTAAATGACTCACAAAGTATTAATTATGGCTTCTCAGCCATTATTTTGTCCTTCACCAAAAAAATTACAATAAACCTAAACAATTGAGAGAGTTATCATCAGGAAGAGTAAAAAGGATAGACAGGACACAAAGAGAATAACACAGCTAAGCAAATGCACAAGGAAAACCAAATTTCATCCTTCATATATTTTCCAATTTAATGTTATACAGATTTGCCTTAATCTGATACCAAATAATGCAAAAAAAAAAAAAAAGTATTTTAACAACTCCTCAAAAAACTATCTAAAATTCTGTAATGATGGCAAAAAAATATGTGTATTATGTGTATCACTATAATATAAATCCATTTGAGCTTCTAGATAAGGCGGAGGGGGAAGGAAAAAGACACATTATCTTTGTAAATGGGAATAAGTGGTTTTAAACAGAAACACCGGACAAGAAATCAAGCCTAAAGTTTGAAATGTCACTACCAAGGTAAGTATAACCAAGACAATCTTACCTGTGCTTTATCAGTGAATGGAATAGGGTGCAGGGGGGGGTGAGCAAGTGGACAGTAGTTCTATAAATGCCAGACATACAAGATAACAGTCTGTGAGATAATGAGCAGACAAGGCATGAGAATTTTCTACTAGAAAATGGCATTCAGTTGGTGGTTGTATAGTTAATTAAATGCTGTTCATTAAATGCTGTTAACTGAAATTGAGCTCATCTTATCTGGTAATGATTGCATTTTGCTCTATGTGTTTCGTATTTTGTATAAACTTGCATTTATTAATTTTGGAGTATCAATATCAACACGTAGACAGTTAACATGGAGACAGGTGCACAATTACTGGGATTTCACTGTTGTCTCATTGTCAATGTAGGACATAATAATTTCTATTCAGGTTACTCCCTTATCTGACTGCATGCTAAAGAAGATGGAATGGCTTCATTTTGTAGGATTCTTTATCCATACCATTTGTGTTCAGTTATTTTTTTTTTGGTGTTAAAGAAAGTTTAAATTACGCCTGATTAACTAAATATGCAGAACACATGTACTTTGTAATGGTTCTGCATTTGGCACTCCTAAAATATTAGAAATATTAAAATACAGGTGTAAATTATTATGGCTATGGATTTCAAAACTGGCTAGTACAATTATTTCTGTAATGACACCCTGAGGTACTACCGAAGGTAGTTTTATAGCATCTAATTTCTCCAGTAAGTATAGCATCAGCCATATAACTTAGGAAAACAGTACTCACAGAAACATGATGAAGCAGAGATCCTTCCAACTCCAGTAGCTTCAAATATCCCCGTAGTATGATATATAGTGATTGCATGCATCAAGCAGAAAACATGATTAACTTTTCAGCTTGCATAAAGTAAGCCATAGCAAGTAGCAGAAAACCACTCTGGCTACTGAGAACATCCATTTACTTTTACAATTGCAACTTATGATGGATGTTGGTGTCTTGAAAAATAACAAGGCCAGAAAACTGGATTCACAGCTTTCCAACTGAGGCAGTTTATTATCTTACTCTGACACAAAGAAAAGGAATTGCAGATTAAACAAACTGTATTTTAAAACCTGTAGAAGAATACATGCATTCACTCCATCCCCACATCATTCTGGAATAAGATCAGGATATTAATTAGATTTCTTCCTGCTTCCTACTGACCAATAAATGACACATTAACTGTGTTCCACCAAAGATGCTCTTCATATGGGTTCAGTGCTATATTGGCAAATAAAGAATGGGTAAACATATGTCTGATGCACATGAAAAGTGGACAAACACTAGGTTGCCTAATGTACTAATTCACATTTACCTGAGATTCAGTGCAGCATGGTTTATATCAACTGGATTTTTATTTTAAGGCGCTAGAGTCAATGCAGTGCTCTCTCATGGAAGTGTCTCTATGTCTCAGTTCTGCCACCTTATGTTTCCTATGCAAGGTTAAAAAAAAAGAAAAAAAAGAAAAATCCAAAACCTAAGTTGTTCTTGTTTTGTGACCAACATGACAGACTTTTTTCTCCACTGTACTATCCTAAACACAGAAGCGAAGCTCAATTCACTGGAAAGAGAGCAATGTTCTTTATGGTACATGCTCCTCTTCACTCTCTACTCCCTCCCTAAATTAATCTTTTTCATAGGAGTACATATACCACGACATTTGGAAATCACAAAACAGAACACTTTCTCTGTTTGCTTTGGCTGGATCTACCAGAGGAGGCATTCTGTGTGTGTCTATCACTTGACAGAATTCCATAAACAACTCAAGAGAAACTAAGGTTGCTAGCAGGAAGGAAAATGATATTGTTATTTCTTGTACATACTGCAGGTTGCTAATGATAAATAAAAATTCTCCATTGTCTTGTCAAGATCTTAGTTTTCTAAAACCTAAATCACTGAAAAAAAACTTTTTTTTTTTCCTCAAAAGGGGATAGATTTGTATTAAAAAAATCTTTAGATATTGGTTAATGTATACGCTCTACAATATAAATTAACAGATATGTTAGCACGTATTTTAGGTCACGAAACCAAAGTTTTGAAAAGTACCTTGTTACTTGAAAAATTTAAGGACTCAATTAACTAAAACTTAACAGTAAGCATTTTGCCAAAATTTGTGGAATGTATAGAAAAAAAAAATTGAATAAAACTTCTAACGAAAGAATGCATGAATACATGTCTCTCTATATGGTGAGGTGAAAACATTTCATGTTTATCATTCAAGGAAGACAGCTGAGTACGGTGTCATTTCTCAGGAGAGTTTGTGTCCTTTTGCTAATTTTCTTTAGCAATGCTGCATGCCTGCTACAAGCAGTTAGAACTAATCAGAAATCATTGCTTGAGCTGAGGTCCTTAATATGGCTTCTTCAATTTTTTTGTGTGTTTATGTGGTCTCGCATTCTATTTTATCTACTTTAAATTGTAACCTTTTCCTTATTTTTTCTTTCAAACTCTGATGCTTCAGCTTAAAATAGAACATTTTTTAATATCCAGAAATCCTAACTAATTAAAAGGTTCATCATCCTCTTAACTTACTATGCATTCATATAGCTACTTAGTCTTACACTTTTAGAAGTGGCTCCAGTTTATCTGCTTCATTTCCATATGGATCTATAACACGTGGTCCGCAGAGCAGTAGGTTACGGTTTTACACTTCCCTGAAATGGACTATATCTCATAATAAAGGCAAAGGCCTTGTATGAAATCAGTGCCCCAACGTTCAAGGGATTCAAAGAAGTGAATCTTGCTGATTCACACAAATGGCTTCAGTGCCCTATTTATGACATTTGGTGATTAAGGCCTTGAACTGGGAAAGTTCTTAGGCATGAGCTTACCTTTTAATTCAATAGAAGCATTCACGCTTTTGAAATGCTTAAACGCTTTGTTGAAGTGTGGCCCAAATAAAGTGAACAAGCAATGAAAAAAAAGAAGCAATAAAATTTACTTATGCAATAATTACTCTGAAGCCTATTTCAAGAAGCTGCCCCATCTGCCAGCTATGTAGCTGCAACACCACAAGCTGCAAGTGCACTTAAATTTCCTCATGCTAATAGTGAAACTGAAGCACTTAAATCTGCTTCGTCCTCTCTCTCGCCTCCCCAAGGACATGCGTTTCTGTCTTTCACTCTCATAGCCATCTATCTTGAGACACCTGTGCTCATTTCACCTGTTCTTCTATGAAACCCTTGAGAGAACACATGGTGAAGAATCAAAGATGAAGTTCTGGCTCCTTTACAACGCTTTGGTGAAGAAAATAATACAGGAAAAAGTTACTCTAACGCTCTAACTGGGGCATCTGTCCAGTTAAAATTCCCAAACAGCTTTTCTAAACAAAGCGCCAGATGCAAAAGTGTTCTGTAGACTCCCTGGATGTTTTAGTCTTCTCCCACGAATAAACTCTCAAATTGCAGCTAACTCCACCTTTATCTGTGGTCTTCTCTCTTCAGCTTTCTACAGCTATTTGAAACTCTTCCATTAATCAAAACATTTTACCAGTGTTTGATATAAATAGGCTTGATCTTACCTCTTTAATCTTGATTTTGGCTTTCATTTTGAGTTACCTACTTTATTCTCATGTGTCACTTTAGATTAATTTGTTATGTTAAGTGCTTGCCAAATAAATAATGAGCTTTCAAATGAGTCCATATGTAATAAGGAGAGGATTCAATTATTACTAACACTATTAACATTTTACTACTGTATGAGGGTCATAGCTGAAAATATGATAGACACCTTTAGGATTTCCAAGAGCCTCAGTCTCTTACTTGGGAACCATTGTTACCGCTAAGACATTGGCATCTAATGATGTGTAATAATGAGAAAGAAGGGGCAATTCTTTGCAGTGATTCCTGCAACCAGTTGTTCTTGATGTCACTTATTTCGGTATAAAACTTAAATTATTATAAAGTGCCTGACTACTGTTGCAAACTATTATTTTGGAGACCATAAAGAGAATCAAGAGGCTAAGATTATGTAAGAAAGAGATTTTTTTTTAAATTTTTTTTTTAAAGCAATAAAAGTATTCAAATTAATTTTGTTTCCTACCTGATTGTCCTTAAAACCAATACTTACATGACAGCCACAGGTAAAGTTATTAGCTGCATTTGGCAGCCACTGTATGGAATACTCCATGTGAGTTAAAGGTAGTCTCCTGTACAATCTGCAGAGATGACAGACCATAAGGGAAGGAGAAACAGAAGTACAAGAAGATGAGTTGACACCTTACCACCTGCCAGAGGTGTATGGGAAGAGATCCGTGCATCCTATTCCCAATGCCTGGGGCTGCCTTTGCCACGCTGTGAACAGCAGCATCTGGGCTAAGGCAGTTTGAGGTATGTTCCTATTCACTTTTCAAAATGTAGCCTGTCTCCTGGGATTGAGTCAGATCCTAAAATATTCTAAGATCACTCACAGATTCCCTTGAGAATTCTTTCAACACCACTGTAAAGAGGTGGAATATTATTTTCTTGAACAAAAACCACGCTGTTCTAAGGATTTGATTTTTCCTAGTTTTTCCATAGTCACTTTGCTGACAAAAATGAAACAGAGGTGTTTTGAAAGTACAAGATCAAAGAGAAAAACCTGTTATTTGCAAGTATTTCAGAATCTACATCCCTAATCACACATTCCGCTCTTCTTCCCATTCTATCTACATCATTAGGAAAGGACAAAAGGAAAAAGCTACTTGGATCACAAAGTCCAGTCCTTTGCAATCCCTGAAAGCAAATAATGATCTAGCAGGATCAATATCTACATGTCCTTGCACAGTGCCAGGCAGAAGGCATTTTCAACACCTTGGAAGAATCTGAAAGTACATGTCCAAAATGTTCAGCTATAAGGTGCCACAACAGAGCAGGAAGGCTCGAGGGAACCAACATCCCAGGTCCTATCAGCAGGAATGAAATTTTGGAAGATTTTGAGTCCACGTCGCTACGATTAACCATCTGCTTCTGGAGATTTGGAATCTGAAAACTCAAAAAGCATGTCCTGCACAGTGGCACAGCTCCAGTCCCATTATATTGTTGAATCCCTGCACCTACAGAGACCCAATGGCCTAAAAGAAGTGGCAAATCTCTCCAAAAGGCCTGTGTACGAATGCTGGCACTGAACACCAACGTCTGGCCAAGGTCGCAGTGAGGCAGAGCCCTCCTCCAAGGCATGTTCTCTATTCTCAGCTGACAGAGAGGGATGGAAGACTATTGCCCAGTAGACCAGTTTCGCTGCTCACTCATCATGTATAATGGTGAGGATTCTAGTAGATAGAAGACATCTCCTTTAAGATCTCTGAGGGAGCATTTCAGGATGTTTATAATCTGATTTTAACTGAGCTAAATAAACAAACAAAAAGCCGTATAAAAGTACAAGATTATCACTATTGATCTTGGAACTGTGGCATTGTGTTGTAAATCACACCATTGACAAAACCAAGTGAAGAGTGAGGTTTTGCAACACCTCAAGTTCAGTTCTTCCTTGTTTGTGTATTAATTTTCTGCCAAAAGAGTGACCTAAAAAGAAGCTGTAGGTGATTCGTTAAACTTAGACCCTAGATTCAAACGTTGTTCAGCTCACACGTGTATGCGTTAGACATTTCTCACTTTTTCTGTTTTCCCCAAAATTTCTTCTGTTTACCTAGCAGGATGGTTTTCAGTGGTTTGAGCGGTAGCAAAATAGAATTATACTTGCAAATTTCCCCTTACCAGTAGCTGCCTGCATGCAGTCCCAGCCAGAAGACAGCCCTTGGCACTAACAGCCTGACAGCAAGGGAGTGATATTTCCACTTGCAGTAAAAGTGTTAATGGGAAAAATCCATGTTCAGGGTAGTCATCTGAGGTCAAAGACTGTGAAATGGTTTGGGGGCCAAATTGGATTTCTGTGTAGGAAATAAACACCATTTCTCACATAATTTCAGAAGATGATACTTGATATTTTCCAGAAAACCCTAAGAAGATGTAGTATAAGTGAATTTCACTGTATTCATTAACGAACAAACTAAATCTTCAAGTTAGTTTGTTAAGTATAATTATGCTTCATTCAGTCATTTCTTCTTATTAGCCATTTTATGTTGCTGTGGTAATTATAGCCAAGTACATTTGCATGTGGGTTGGCAACGGAGGATGTGTTCTTTGCTGAAGGTTTGTCACAGAAACAGTGGAATTTAGAGAAACTGATATCTCATGATTGTTACTGACTGCACTTGGAAAGGTTACAAGGAATAAACTAATTACCTTAACATTCACAGATTTTTCCGAGAAAAAAATAGCTACGCTGTGACGTGGGTTAGCAAATAAAGTATAAAACATAGGAGAAGCCCTGATAAATATGAGTAGGAGCTTGATTACTCAGAACTAGACTGGAATACGTTAAGGAATATATAAGATTCGTGTGGATTTGGTATGAGATTGCTTTTAAACTCCACAGGTTATATGCAAGTGCCCAGCAGTAAGAGGAGAATATTATTATGTCTGGAAAGAAGTACGACAAAAACTATGAGCTGTATGAACGTAGCAAAAAAGCTAAAGAACAGTTATTTCAACCTCAGTAAGGGTCAGTCTCTTAAGCTCTTGCTCAGTTATAGTCAGTTCTTCCTCATGCAGATCTCCCACTAACTTCAAGAAGTTTCACCTGAACTGATACAAACCCAGCGAAAATTGCTGGATGAAAATTTTTTAACCCATCTGGCAAAAAAGTGACGCATTGCTGTGTGAGAAGAATCCATAAAAGTGTAGGGTTTACACAAAAAAATTGACAGCGTACAAAACACATTTCAGTCAAGTTAGCTGTTGTTTCAGAAACAGGGTCTGAAACGGTGGGTAAGGCAGAAAGAACAAGAGGCAAGATGTTCCCTTCTGCAATAAACTCTCAAGCAGAGATTGCCAGTAGAAATGTAAAAGGCCTAGAAAGCTCACACTTTATTTATTACCGTTAGCAATGAACCCATAACGGCAAAATAATCATCCTAAATGGAATTGTTCTCAGAAGGGAATCTGTGAACGATCGTGCCATCAAAGACAGCGTGAGATGGAAAAGTCACATTAGGGAATACAGGAAAATGAACTTAACAGGTAGGTCTAAAAAAAAAGAAAAAGAAAAAAAATAGTAGAATAAAAAGAAACTGCACTTTATTTTCTTGCTTTCATATATCTCACACACTTAATGCACAGACATAGTTATATATCAGGCACAGTATGAGTGACTGAAAAATAATACATTTTCAAGTTGTCTTGATGGCTAGAAGCACTAGTCAAAAAATAGCGAAGTCATAAAATACTGCAGTTTTGGGCTGTGGTTCCAGGTAGTTTACAACTTGTAGTTTTAATTACTCAGTTTTACTGAAAAAGATTGCTTGAAGTAAATGTGGAAATCTGGAATTTTAATATGTATATAGTGAGCTAAGGAGCAGGTTATTCTGATCAGTCCTTCTGACAAGACGCAGTGCAGTAAACTGAGCAGGATTTCTCTTATCTAACTGCAACTTCAGGCTTCTAAAAGTCAGATATTCAGCTGAAATTATCTGTCCCCTTTCTCACAGCCAAATGAGGCAGGTGGATGCCTCCAGCATATTACTTATCCCACATTTCTCAAAAGTCACATTTTGCATTATGCCTATATCAATTTAATAATGAGTTACCACTGCAGGGACCATGGCTTTTCACTCCTCACTTCTATCAGGTTTGTACTTCCACTGCTTCCCCATGAAGAAAGGAGGAGCCCAGGCTGGGGCTCCTGTTCATAAACTGTTGATAACTGTTAATAAACTAAATTAATTTCCCCAAATTGAGTCTGGTTTTTGCCCATGATGATAACTACTGAGTGATCTCCCTGTCCTTGTCTCGACCCACGAGCCTTTTGACATATTTTTCTCACCCTGTTCAGTTGAGGAGGGAGTGACAGAGTGGCTTGGTGGGCACCTGGCATCCAGCCAGGGTCAACCCAACTCACTGATTCAGGAAGCTACAACAGCACAAAAGTTATCTTCAACAGAAAGGAAACATAATTTTATCCCTGTTTTAAGATGAAATAACTTTTGAAGTGATCTCTTTTTATTTTGACTTAAGAAGGAATTTACAATGGATTTTCAGATGTCTCAATTGTTTGAAGGCAAAAGTTGGGATAGTTTATCCCAAGATAACCTATTTTATTTTAATGTTAGAACAATTAAATCACATGTAGTATATTTCAAAGTTAAAAGGTATTAGTCCAAGGGAACTAACAGAAGGTTAAGTGAGAAGCAGAAACGGGAACTTTCTTTATATAGAAGATATTGTCCTGTTGGGAAGTCAGAATTTTAAAAATTAGTTACCAGTTGATAGTAAGTAAATTGCGTAATAGTTGAGGTCAAGTTGGGATGTTACTTTTAATTAACATAGAGTGATTTATTTGCCTGAATAAATTTCCCACAGGATATAATGAACTAGTTATTTATTTCTTAATATCTGGGAATCAAAACAAATCTTGGAGGTCACTTACATTTGAAGGTTTTGTTCTGTCATTATACACTCATAAAAGTTAATAGCCCTTGCTGCTTGCCTGAGTTCAACATTAAATTCGAAGATGAGTTAGGAGAATGTCTTAATTACTGTTCATTACCGTAAGAGTTCATACGAAGATACATGAAAATTGCAGCCAACACAGCTGATGGAAAATATGCTAGGTTTTTTTTTCTGGGGAGAGGGAGGCATTAAAAGAGAAGGTCAGAGGGTCAGTAAAGCTCATCTGTCAAAAGTGAAACTTTTTGACAGTATCTGTCTTGTTCAATGAAAGCTTAATGGGAAAAGATTTCCCAGTCTCAAATATGGATTGATTCCTGCTCACATAACAGAGAAGATCAAGTCACTACTTGAGGTAAAGTGACTCACTGCAGTACGAGAGATTTTTGGTTGAATATCCTCCTTGATTTGTGTTAAGTATGGAATCTCTACCAATTTTCCTCTGTGCTGTAAGTACATGTAATCAGCCCTAGGTTTTGGGCTGTTATGGGATCTGGGTTCCTCCCAATAAAGATAGATCTTGAAGTGATGACAAGGATTTTAACAGCCTTTTTAAGGGCTGGTTGTAAACCTGAATGGGAGATGGATTTTCTAGCTCACAAATTTCTTGAAATATTTTTTGGGGAAAAAGAAAAGCATATGTCTTTCAACAATATTAATCTTTCATTGTAGCACATCCCTAGTCACCATCTGTCCACCTACGTATGCACAAGATACAAATTAAGAGTCAGGAACTTTTTATGACTAGATGCACTAAGACAATAGAATGTGAGTGTTAAGGAAGTTTCTTTTCCCTGGGTTTCCTGATGGAGAGACTCAGGCATGGATTCCAGAAATTCTTCTTCAAGAAATAATTTATTTGCAAGTTATAGCATAAAGAAGCTCAAGCTGGGTGTTTCTGGTGGAGGGACCGCCAGCCAAGAAAACCTTGAGCAATGATACCCTTACAAGTCTAAACTTCCCACCCCTTGCACATCAACTCAGGTCAACTCTAAAATTAGAGTCTGGGGTCCCCCGTTCTTTGTCGGATCTCTTAATTTTTGTCAGGTTATCTCTGCAGATAGTTGTTTGTTCTTTTACCAACCAGACTACATGTCAACCAAAGTGCTGACCTTCAGTTGCTATTTTGCACCTACAGCTGGGTAGAAAAATAAATCCTTGACAATAACCAAAACATTATTCTGTTTGTTGTCCTCTTTGGGACACCTTGTTCTTTTTCTTTACTTATCTTGCAGTTCTTTTTGAGGATCAAAAACTCCTCTTATCTAGTAGCTTGAATGGACTCTGAGGCCTTTTTTTGCTTAAGGAAGCAGAAAGTTATAAAGTTCACAACTCGCAGTCTAAGCAAACTTACCTATGCTAAACAAATTCTATATAAGCAGTTTCTAAAGAAGTTCTATGAGAAGCAGTATACCAAATAATTCAATAAGCTAAGGCAGTCTGTTCCCTAACTTTACCGAAAAAGACTAAAACACCTAGCTCTAAATTTCCTGGCCAGGGCTACAATACTCTGAAGTGATTCGAGGTGGAGTAAAGGACTTTTTGTATCCATCACTGAATCTCTTTAATGCTTTAAGAAACCTATAAAGATCTCTTTAGAGATCTACATATCTGGTGAAAGTATGGAACTGGAGCCTGCATATTTAAAAAACCCCACACTTCTATGGGTTATTTCCGCATTTTACATCAAATAATTGTTGGCTGCTGTATGCAGTCATTTTCTGTACACGAAGACTGGTCATGCAAAAGTCAAGATCTCTCAAAATGAGAATCAAATCTGATGGAGGTGCCTAGGTCTCCCATGCAGGGTTATGAATTTTCATTATGTGTTTAGGTCTTTTTTAGGATCTGGCTTTAAATTATTTGTGCATAATTTAAGACACAGGAAAAGAGGCAGATTGTCAAGATGTTCATATCAACTCTATCTAGCAGACTGTGGACAGAAAAATACCCTTTCTACACTTACACTGAGCAACATCCCTGAAACTATCACTGTGTTTCTCAGCCTTGTAGCACATACTGAACTGAAGTTGTCTTTTTTTTCTCTTTAATCCAGATCTTTTCACTAACCCAGTTTGTGGTGCAAAAACAGTTCCGAATAAGCAGTGGTTCTGGTTTCATTTTCAAAATAATTTACCAGCAAAGTAATTTACCAGCAGTTCCATGGGTTAAAGATGGCAGATTTGCTGAGCTGATTAGTGTTGTTGGTAAAGACATTTCAATTATCCCATCTGAAGCATGTCCAGTTCTCTATATTCAATAGGTTTTCAGTTTTGCTAATGCCTGTACCCAAGGTAACATGGCATATATGTGTGTATATATACGTAATATTGCTCTTCCTGAGCATAGGAATAGTGGTTAATAGTTCAGAGAAAGTTATAACATTAGAAGAAAGCAAAATTAAAGTAGCAGCCTGTCTGAATACAGAGTTATGACTGTATAGGATGTAGGACATGGATGTAATTACAGGTCATTCTGGGTGAGTATGGGAACATCCCAAACTTTTGAAACCTCCAGCCTGTTGAAATCCTGCTATGACGAGTGCTGAGGATAAAACTTTCATTGACTTTATGGGTTTTGAGACAGGCCTGCCAATAGAGGACCCTGATCTCAGCTGCAGCTTACTACAGTACAAGCCAGGTGATACCAAGCTATTGTAGTGTCTTTTATTTTTACTTTTTTTTGAGTCATTGAAAATTAGAGATAAATGAGATTTTATAAAATCAGTTAGATAATACACACTTTGATGGGGATGACAGTGTTTAGAAGGAGAAAGGCACGCACTAGAAATATGAAATTTCCTTTCTTTTTTTACTACATTAATTTTCCCACATGAAAGTTTTTATAGATTACCTGGAGGATTAGAAGCTCTGAAAGAATGTTAACTTTTAACTAAGAATAAAAGGAAAACAAAGAAGAAGCATAATTACGAGCTAGCCATTAGAAAGTTCTTAGTGCTAATGTGCGACAGAGGTCAGAATACTCGTGATTTATAATTGACATAAAGAGAATAAAAGACTGCTAAGAAGGGCTCCTCTTCAGAGAAGAGTTAGAATGCTGTACAGCTAATAGCATTTTCTTCACGCAGATAACTTTGACAGTGAATACAATAAGCTGATCCATTAGACAGAACTATTCAATATAAATCCACTTAATATTAATACCTAAAAGGTTTAAAACATTTTAGTGATCATCTTGCATAGAGCTATTGTTGAAAAGCAGAATTATGTTTGCCCTGTCTCACATTCAGACAAAGCTCAAAAACCAGGAATATGAGAAGGATGGACAGATGGCCTTTAATGCATAAAAGAGTATGATGTGACAATAGATGCGTCTGATATTGCCCATTGTCAAAAAACAATAAGCCTAATCCTGCAGAACATGCAGCAACCTGAAAATCCATTCAACCAACAGGATTTTAAGATCATTAACAGCTGGTGGGATGAGAAAGCAGTAAATATGAACCAATTGCAAATGGCTCTTGCTTGCATTTGAGATAGCCTTTTAGCTCTATAGTGTTGGAAACTGTAAGGTTCATTTTCATCCAGTTAAAGCCACGTGCCACTCCTCTATCAGTTAGCTGCTGAAATACATCTCCAAAGAGCTCCTCTTCGTAAACATACTTTTACACATACTGATCCAAATAGATATGAGACTGATTTATTGAAACAATTTAGTGTTTTCTTGACCCCACACTTTCAAGTCTGTACACAAGTAAGCATATGATGAACAATATTCAGTCGCACAAACCCAGCTCAACAGTACTGCTCACCACTGATCAAAAGCGGCCTGCCTATGGAACAAGCAGAAAAAAGCTGGATCAAAGAATCTGTATTTAATATACACAATAAACTTCATTGCTTCAGCAAAAGTAGGATGTGTCTACATGCAGTTCAACACCATGTAATCGTATTTTGTCTGTTGACTCTGCATATATATATCTCTACAATTATACATTCTGTAACACTCCTTGTAGATTGGAGAAGCTATCAAAACTAAAACAAACCATACTCTGAAGACTTGATAGACAGGATAGAGTCAGCTGTCTCAATGTTATCTTGTAACAGAATTCTGGAACAATAAATCATCAGAGAGCCCTCACTCAGGAGGTTGAGACTGACCTCCACATGTCCATTTATACATGCTCATGCAAACTTTAGGAGTTAACAATGTTAACCTTCTTACCAAATGAGGCAGAGAGAGAGAAGACATTTGGTAGAGTATTCTTTTGAGTTTTATGTATTTTTTAATCATCGTAGGAACCTCTAAAAGCATCAGTAGGATGAGGGGCAATGGGCACAGACTGAAGTACAGGAGGTTCCATCTGAATATGAAGAAAAGCTTCTTTACTTTGAGGGTGGCAGAGCCCTGGAATAAACTGCCCAGAGAGGCTGTGGAGTCTCCTTCTCCGGAGACATTCAAAACCCACCTGGACACATTCCTGTGCAATCTACTGCAGGTGAACCTCCTTCAGCAGGTGGGTTGGACTAGATCATCTCCAGAGGTTCCTTCCAAGCCTAACCAGTCTGTGATTTTGTGATTCTGTGTCTTAGGTTTCAAAACCCTGATGACCAAGATGATCAAGGTATTTATTAAAAGCTTCTGTGACAATGGAAAAGACAGCAACACTCTCCAAGTTGTTAAAGGTGAAAGTGAGAAAATATCTGACAGGACGGTTAAAAAACTTGGTGTCTCTCGACTTAGTGTCACAGAGCCAGATTTCTCTCAGCAGTGCCCAGTGACAGGATAAGAGACAAACTGAAGCACAGCCAATTTCACTAAAATATAAGAAAAATGCTTTTTCATTGTGAGGGTGACCAAACAGGCTTGGAAGAGGAACATAAAGAAACAGACTTCAGTGAACTTTTCTTTGAATCCCTGAGCCAAACATAAATGAGGAACAGACCTCTTAAGAACCAAAGGGGAGAACCTGTCTGTTAGAAATGGCTCCAAATTGGACAACATTTTTTTAATTTGTGTGGATATTGTTAGCTTAAATTTATAGCTTTTCCTTAGGAATACTTTTAAGAAATGTCTTTAATATTCCCTATGTTAGAACTAGAAAGCTTTTGAGGATTATATATTGATTCCTCAATAACACCTTAGCAGTACTTTGCTGGCATAGAACACTATTAACATCTTCAGGAACACCGACATAAAGCTGAAGTCATAAAGAATAAAAACTCATTTTTTCCCCAAAGACTTCAGGGTAAGTACTGCAATGCAGTGGTCTCCTCGACTTTGTGGTATAAATTATACTTAACTACTCTATTTTTTTTTCTCAGTTTGAAATTGTGTGCCTCTAACTTCTACTTAACAAGACATATTGTAAAGCTGTGATTTTGAGATTCATACACTGCTTATCCTCTTCTATTTCCCTCTCTTCTGTGTAAAAATATATTAAGGTCATTAGCTAATTGAAGGGCACAGAAATATCAAGCTATTAGCACAAACATCAAACACTTATGAATGTTGAAACACTTCTGTATTTCCCACAGGGTCTTTTTTTTCTCTAATTTGGAAAAGAGGTGTCAGACCTTTAGTGGAAATAAATAAGTAAATAGGTGGTAAAATGACTAGGATGCATACAGATTCTTTGCCAGAAAAAAAAGTGTGCATGCTTGCAAAATTGCTGTAAATACTTGCACAATATGAAAACGCCAAATAGAGGTACAAGGCAGAAAATCATAGATTATTCCATTAGAGAAATCGCAAAACAGGTCAAGAATAATGGCATCCACTCAAATCAAATACTTTATAGAGGGGTTTATGAAGAAAAATAATTATCCATAATCAGATAAGGAGTTTTACTAGTCCTTTGCTTAAAGCCGGTTACTTACTTTTAGACTTGTTTGTAACTTCATCCTTAGGTCTAGTTTCTTATCTTAAGTATCATCCTTGAAATTATCAATCTACTCATAGACATTATAGTCAGGTATTTCTGTAAAAGGAACAGCTACTCCATCACCAGTCACCAGCACCTACTTCACAATTTCCCTAGCCTATGTGGAAGGCATGAATGGTGGGCCTGGGTTAAAGAACCTTATAACTGGTGATTCTGAAGACTTGCCTATTGTCTTCCTGAAGGAGATCTTACATCTCTCCACTCACGATTGCAATGGACCCTCCTAAACTGGCTATTAACTACTAGCTCTTTGTTTGATCCTTCTACTAATTTTTTCCTTTTTTAAAAAATTTTTTATTAAACTCATAAAGATTCATACTGTTTGCCTTCATGAGGAGGAAATATAATTATCCTGTCACAAGTCTTGGCACTGTCTAGATGACAGTATAGGTCAGATGCTGACTCTCAGTTTTCCACTGTAGTAAAAATAAACTACATACTTCATTTTTAAGGCTATTCAAAAACCTACACTTTTCTACCTGTCAAAGGCTCTGGTTGCATCATTGTTCTGACAGTGGTACTGGTTCTCATTTCCTGCTATTTCAGGGGTTTTTTGGAGTATTTGTATTTTTCCTCCCATGCACTAGGACTCTTCATCAAAATACAGAAGTCGTCTAAAGATGCATGTCATAATGCCTACAAAACTCTTGATGCATTGAGTGGTTTCTTGTACTTACTGCATTGTTGTCTATTACTGCACTGGTGATGTATATATAGGTGATCTATCTATATTTTGACACTGATCAAATAATCGCTGAAAGTATTATTGGGACTACTAGAACTTCGTTGGTTCTGAATTACCTTGCTTCCACAACGAGACTCTGTTCTCCATTAAAGCAGGTATGAGCAACTGCAGCACAGGTCAGTGATAATCCATGATGGTAAATCCATCCACACTCTTAAATTCTGCCTCTGTATTTCCCAGACTTGTTCGCAGTCCTGAAATTTTCTAGTATCTCTAAAGTAAGAAGCATAGATTTATTTTCGAAAGGGTAGCGAGTTAGACAATAGTAGTATTTCTAACAATATTAGAGCAATATTCTAATATTGGTTAGGAGTCATGGATAGCTTTGCTCTGTGCTATCTTATTCCTACAGTAAATTAAGTAGATTGTATGTATACACACTATGTTGTACAAGATCTTTGCTCAATCAGTCATGGATTTTAATATCCTGCACAAAGTTGGGGAGAGATAAGGGAGGTGAATTTCCCCTCCCTTGTTCGTGCAGAAGACAGAACCACTAAAATACCCCCTAGCATTCATTCATCTTTTCACTTCAAATGGCTTACGCACAACAGGTATTCGCAAAAGAAAAAAGATGATGTTAGGATTACTAAAATGTGCCATCAAAGTTTCAAGGTTTGGTGGGGTTTTGTTGTTGTTGTTTTTTCTTTTTCTTCTTTCCATTTACAGAATTGTTTGATAAAAAATTACTGATGGATAGGCTTGGATAAATTGTTGAAAAAGTAAAATTTGAAAGATTTATTAAATAATTAAAAAGCCTGCAGGGCCCGAATGCGAGAGTAAAATGTTATTACTTGCAATATTGTTACTTCAAACATTAACTCTACTCCCATTTCAGTTTGTTCATGAAAGAAAACGGAATAATTCTGCACTGACAATTGTTAATACCTGACATCAGTTCAAACAATAGGTGACTTGCTTTGTGAGGAGACAAAACAGGGATGTGAATGCCATACAATTGAAAATTATAATTCCAAGAGATGTAGACCTCTTTACCAGTACCTACTTCATTCACCCACCAAGACTACATTTTGCTATTTTTGCACATATGAAAGGCAAAAAGGATTGCTCCTTCCCCAGAGGACAAGTAGAAAATGTATAGACTAAGTAAAAAAAAAAGAAAAATAGTGAAAGACAATGGTCATAGACTGACAGGCCAAAAGATCCAATTGAAGTTTTGTATCTCAGAAACAAGGTGATAAAATTATCTTAATGTGCTTACCCAATTTATTGTGGTGCAGTTAAATATGAAGGGCTAGATGACAAAAGGTGCTCCTCTGGTACTGAGCTCAGCTCACATTGATATTCCTTCCTGCATATGCAGTGATACGCTTTTCAGTTGAAACATCTGAACCTTCAAAAGTATTTCCTCTGATTAACAGATCATCTCTAAGTGGTTTTTATCTTTTAAACATATGCCTTTGATGAAGATTCTTTTCAGTCTAATGATTTTATAAAACAATAATTACACTCTTTTTTTATTTACTTGGTGTATTTTCTGGCTAATGTTTCCTGTGGAGATCTTTAAAAAGCAGTGCTTCAAAGTACCCAGTTGCTTCAGGGCAGAATTCTTCAACTTCTTTTGATTTACAAGCCACCTGTGGGTCAGCAAATGCCAAGCATATGCTTGGTGTTAAATCCAGAACAACTTGAGGCACAAAAAAGTTTAGCTAAATATATTCAGACATTATTTAGAAATGCTGTTTCGAGACCAAGTTACTTGTTATCTGGGTGTGCTGTATTGCAGAAATACCCTGTCATTACTGCTACCAAATTGGTTTTAACATCTTTCAGTTGACTTAATACATATGCTCATAGCCAAAGGCCTGCTTTTTTTTTCTTTTTTTCCCCACCCAAATGAAGTGTTAAACACTCTAATAGAAACTCTGAATCCACACTAATAGCAGAAACTGTATGAAAATTGCTGCATTATAATATGGTGGATCTCTGTCAGGTTTTCCAAGAAAGACTATTATAAGATTTAAGATGGGGATGGACAAGTGAGAAAAACTAATTTGATCCAAATATGGTAGATTAGGGGCTAAGTGGTTTTAAAAGTTCATCTCAAAGGTACTGCTACTAGAGTATTCTGGTGCATTCAAATGCTTAACAGCCTTTTAAAATATTATTTTCTAGTAAAAGTGTTTGAATATTTTATCTGCTGTTGCACCAGGATGGCCCTTCAGGTAACTTTGAAAAATTATTAACTTATCTTTATATCTTCATTTACTGTATATATATATATGTGTGTGTGTGTTTAAAAAAAAAAAAAAGTGTTTGTGTATTGAAAACTGGGTTTCTTTAAAATATTTCTGTGCTACTTTGTTTTGTGTTTTTAATAAATATAGTTAGTAGCAGAGTAATAAGAAATTCTAAAATAGAAGAAGTAATTCTGAACTCTAGTAATATATAACGAAGTTTACTTTACGAAGTTTAGCTTTGGAACTGTATATATTACTTACTAGTAATAAAGAATGAGAGCATCTATTAATAAAGAAAGAGAAGAAAGGACTAGGGTATGGGTATGGTATATTGATTATTCATCTGCTACCAGTTATTCATGTACTTAGATGCCGTAACTTTTATAAAAACATCAATTGTAGTTTCTCAGTGGGTAAGTTTCTACTCTGAAGAAACTTTGCTCTGAGAAAGTTGCTCCACAAAATGTGGTCCATAAATAATTGGATTTTTAAGTTCTCTGAACTACGAGCTGAATAAAATATGCATGAACTTGCTGGTTTCCTGCTGACCACTTAGGACCCTGTTAGAGAACATGATTTTCCCAATGAGTCCCAGAGTTTCCTGTGTGGAGCCAAAAGAATGACAAGAAATCGCACCATCAAGAAAATGGATCTGCTTCTAACCATAGGTGAAAAGGTCATTCTTACAAGACGCATTTTCAGACACCAATTTGTTCAGTGAAGATCACCTTCTGAGTTCTACTTCAGCTGAAGGTAATTCTGGCCTGACTTTAAAGTTAGCCTTGCTCTGAGTACTTCCAGGAACAAGTTGGTTTTCTGTGATAGGTATGTGTTACATTCCATGCATTTTTTCTTTTTTAATGATAAGTCTGTTGGTGCCTGCACAGTTTGATAGTTGTACATCTGTTTCCCTTGTCAGGTTTTCTTACAAGTGGCACATCTTTCTTTCGAAGACCCTTTTTGCATCACCAATGCAATGAGTATGCTAATCAAAACTGAGCTTATACAGGCTCTTTAATATCTCTGCCAGTGCAGAAACAGCATTCAGCCTGCTTAGGAAGGATAAAGCTGAACATTACTCACATGTCGTTATTTAAGAGTCTAGAGGGCAAAGGCTTAAATATTTTTGCCTTCATTCTTGTTTCTCCAAGTGAGTTTCTAGCAATGAGTAAAGCACACAGGAGTCTGTCTGTCCATTCTGGATGCACAATAGATATTTACTGTCAGATGGGCTGTCTAGCTTTCTCATGAAGTTGGAGGTATTAGAAGTTTAAATCCTTATGTCTTGAACTAGAGAATCAGGCTCTGTAACTTGTGTACAGTAGTATCAGATACAAAAAAAGTGCATACAAGTAGCTCAAACATTGTACTTACATTCAATACATGAGTGATACCATTAATTTATGGTAAATTTATTTGTCCTTAGGGGTTGATGAGCTTGAATGCCTCATCTGAAATGCAACAGTTAATAGAATTTAGTCCTTTTTTTGTTAAAGTAGCAAACAAATGTGAACATTTTTCCATACTACCACATTTTAAATGGTTAAAAGAAATTCTTATGTAGGAATGTAACTAGCTCAGAGGATTTATGAACCTGGAGTTAATACTACTTTTAATGCATATTAACCAGAAATCCTCTTACGTTGTCTTCCACTCCATATCCTAGTAAAAAGCTGTTTGTTTTTTTTTTTAACCCCTCATCAAAAATTTAAACAATAGCACAGAGTTTCACAAAACTCAGTACCTTTGTAAAGATTAAATTTGCTATTTGAAACGTAAAGCAAATAGCTTTAGAGGCTCTGATATGCTGCAACTGAAAAAGAAAATCCCCTTTTATAAAGTTTCAGCAGAAAGCAGCTCAGAGTAAAAATATATTTTAATAGATTTGTCAGCAGACAAAGATCTAAAACAAATTCCTCTCTGAGGAGTAGAAAGAACAAGTAAGTGATCAATCTGATTAACTAAACTCTAAGTGGCCAGGTAGAATACAATTGGTTTTACTTCTAGAAGCCATATTTGAAGGAGGAGAAATCGGAGATTGTATATGTGTCAAAACAGAGAAGAATGCTGTATAATTTTAGTGGATGACAACATTGTATGCAACTTTTTTTAAATTTTCCTCCCCAAATGAGTGGTCAGTGATGAAGCTGGTTAACCTAATTATCCTAAGAGTCACGGGTGGTTCAATGTTGAAAGCAACTGTCTCTGCTACTCTGCCTGTGGTGTAGATGAGGGGAACAAACCTGTTATATCTCTTCCTTAACACGTGAGTCAGTGCCTTGGCAAAGAGAGAACTTTGAGAGAAAATCCTTTTGCTGAAAATTAATATTAATTATATTTATTATTTCATTGTGTGATTTTTCTCAGAGTTAATCATTGCACTAAGATTGTCTTTTGCTGTATAAGTCTCATTCTCGTGTTTCCTATTATTGTTACTGCTGCCCGGCTATTTAAGAGAATATGTACATCTTTTTTTCGTCTGAATAGAGGCTGTTGCTGGGCAAACTGTTATCTCACTATGGCAAAATTAGTTTTGCTTACTTGTGTACATTTGTTGCCATAGTAAAATGTTATAAATCTTGAAATGTTTTCAACCTGTCTGGATTTGTAGTGACCTTGGAAGCGGGGTATTAGGTACAACTATTGGTGTTATAGAAGGATAACACCACCCGTCACCACCACCTTCAAAATGACAACTGATTGAAGTTCTTTTAAGTAGTCAACGAAGAGTGGCCAAACATCACTATCAATTTTGCAGGCAACAGAATGATAATACATTTTTAAAATGTCCTGAAGCAATAAGACACATTGATTAAAAACACAGAATCTTTATCAATTCCAGTTACCTAGAGAGAGATAGTTCCCATATTGTGGTGACGGTGTCTTGTTTTGTTTGCTTTGCAGTTTCCAATTAATACGCAAATTAAAACATGTGAAACGTTGGTACAAGTCTATTATGACACTTATAAGTGAATCTATTTATATGGAAAGAAGAATGGAAACTGACCCCTCTTGATTTCTACAAATCCACAGATCTGAGTTCTTAAGATTAAAAGGATAGTAAAACCAAAGAGAGCTGGTCAGAAATAGATACTCTTAATGGAGAGGCTCTTCCTTTAACAAACAAACAGAAATTTTAGTAAAATATGTCTACCAAAATGAACCTTAGTGCAGCAACTATGTTTCTTTCTTTCCATTAACGTCATAGGTGAGAGGAAAATCAGTATCTTTTTTATTTTCCTCCTCAGCAGTGAAACAGCATTCAGACAACTTTTAGAAGGACACTTTTTGAAAATAATCTCTTAGCCTCACAGTTGTAATCAGTAAACCTGTAATGTCCCAGCACACTAAAATATCAAAACCCTTTTTTTCCTTGGTGCGACTAATTTACACTGCTTTGACAGATGGTATGATTTGGGCTGAAGAATAAATGGAGGAAAAGAAAATTGTTTCTTTTCTGTGAGAGGAGTTACAAGTCCCAAAGTGTGGAACACAGGTAAAATCAGGGAAAGGCAAGGAGCAGATAAGAAGGGACAAAATGTCAAAAAGAAAGAGAAAAAGGCTGCTTGGGTAAAATACTCTGTGTAGAGACCAAAAGAAGTACAATGAGCTTTGGAGGCAGATAAGATAGATTGCTCCCTTATTTCGAATATCTGTCTTGGATCGGGGTATATGTAGGTAAAATGACTGATTCATGGCTCCCTGTTGTAATGTATCCTCATGGCAGAAAATACTTGAAGTGAAAATCACAGATGAAGGGGTTTTTTGTTTTGTTTTGAGGTTTTGGTTGTTGTGTTTGTTGTTTTTTTTTTCAGCGTTTTTTTGATCTATTTCTTTTAAATTATTGACATATGACTTCCTGTCAGCACTGTATAGGCAGGACTTTTCACAATTACTTTTATTCTATTTTATAATTTTAAAAAAATCATACTTATAAATCAAGTTACTTTACATTAAACTAATATTTAACTAAAATATAAATTTGTTGTATGCTATGAATATATGAATTGAAACATCAGACGTGTCTTCAATTCCCACTTAAGCATGAAGACAAAATCTGCTACTGTTTGTTGTGGTTCCACTCCCTGTTGTCCAAGGTAGCCCACTGAGTCGGCATGTGCTTTGGGCAATGTTGGTGGTTATATTGGTTTGTTGGATTTCATGGCTTCCAGAAAAGTTGTTCTCCATAAGCTGCAGGGTTAATTCAGTTTCATGATTAAATATCACCTGTTGGTCATAAATGTTTGTCCTCTGTTTTTGATCTCACGCATAAAGGGGAACGGAGATAAGAGGTGGTGTAAGGAAATAAGTAGTAGCAGAGAGAAATTAAAGAAAAATTTCGTCATTGTTTGTCCTAACAGTACTTTAAGCCTTTTATGTTTAGGTTTACTCATATTTCTGACAGACTAGAGTGAACAATGGCTCTCCAGTAGGGTTCTTGGGTGAAATCCTCTGTATCTTTTGATGCCAGAATGCAAGACTGGAATCCTTTTTCTTGTTGAAACTTGGTGCTCGCAGCATGACTTTGGGTGGTGGTAAAGGGGAATGCATTCTTGCAAGCCTTCCCTCCATCTTTTCCCATTCCATTTGCGGTTTGAAGAGAGTGCAAAATTGGGGAGTTTGCTTCCAGTAGGGAAGCTTTGAGTGATGAAGCCCATATGCTGGCAAACAGTTCCTGAATGCTTCACAAAATGCTGCTGCACCTCTTCTATCTAGGAACTCATGGTTCCTGGTTTCCAAGGGCTGGTTAAATTAACCAGAAGAATCCTAGTGGGAATGTCCATCTAGTTATGGGATTTGTTTGTCCCACATAATATAAACTGTTTCTTGCTTCCTTGTCAAACTGTGTGAGCCCATTTAACTGATTTGCCTTTTCCAATAAAAGCAAAGTCTTAGTTGTCTACATTTCTGTCATCCATTTATTACAAGGTAGCCATTAGAATTCAGTGCTCAATAGAGTTTTTTCTTCTGTATTTGTTCAGTTTTATTTGCTCTGTATGCGAAACTACATCTCACATTTAGTTCTTTTTTAACAAGTCTGGAAGAGAATGGTAGCTTTAAAAGAGCAGAAAGTGAAAACGGTTTGCAAAACTCTGAGCTCAAAATAATAAAATTAAATTGAAGGGATTGCTAGCTGCTGTAGATGTTATTTTTATTAGAAATACTTCTAGCTAATAACAACCAGATTTCAGTAACTGTCTTTTAACGGGACTCAGTGAGTCTTTGGTCACCAGTAGTTCCAAGCATTTAATTCTGGATAAGATTTCTGGAACGGATTATGTTGTGGTTTAACCCAGGGGGCAACTAAGCAGCACACAGCTGCTCACTCACCTCCGCCTTGCTCTGTGGGATAGGGGAGAAAATAATAAAACAAACAAACCAACCTTGTGGGTTGAGATAGTTTAATAGAATAGCAAGGGAAAAGAGAATAATAATACTACTACTACTAAATGTACAAAACAATGCACAATGCAGTTGTTCAGCACCCACTGCCAGATGCCCAGCCCATCCCCGAGCAGTGATCGCTGACCAATTCCCCAAGCTTATATACTGAGCATGACATTATAAGGTATGGAATACTCCTTTGACCGGTCTGGGTCACCTGTCCTGGCTGTGTTCACCCCCATCTTCTTGTGCACCTCCAGCCTCCTCGCTGAAAAGTCTTTCACTTGGTATAAATGCTGCTTAGCAACCCCTGAAACATCAGTGTAATGTCAACATTCTTCTCGTACTAAAGCACTATATCAGCTACTAGGAAGAAAATTAACTTTACCCCACCTGAAACCAGGTCAGATTACTATCTCCTAAAGGTTTGGTTTGTTTTTTTTTTTTTTCCTCTGGTAGACTTACAATTCTGTAAAATGACACGTGGCTACATCAGGGCCAAAAGGAAAACTATGACACAGTTTAATGGAAGCGCGTATCTTCCAAGAGAAATGAAGTACATTACTCCCTACATGAATGATGTTATGACAAAATCCTTGAGTTAAAGACTCAGAAGCTTCTTATCCAAAGATGCACAAGAGGCCAGCACCTTTTCCTTAGATATCAGTTGGTGTACCAGCAACTGAATCTGTATCCACAAATGGTAACAGAAGCATCATTGGTGAATACTGCTTGTTCTGTAGAATATTTGCTTATAAATGTCTGTGTGATATGATGCTTACTAGGGATCATGTTATCTTTTTGGCATATTCTTTGTAAAAATATGCAAATACTTACACTCTCAGTAAGATCAGTCCAACAAGGGAAGAGTGATGTGACATTTTGCAGCGCTTTATTTACCATACAAAAGTGACCGTGATTTTTGTCCTTTGCCTAGGTTCATGGGAGAGAAAAAGTATTGCTCTGAGCCTCTTGAATCTCTCAGTAATACAGTGCTGTCAGATCAAAAAGTATATTCTTAGCCCTGCAACCCTTTCACTACTGACAGTGCACAATAAAATGGTACATCTAGGAAATGTGACTAAAACATCTAGATAGCTTTGCATGTACTTGCAGTGTTATGGTACCTTCACTTGTCATACACCTCTTTATACGTTTAATTAAAATGCTAATAAAGTGCTTTGTCACCATTCTGGCTTAAAAGGTAGCTTGTGATATAGCCTTTGCCTTCCAGTATATAACATCTCTTTTTGACAATCAGTAATAACTAAATGTATCCTCTACAGAAAATACAATGAGCTGCAAATCAAGCCTATCTTCAGATTACACTTTCAATCAAATGCTTTCTAGAAGCAAAGTCATAAGGACAGGTCTTCTCTTCCAGATGCTGCATTCTGATGTACGAAGGCAGGGAGGTGAACACAAAATGGCTAAAAACTACCTAGCAGTCCTCTAACAAATAAATATGAAGCAAAGTCTTGATTAGAAAAATTTAAAAGCATATGATACAGCTGATGGTTAATGAAGACGGTTTATAACAGAGAAGGGAAGGCACCTTCTTGCAGATATATTTTAGTGCTTTGTTCTGACCCTGATTCTTTCATTTGGAGTAAGTGAAATCTCTGGATGTAATAGGCTGAGAACAAGCAGGAGTTTTCTGCAGTATGAAATTTGTTTACCGGGGAACTCTTGGTAGGCTTGAAAACTTCACATTTTTAATGTTTACAGAAGGGTGTCTTTGATTTGAAACTAAAGGCTGGATTATGTAGACATCATTTATGCCTGCCTATACATTCTGGAATCAATAAAAAGTATGACACCTGAAGCTCCACTAAATTCTGACAGTATCTGGTGCAAATAAATATCTAAAAGAAAAAAAAATATTTGGAATAGAGTGTTTATTCAGCTAGATCTAGGTATGTATATAAATTATCATCCCTTAGTTAGACTTCTTGTGTGTTTTATTCAAGTGTTGAATCAGGGCCCAAAAATATAAACCTGTTTTTCCTCTATGTAGTACTGGTAATTACACAGAAACTGTGATGCATCTGTTGCTAACCACTCCTAGAAGGTTAGTGCAGCTGCTTCTCTTAGTGTGAACCTTTTGGGAGGCTATGTGGTAGAAATGTTTGGCCAGACTAAAGATTATCCACTCACAAAATCGTGCCACTGAAGCAACTACGTTATGGAGTAAACTTTTAGGGGAAAACAGATGCTGAAAGCGTGTTGATACGTTGCATTTAATCATTTTGCCAAAAATATTTTTTAAAAAAAATTTAAAATTACTTTCTTAAATCCTAGAACTACAGTGAATTTTTTATTTGCATAGATAAAGTACTTTGGATTAGCTGATGTCAGGTTGCTTCTACCAAATGCCAAAGCTGAAACTCTTTAAATAGATTTTATAGACTTTAACAAGCCCTGCAGGCCTCCCAGCTCAGTCAATAAGGACAGGATCTATGATGATATATCGTGAGTTACAGAGCCTAGGCTAGCAGAATCATATTTGGAAATCAGATTTTGCCAGAAGATCTCTACAATGGATTATTATTTAACTTTGTTATTTTCCTATATATAAAAAAGGTAACTTACTGGATACACTCAGGAGTTAATATTGCCTTCGAAAGTACAGTTTAAAGGCAGTTGGAGTGGTTTTTGGAATATAAAGATTTTCCCTGACAAAATATTTCTGAAGCATTCAGCATTGAAAAGATTAGAAAATTTATTCTGGTGGAATCCAGGGAATTCTATTTAATGCCTTTGTGTATTCCTATAATCTGCATGGTGTTGTTAAAAGTGGTAGAGTAGGAAAAGGAGAAACACCAGCTGTATACCGGCCAATTTGCAAATGGAAGCACAAGCAGGAATGGAATGGAGCATCAGTGCCTATGAACATGCTGCAAGATTTGGTGCAACAGTCACAGAGAGCTCAGGCTGCCATTGTGTCTCTGCATGCCAGGCTCACATCTGGCAAGAAAAACTCAAGTTGTCAGTGGTTTTGTGCTTCATGTTTACAGCCCCAAACAATCCCTCTCTATTCAGCTATGGTAGGTTTAGTGGTTTAAGCCAGCAGGCAGCTAAACACCACACAGAGCTGTTTGGTTACTCCCCTCTGGTGGGATGGGGGAGAGAATCAGAAAAAAAGGTAAAACTCGTGGTCTGAGATATAGGCAGTTTAACAGTTTATGCACCTCAGCTTGCATTTAAATGTAATTTCTTCTCAGTCTTTTGGTGTGCAAAGAGGAGAGAGCTGCTGCTGGTTTAGTTTGATGCTATTTTGTACTCCTCTGCTGATAAACATAGTTTGACTGGGTGAAAACAGGAGAGATTGTGCCTAACGAAACTACCGAAATTCTTCAGAGGTATTACTGCTATTACAGAAGAGGTAAATACAGTGGATGTGATGTACTTAAATTTCCAAGAAACATTGTATGAAGTATTTAATCTGATATTTCTGGTTTAGCTGGAATGCTAATGAATATTAGATAAACAAGATGCTGGATGTCATCAAAACAAGAAAATCTACCCTATTCGTAAAAAGCTCACTGACCTCATTGAGCATCCAATACTCATATACATACCCCATTCAGTGCCATATTATGACTGTTCTGCCTTTCAGTCTAAAGTTTCTTAATTAAGAATGTACCTCTTAAACTAGGTTATATTCTTGTCTTTGGTGTTCAGATGCAATTTTCTCTAACAAGTTATGGCCAATTTGTGGCCATAAAACTGCAAATCCTATAACACAGCAGACCAGAAACTGGAATATTGCCATCACAGTGTTCATGTTAGTTCATACTTTGTAATCTATACCACAAGTATTTGCTTGTAAATTAATTGTGAAATTAAGAAGTAATTCCCAATTCCAACGTCTGGAACTGATGTACTGCAAACTTCTGTTTGTATGAGGGAATTAGTTCATTCTGTATTGTTGCCATTGAAAAATCAGCTTTGAGAACAAGAACTTTTTGCTTTTTTAATAAAACTTGATCTGTACTTAAGGTCTTTATAATTTCTAAAAAACCCAATTTATCAGTCTGTGAAATGGCTGGATTTAATATGGGTTACACTGCTATCACTGGGGACAGAACAGATACCCGAGTATTGATTATGGTGGCCTTACCTTTTGCTAACGTTTAAGACACTTTTTTAATTAACCCTCCTTCTGGGTGGACTGTTGAAACAAATACGTGGTTTTGTGGATCCATTGCAGTAGTTCCTCTGCAGAGTGTAGCTCTCTAAACAGTGCTATTAAACTGATTTTCAAACCTCTGCACTATTGCTACGCACATAATAGCTATTGTGCTTGCCCACATCTTTCCACTATCACTTTGGGATACTTGGAATAGAAATCCACTGAGTGAAAAGTGATACTTAGAATTTAAGATCCTTCAAAGAAAGGAACTACATGAATGTAAAGCATCATTACTAAGCAATAACAACTGAATTACAGGCCGTTAACCCAGTCAGTCATTAATCTCAGAGAATTCCTCTATACTGAACCTTTTATTATTATTATAAGCACACTACAAAGCAAAGAATCAATCCTACAGGTATATTGACTCTTTAGTGGGTGATACTGCTGTTATTGTATTGCATGCTACAATCGCTGTGCCCATTAGCTGGTATAGTATGGTATAGTATAGTATAGTAGGTAAGCCCTTATTTTAGATGAGAGTGCAGGCAGAGTTTTTATTGCTAAAATGTAGGCCTAAATAGCAGAAAGGAAAGAGGAGGCAACTGCAGCACAAATAGCTGCTGAGGGTATTCAGTGAACTTCCGTTGATCAAGAGCCCCATGTCTCCACTGCTGCTGCTTTCTGTGCATGCTGCAGTTGAGCTTGTGCACGCCGCAGTCTCACTTGCTATGTGGGCATTTCCCTGACTATGCATTTCTTTAAATCACTCCTCCTTTGTTTTGGGATATTTTCTCTCCTCCCTCCTTGCCATTAAATGTTAGTTGCAGTCTATTTATATCATCTCTGGTTCTTTGGGAAGAAATGCTCTTAAAGGAGATCTTGAACCAAGTTAGTACAATCTTTTTTGTCAATATTTGAAAATTAGGCAGGAAGAACTCTTTACTTGGTATTTCTCATTTTCATGAAAACAAGATCAATTTGCAGCCATTCTGTGTGTTACCGTGACAGCAACATCTTTTGTATTTCTTCAGTCTTTTAATAAAGGGTTTGACAGGACCTGTTTTGGAGTCTCTTGCATTGACAGCAGGGTGTTGTGTTTTGGTTTGTTTTTTTTTTCCTGGCAATTTGCTTGACCCAAATATAGTTCAGCTGAGAAAAGGAATGGATTCTTCAATGAAAGTCCCCTTATTTGTACATTTTTAAAAAGTTCACATGGTAGGTCAGTCGCTGGCCAGGAGTCACTGATGCTATCACGAGTTGCTGTACGTGCCACACATGTATGGGGTAACTTCCCGTAAAGGACAGATATTGGAAACTATTCAAAAAGCAATACCACCCACAAACAATGGAGCTGCATGTGTTCAAGTATCTAGTTCTCCTTAGGAAGTACTTGTCTTTGCTGAGGGTCATGTAACAATTTGTACCATAATATAAGAATATTTCAGTAGAAGTAGCTTTATGTCCAGGAAAAATCTTGGTGCTCTGTTTTGAACAGTTTCAGTGATCCCGATTAGCATAACTGTAAACAGAGTTGTATAGTGTTATTTTTTTCTTTAAACCCACTTGTAAACAGCAATTTGCTTATGAAAATGTCTCTTTTGTGAAAATTTAAGGAATGAGGGTATTGGCTAACTGTCATGTATTTTTATTTTCTTGGTCACCAAAATATCTTTATAGATTTTAAGTGGATAACTTGTGTTAGATATCAAAGAATCACCACATTAAACCCATCAATATTATTACTTTTTAAGTCTGACTGACAAGTGGAGCATTAATTGTTTGAAGTCTACCCAAAATTCAATGGCATAGATTATAGAATATGATGACTTATTATGAGCTTGTTGACTATAATAATTGGTGCATTTTCTGCTGAGATTATTGGTTTTTCAAGATTGTTCTCAAGAGTCTTATTGAAAATCTTTCAAAGCCACTGGTGTCAACAGTGATGGGCTACAATGCGTTTCAATTTAATTTATTCCTTTTCTTAAGTCCCTTGGTATTTTACACTTGAACAGATATGACAGATCTTCTGGCAACATTTACGTGAATATAAGATACATTAAATAATATGTAACATTTCAAACCTCCTTGGAGCAGTTTCCATGGAGACTAAAGGCACGCACTGGAAATTAAAATATGGAGGATCTCAACTTACGGGATGGAAATATTTCATACAAGGTTTTGAGATCTTGTTTCAGGAGGTAGAAATTCACATGCCTGGTTAATTAGGACAATATTAATTCTGTGTCCATGATCTTGTGAAAAATTTAGGAAGCAAATTAAAGTTCTCTTCAAAGAACTCAATTATTTTTTAAAGCTGTGTGCTAGAAAGATTAAACTCACCAACAATGAGCAAATAACCAGGCTTAATACAGAGGCTTCTGTAAAAAAAAAAAACTGTAGAGAATGCCATAGAGGTTTCCCAGGCAGCTCAGATGTTGTGGAATAGAAGCACCATCCTACAACTGACCCCGCTGAGTGCTGCGAAAACGCATCTCCTGCTAGCGAGCCCTGTCTGAGTGTCCGCAGACGTATCAACTCCTTCTTTTGGTGCACCTTCTATTTTGTTCCCTTTATCCCTATTAGAGAGGAATGCTTTTTATTATGACCGACATCTCTACTCCGGTTACATACTGCCCAAACTTAAACATGCGCAAGTGATGTCCTGGCAACCCAGGAATGGATGGTTATGATCTAAAATGAACCTGCCTTAACAGAAACCAACAAACAAACCCTATTGCACAACATACATTGGAATAATGGTATTACCCATTGAGATGAATGCACTTTAGGCCCAGCGTTCTTTGTTTAGAATTAATACCTTATGCTTAGACTGTTGTTCAGAGATCTGCCTTAAAGTGGGACATAGCTCCTAGGAGCAGATTTCCATTTTGTTCATCAGCTTCTGAAGACTGAAATATCCAGTCTAATCTCAGATTTGGTTTTTAATCTCGGTCTATGTTTTTATTACTTTAAATCATTTTTAGTTCTCAGAAATTCTATGTCATCAGCAGTGGAGTTACTTACATCAGTATCTAAATACTTCCAAATTGTTTTGATTAACAAGTATGAGATTGCCAAAAAGCTGTGAAGAAAGAATCATAAGAACAAGGAACAAAACTAAAATGGTTCTTCTGCTGTGGATTAAGAGTTTACTGGGGGGGGAGGCTATCTTCTATTTACTTATCAAGATGAATAGTTGCAACAAGTATGATGTCTAATGACTGGTCCACAGTGGAAACACTGTGTAATCACCAGCATGCAGCACTATCTTCAGGAGATCAAATAAAGGCAAACTCATAGTCATAATTATAGTCATTTGTCTCATTCTTTGAGAGATTGTTGCAAGAAGAGAAAAATGTTAATTAAATATAAAAACAGATGGCAAAGAGACCTTCAGAAAGGTCAACATTAGAAAAATCTGAGCTCTGAATTATCTAAGTGGATCAGACACTTTAAATTCATCTGAGAGAATTAAAAAATAAAAATAAAACTCACTTGATATTCAGAAGATGATAATGAACAACATTGTTAAAACAAAGGAAACAGTACTAGTAGTGTGAGACGAAAGATCACTCAGTTTGGCTTCTAATTACTGGCTTATTAAATTCTAGGCTGATTCGGGAAGTGGGTGTGTGTACAGAAACTGTTTCATGGCTACATAATATTGTCAGAATCTATATTTTCCTAACTAGGATAGAAAATATATTTTGCTCTTTACCTTCTGCAAGTCTCTTTCTGGATTATAAAAGCCTGAACTCAGAGTTCTAGATCAAAACAGCCTATTTTTAGCGTCCTTAAAGCAGAGTCCTTTCTTTTTTTTTTCTTCTCAAGTCTACATAGACCGTCATTCTTCTTAGCATATCTTTTTGAAAGATATTAAAACAAACAAATAGAAGCTTAAATGGTCTTTTGCAATATTTTCAGTCCCTAATGTATTAAATTATTGTAGTTCACTGCCAGGAAAACACCTCCTGTTTGACAGCACTAATACTGTAAGCCCAATTTTTTTTTTTAATTGCATAGCAGTAAATAAAAATTTTTAGAGAGTTAACAACAACATCAAAAATCTTCTAAGGGAAGGGATATCCATAAGAAGAAAAAGAAATCTTGATTTATCAGTGTAATCCTGAGATTTATGTGTCTTTATGAATAAATGGGCTTTCTCCTTCAAGAAACTTCTTTTGTCCATGAAGTGATCTGCGAATTTTAAAGAAATGGCAAACCATTAACATTTGGCCAGGTAAGGTAAAGAAGCAAATATTCCCCATATGTCTGATTTTCTCTGGTATTCCAGATATCTCATCAATTACAGAGGAGGGCAGCACTAGGAGAATCTCTGATGCTTTTATAGTTTGCATGGACTTTCTGATTAAAATACAATATTAATTGGCAATTAATACTGGAAAAGGGGTTCTCCTTTGTCTTGTTCAAATCTACCCCAGGAAAGAATTGATTTTAATATTTTTTACATCATGTTAGTACTCCAGCGGCACCATCTGACTGATTATGCTGTTAAGAGGTTAGGTTTGAAAATCAAATAACATCAAGCATCAGCTTCTCTTATCTCAACGTTGGCTCTGGAGAATCAACTGTCTCAGTGTCAAACTTCCGTGATTCAATTTGCTGCAAGTACAAGTTTGGTTTTTTGTTTTGTTTTGTTTTGTTTTTTTCCCCAGAAGTATTAAAAAAAAAAGAAAAGAAAAAAAGAAAGAGATCTACACCTTTTCCCCTTTTTTTCATTTATTGGGGAATAATAACAAGTCCAATCCTGCTGTAACCTCATGTATATGGGCAGTCCCACAAAGCACTATGCAGACTTTTGAACTCATCTGTATGGAACAATTTGTAGTATCAGGGTCGTAAACTTCTGTCTTAATATTGAATACAAGGGTTCAAGGTGAACACGAGGATTTACATAGCTAAATACTAGTTTTTGCATTCCTTTATTGTAATACATATTATAACTTTCTAGTCTCTAGTATGATAGCTGCTTTTTACCATAGACTTATATTTTTTAAATATGCCTGAAAAAGACTATGCCTTACCTCTATCTAGCAAACATATGGGCAGCAAGGAAAGGCTTATTCAAAAATCAAAAGGAGAAGTTGTTCTAGTCTAGCAAAACATTTGACAAGTTCAACAGAGACCTTGTCAGCCTTATTCAGAACAACTGTTCTTACACTGAAAAATGAATAGTTGCACATGACAACATTTAAGATCATTTACAGTTTTAGCGGAATAGTTTTTTGTCAAGGAATGCTGCTCTGTTGCGTTTGAAGAATGTTGTAGGAGCCTGTTTGTTTCTAGATGATACAGAAATAAAGTATATTAATTTCAAACGTACTGAGCTTGAAATACCATATGGTATTCAAACCACTGTTTCCAAGTCATGAGGTTGGGAAATTGCTATTGCACAAAACAAATCCTTTCACTCTATCTGGTTGAAAGAGAAAGAAAAACAGGGAGAACTTCCTAGAACTTCCTAGTTGAGGGATGTAAAACTAATAAAATGAACTTTGTGGCAAATACTGTTCTTGCCCCAAACCTGTACAAATGTTTGTTGTTTTGATGATAAGCATTGTGATGATGGTTGTATGATTAATTCATCTTCCTGCTGTGAAAAAAGAAAACAATGTGAGTGAAACAAGCCAGAGGGTGCAAAATAACAGTGGGTGAAGGTGGCTTCAGCTAAACACTCTGATAAGAAAAGTAGAAACTTATTTTACTGGAGCTGATGTGTATAAGGTTACCGGACAAGATACGAGTCTTTAGAGGAGACTTTGTCAAATAATAATGATTTTCTGGATTCCTGTTTGTCATGTGCTGAAGGATTCTCACGGGAAACATAAAGTGGAGTCCTTCGAATGAAGGACTTTGAAAATTAAGACAGAATTTTGAGTTTGATGGTGTCAAAGAGAAGACAGTAATGGTGAGCCTGAAAGACGACCTCAGATTATACTAGAGACAAGTTTACCTTGTCAGAACCCTTTTAAATGCTTCTGAAAAAGAGTTGAAAGGCCTCAAAACCAAAGAGGAAAACAGGACAAAAAAGGTTGAAGCCTTTTCAAAATTGTCTAAGGGACTTTTCTGACATTTATATGAGTTGCGATGATGTGTTTATACATCTTAAGGAAGGAGTGGAAGCTGGAGAACTAAATCATACCAATTCGTAGCAATATACAATGTAATGTTCAGTTTTCCTGACAACTAACAATCCAGCACATACACAGATATATTTTCCTATTGTGTTTATCTGTCGTGTGTTTAACATTTTTCTCTTTCAGTCTCATTTCATGTTTTTCCCCTTTGAAATACACCATTTCCACAGTTCAGGCAACAATAGGTTACCCTGCTACAAGTGTACTAAGGCAGCCTGTTGAGTGGGTTTTAAGTATACAAAGTGATTTGTGAACTTAGTATGAATCTAAAGTGAGAAGCATTTTAATGACACTTCTCATACTAATGGAGCATTTTAATATTGAAAAAAGAACCCTAATGTAAAAATGAAATAGAATTCTGTGTATTGTACAAAAAGGTTCTGAGAAACTATTACTGTCTTGCGGGTGCTTTCCAAGGCATTTTATAATAATACAATGAGAATCAAATCAAGGCTGTGACAGTAATCCTTATTGAAAATAGACTGTGGGAAAAATAATAAGTAACTTTGGTTAAATTATAGATATTTGGTCCTTCCTCTTAGCAAAATGTTAAAAAAGTCCCAGATTAGTCTGTTTTTGAAATGGAGTGCGTGACATATGAATAATCTTGTTACTAACATTAAGGCTGTGAATATAATGAAATTGTATTCCGGGTCGTTTTTGAAATATCACCGTGACTGCAAAAACAATTGCTCACTGGCAAGTGACATCTGAAGAAAAGTCTTTGCATTTAGAGAAAGGAGACTTGGAAAACAGAAATTAATATTTAATTTATTCTTATAGTTTCATAAATGACCTAATAGAAAATGTTAGGGTTTTTACATGAAAATGTTGTTAGTTAAATATTTATATTTGTGCTCTCTTGAGCCTTGAAAGTCAGGAGTTTTAATAGTTTTGTAACTTACACTTATTTTGTGGTTAAAATGCACTTCTAGGAAGATGGTTATAGTTTCAAAAAATATAATACATATGTCATGACAGTCTAATTTCCTGTTGTATAATGTGAGGAGAATCAGCTCCTGAGATTACAACAAAAAATTTTACTTTTAATAGATTATTGGTATCTATAAGAAGATTTGTGTATCTGATACACAGAGTCAACGTTCTATAAAAACTAATAATCAAATAAATTGTGATCAATGTACTAACTTCAATGGGAACTTCTTATTTTTGTACAAGATTTTCCAGTTATGAGTCTTTTTTTTTTTTAATGCAGGTATTTTTTTCTAATCAGTACTTTTTTTCAGATTGCACTCTTCCTTGTGGTAACTTCTCAAAAGTATAGAAAAAAAAAAGTGTTTTCGTACAAATTTCATACTTTTTACACTTGGGAAAAAACTGATTTTTCTACTCTCTTTCGAGAACTGAATTGAATGGGGTCTTTATTTTAGCTTTATTTCCTAAGAAAATGAAGCGTATGTGATTGTTTCCGTGGCTTCACAAGCCAGACAGGGAGAGATATCTTCAGAGTGACTGAGTTCCTAAAACAATTGTGGAAAATAATTAGTGATACAGAATTCATTTTCTCACAAAGGGAGAGATTTCAGTGCAGGTGTCAATCAGGACATAGATACTTGGGGGTACCACAGGTAGCTGATGCTGTAGTGAACGTGAAAAAGGTAATTTAGCATATTGTGGTGGAACTTTATGGGACACAAATTCACACAAAATTTGGCTTAATTACATTCACAGTTTTCTGAAAATCTCCTTTGTTTCTAAAGCAATGGACCAAATGAACCAAGACATATCCACAGATAAATTATACAGAACTCAAATTCAAGCCAATAGTTAACTAACTGACTTGCTATGAGGTGGTTAGAAGAAAGGGTAAAAGCATAAAATGCTCTGGATTCAGCTAAGAGGGTTTTTTGTTTAAAGTGTAGAGGGTTTTTTGCAGATGCAGTGCAGTAAAAAATTAATATTCAAAGGACCTCATTCTTTCCCATTTGATTAAAAAGCTACATTTATGTATTGCTGTTAATTGTAATTGGCCCCTTTCTCTTATTCTCTTTCATCTAGGAAGAGCAGCAACTTTGGCCTCACTAAAGTGAGTTAAGATAGAGCCTCCAGCCTTAGGCTCTTGGGAGTCCCCAGCTGGAGATAAACCAGGACTAATGTTTCCTTCATTTGCGCATGAGATGATCTGAGTCATTTAGCTTCTCTTAGACTTTCTCTTCATGTCCTAAGGACAGGTAACTTCTTGGTTATTGCTCTAAAACTGGCTTTTCTTCTTCCTTTCCTACTCTTCTCCCCAGAAATATTCTGGCAGTAAAACTTCCACAGAACTTTCATGCATTCTGATTTTAGGCTGTGGCTTGATGTCCTACAGACTAACATACTTTCTACAAATTTAGATATTTTTGTCTAAATCACAGAAGGACTTTCAGCTACTTTCTGCTTTCTTATTGTCAAGTGTAGCACAATTTGTCTTCCTATCTTCCTGTCTCTCTGTTCCATGAAAGACTTTATTTTGAGTTTGGTCTTAGAAATCTTGAAAGTGTCTGACTTTAGGAACCCTAAACATCTTTCAGCTAAGAGAGACCAGGGGGAAATCTTATGTAACTATGATTCCCTGCTCTTCATCAGATATGTTTATCAAGTATAGTAAAATTATGAATGAAAAAATGTGTTTTAACACAAAAAATCTGAGTGTTAAAGCAAGATCTTCGCAATGCTCAGCTGACAGCTGTGGGGCTGGTATACAAAACTTTTTTCCGTAGGTAGACCTCTTTATGGACCATTCTTGATCTGCTGCCTGAAATAATACTACTATCTCTCTACTGAAACGAGCAGTTGTCCTTTAAAATGACCATGGTACTTAGGCACCTAGGCACGAGGGGAATGAGATCTTCTACTTGCTATTCCCTTTATAGTCCTCTCTAAGCTGCGGTTCTGGGCATGAGCTTTGGGTTTTGGGCTGCACACAGGAACGATGCCTCTAGGCCTTTTTTTTTTTAAAAGCTCTTCTTCAACAAGTAAATTCACAGCACCTGCTCAATAGAGATATTAGTTAATGCTCCATTTATCTCTTTGTGGGGTCTTAGAAGATGTCTCCACTGTAGTGTGAGAAAACAGTAGTTACTAACAGTCCCTTTCTGAAGGACGCTTGATGGCTGTCAGAAGCCGTTCTTGCTGAGCAGGTGGACTTTTTATATTACCTTCTCTGCCCAAGTACTTTCCGAAGTGTTTTGAATTTATGTGCCTTGGCATCCTTCCTTGGACACAGCTAGCTATGTTGAATCATAATGTTAATGTGGAAACAGAACTTGCGGTTATAAGGAATAAGCTTTACAGAGGTGTATGATGCAAAACTTCCATGAAGTGGGCTGT
Organism: Pampusana beccarii; assembly: GCA_013399365.1. Classification (NCBI taxonomy): domain Eukaryota; kingdom Metazoa; phylum Chordata; class Aves; order Columbiformes; family Columbidae; genus Pampusana; species Pampusana beccarii. The sequence continues at coordinate 480,664 of VWYH01009810.1, read as the reverse complement.
TCGGGTAGTCAAGAAAGCAAAGTCTGAACATCAGTTCTTGAAGTGAAGGATGTAGGTAGAATTTAGACAGCTGTCACAAATAGTAGTAAAATTCACTTGGTAAAACCACAATTACCTGAGAGTATATCTTTAAATTTGTGTTCCTGGGGCACCCATATTGTAATGAATTAGAAACTGATTCATATGCACAAATATAATTGCCAGTGTGAACTGTAAAAACGTGATGACTGTGGCAAATTTTCTGTTGTAATTCTGGAACATTTCCCATTCCCTAATCAAAGAAGTTTACTGGCCCAGAATTATGTTAAAACCAACCAGTTTTCCGTATTCCTATCCCACAGTGTGCTAGATAAGTTAATGTTTAAACAATTTCATCCCTGGTGTAAACGTTGAGGGGTGGGGTTATATATACTTTTCATTAATCAGAGAATTAAATAAAAAAAAGTGAACCTGAATCTGCAGGGGGGAGTGTAACTTCTATTAGAATGGATGTAGTATTCTTGGTGAATGCACTGATGTTATCACATCGCCATGTTAACACTATTCCTTTTGTCTCATTCATATCAGATGTTAGGGGTAGTCTTTGTTTCATTGTTTTCAACTACAAGATCTTTATGGTAGGGACTCTTATTCTGTAGAGTGCCTAATGAAGGTGTATAATACATCTTATCTCTTGAGTACCATCACAGTTAGCATGGATTAATATCACAGTTGGGTTGTGTGGTGAGTGGAATAGTTCCTTGCCTTATCACAGGCAAGATCAGTCACTAACATTCACTCTTTAATCTCCTTTATCACTTCTAAATAACTATTTCTTTCTCCTTGTACTGTTTTTTCTCACTGTCACCTTAATCTGATTTTTAGTACACTGTAAATCACCAGATCTCATTTTGGGTGGATCTCACTGCATTCTGCTACTTGGCTTTACTTTCGAAGCCTTACTAGAGGCTTTGATGACAGAGGACACAACTGGGCTCAAGAAGCTTGTTTGCAGCTTAGTGAGTGTCGCTGCTTAATGCCTCAATCTGCTTAACTGCAAAGTGAGAGCAATGATTTTGCCATTTGTTATGATGAGTCTTGATACCTCTTAATGAAATGTGCTAAATGAGATTTAAATATTATATTTTTTTATTAAAAACTGCAAGGAAGATTTGGTTATATGATGTAACATATTCAGTATTACTCTGCATCTATTCAAAGGCTCTTTAAAGTAACAGGAAAATCTTTTTATATGTGTATAGGAATCCTGAATAACAAATGTTAATATACGTTGAATTACAGTATAGCTGCAACACACACGATTCATCCCTGACATTCAGGTTTCATTCTCTCCATGAAATTAAAAATATGAATTCATCTGAAAGGATGAAGGAGCTTCAGTATTTAACATCACATAGATATGGTCTGCACCACAGAGAGAAGAATTCACAGCACTGTGTTTCTGTAGTGAACAACCACTAAGACGTTCCTTTTATATACATGATTTTCTATTTTTTCTGTCACAACTGTTCTGTTCTTTCCACCCACTTCCATCTGCACCTGAATCAAAAATATTACACTTCTGTCTATTTTAGTGGCTTATATTTAGACATCAACAGCTAAATCTGAAGGTAAAAGCATTCTCATGTAATCTGTCACCACTACTACTGGTACTAGTGTCTAAGAATAGTTTCTGGAGAGACCAAGGACTGATAGGGATGGTAAAGAAACTGCCAATATCTATTTTCTCACACATGCATTTGTGTACACTTGCAAAGTTTCATAGGCCTGAGAATACTTCTGGGCCATAGGGAATAATATTCCAGTCTAGTTTTAGGTCTGAAGAAACCAAAGTACAACCCCAGCTAATGATGATCCAGATCATTCTGCAACTAAGGGACAAATGGGGAATAGTTACCTTGAAAGCAGACTGTTTCCTATTAATGTACTGCCATAGGCTTGGCTGTTGCAATAACAAAAATCTTCTAGCAAACCGTAAGATCTTTGAAGGCTGAAGGCCCGTTTTTCAAAAGTGACTCATATGTCTAATGCTACAATTAATGATATGAGTGTTTCAAAATTACTGATTCATGTACTGATAGTAAGGTAACAACAATAACACCGAGCAGAGTGTGATTTCACATCAGCTACTGGTATACTGCTGTATGCTGTACTTTGTGATTATAATTTCATGGGAGTATGCATCTGAGTCACACAGGTTTAAACATGCATCAGTATCTCTCTCAAAATTCATGTGCTCTAACTATGAAAGATATTTTTGGGGACTGGTATAACAATGGGAATATTTTGGCTCCACAGTTGTTTTCTGGTTTTCAACTGTAATCCACACCACAAATTAAAGTAAATGAATGTTATGTAACACTGTTCTAATAGTTAATTTGTGATGGACATCAATTACATTACTTAATACACAACTAAGAAGTGTTTAGATAATCTGGTATGAGGGCACGGTGCAAAACAATTCAGTAGAGTATGATATTTATAATTCAGCATGATGTCTTCACTGTTATTATTAGGTTTTGTTACTTAATTAATGGTCAGACTTGCTTTCCGTTCTTTTGACAATCAGTACTAGAAAGTGCTCTGTGGAACTGTCGTCATTTTGGAAGACATACTGTATTTCTGCAGCACCTCTTCAATCAGGATTCTGACCTACCAGCGGTGCTCCAAGGCACTGCTGTAGTACAAATAACCAACAGTTTGTTCAGTCTGCGAAAAGACCTCCCCAAATGCTCATCTGTAGCTGTCTGTTGAATTTAAGCAGCACTGCAGTGCTTTGAGTTAGCAATTCGAACTTCTTCATTTAGAAACAAAACACCATACGGCAGAATCAACTCGCCATAGTAATTTTCTTTACTGCAGTATCATTAAAGAAGTATTGTCACATAAAGAGGAAACTAAAATATGCTTGGCCAATGAGAAGGCCAACAGCCTTCTGCAGTTGAAGCTATTTTTACTTATTTTGCTACTGTAACATCTGAATTCTTCACAGTCTTAATATGCTCACCTAACACATCCCTGTCTCCCTTTATATTTTGAGCAGCATCTGTGTTACAGATATTCATGTTTGGGGAATCAGCCATTACAGGCTCTTATCACCATCTCAAAGGGCTACCTAACTCTCTAGCGTCCTATGAGTCTCTGGAGGAGCTAGAAACTGAACCTGGAAATTCAAGTTGAGTCCAGATAGCCAGAGAATTGCAACCCTTGCTGTGGAGTGTCTTCTTTGTCCATGGTGTCACATAACTTCTCCAAAATTTCTGTTGTGCTAAGATGCAGACAGGAGCCAACGATTAGAACGGTGTATAAGTAGGTAGAAGGTATAGCAGATACTTTTCACTTGGGATTAAACCTTGAATAAATATTATTTGGTAATTAATTCCATATCAATGCTTTGAATATCTCCTCTGTGCTTGGAACTTCTTCCCTTATAGAGCAATCTGAAGGATGGAAGCAGATGAAAAATTTTTTGTGATTTGTTGCTATTTAATGCATTAAGCAATTTGAGGGTAAAGGGATTCTTAACGGTTATGTTCAGGATTCAAATATGGATTTCATTTTTTTTTTCCTCTCTTTGTCTTTTATAAAATGTTACGGAATCGCCCCAGAAAGAGGCTCTGGAGGGACCTTTATAAATTGGTTGATACAGACCAGAACAATCCTGAAATTACTTAGCAAAACCAAATAGCTGAGTCCAAGGGTGTTAAGAGTTCTTTGACTTTTCAGCAATACAGTAGATCAGGTGTGGTCAGGAGTGATTCTCCCTTCATAATGCTGTAAGCCAATGTATGAAAAAATGCACAAAACTGAGTATTAACATGCCTTTTTATCCTGTCTCCTACTGATGTAAGAAGACAGTAGCATTAGAAGCCAAGAAAACAACAGCATGGTATTTTACTTTGGGAAGCTTAGCTGAGATTCTGCTGAACAGAAGACATAGAAAATAGTTTTTGAGAGAGTTGCATGCTTTTAAATAGTCTACAAGCTAAATTATTAGGTCAGTTCTATCAACCTTCCCATTAAAACTGGCATTTATATTTACTGCCAGACATGGTATAGACAAAGAGAAAAGGATCAAAGTTACTCTCGCTGGTGCTAGACTCTGCTGTCCTTGTCATTAGCTGTTTCTCAAAAATAGGCATGTCACTGCTGCAGTTAGGGTCAAACTGATTTAAACAAGGACAATGTCAGGATGGAAACCCCTTTTCAGTTGTTTGTTTAGTTTGGGCTTCTGTAGCAGGATGAAAGCTGTTTAAAAGAACACACATTCTTAAATGACAGCCTATGAATGACTGCAGCAAGACAAATCGAAAATAACTTTGATGTAATAATGTCCTCATTAGTCCTCCATCATGTCCAACATCAATGTCCTCCATCACTCCAACATTTTGTTGTTTGAAAGTACTTGCTGTATATAAATTAGATCTCAGCTCTACAAGAGAAAAGGAAACACTGCATGCTCTTTATATATGAACCAGGAAAACAAAGAGGTAAATGTGTTAATCCTCTAAATACTGAAGCTCAAGACATATGAAAATCAACCTTAACACAAAAATCTATTTGCAATTAAAAATCCAAGCCCATTGTAGAAAGAGGCATTGAGGAAGAGAGAAAAAACAAGTTGAATGGGGTTTGATTTTTTTTTTATTCTTTTTCTTTGGGAGTGACAAGTGGGCAAAGATTGTTCTGAATATGTAGTCATTGCATTTGAATTTGAAATCAGAATGATGCCTGTAAATGAACATTGTTGGAAAGCACTGGTTTCCAGTTCACTATTTAGTCCCACAGTATGAACATGTATCAAAGCACTCTCAAAACATTGATTGGCAAAGAAAATGTAAATCAAAGATATTCTGTGTGTGATCTGCATGATGCAGTAAAGTCTTTGATACAATAAAATGTACCAATTCAACCCTACCTTCCAAGTGGAAAGTTTTTCTGTCCATCCGTTACAGTAGTTTGCTATCCAAGGTGAAATTATGAACTTTATGTCTTAAAGGAAGTGACTCACTGCTCTATTTCTTCATGTTTAAACAGAAAATTAGTGTGCCTATTATCATTTGACAATTGCTATAAGCACACACAACTGCCGTAAAGAACAAAATACACTTGTGTCATCACCCAAAAAGTGGCAAACTATCAGTAGTCATGTTTCAGTGAAGTTGGAGTTGCATTGAAGGTCAGTACAACTCAAGAGGCAAAGCTTTTAGCTTTGGCCAAGTTACATGGAGGAAATTTGAATTCGTTGTTATTTGCTCGTGTCCCTAAATCACACATATCTTGCCCCGTAAACTGAAGAATTGGAGAGGAGGCAAAAGTCCTTAAGAAACTGCTATTTCTCTAGCCTTCAAACAGGTTCATTATCTTGGAATAACCAGTCACTGAAGTCTCTGGAGACTGTCTTAAATAGATGCAGTGACTAGTCATTAATTACCTGCCTAGTTTCTAACCAAAATGAGCAATGTTCTAATGCACATTATAGGCTTCTGGTTTTAATTGAAAACAAACATGGGTAAACAATGAAACCACACGTTTAGCAAGTGCCTTTTTCCTGGCAATCAAGAGATATTGTAATTGCAGTAGTACAAGGGCTGTTTATCAAGATGCTTCATTGTTGAGTGTTTTACTACACCTCCTCCTGGTCCTTGTTCCCATAAAACACCAGTAGTTGTGGCAGCAATGGGAAAATGTCCCTCCTGAGGCCAGCAAGTCAGGGCAACAGTGGTAAAAATGTTCCTCTTGAGGCCAGCAAGTCAGCCTGTTTCACAGGCCTTACTGAATGAGAGGTGGTTGGAAAAATGCTGCAGATCAGTCTCAGGGAAGTGGTTTCAGAGACTGAAACAGAAAAACAATAGTGGGAGCAAATTAGTGTTTGATAGACGTTGATAAACACAGGTCAAACACCTCCCAAGAAGCAAAAATCTGTGTAAAGGCTCCCCAAAGGACTTAACAGCCGTGTTTTGATACACCCATTCAGGTGTAAGCCACAATATTGAGAAGGCCTCCGTGGTGGATGTTTCAGGAGAATATTTCTAGTCAAATATGCGAAATCTTGCCAAGATGCACTGGGTAGCACTTTTACAGGTAGTTAGCTACAGTTTAGGGGGAAATGCTCTTTTTTTGAGCTTGGATATTTCAATACAGGAGTTGGGACTCTTTCTGAAATATTTTCTTGAGTGTGTCACTGCAGAGACTTTTGCTGGAAGAAGTCGAATACATGATTAAGTAACAGGAAAACAAGCTTGATTATAGAGTAATGCACTTTGATAACTTCGATGTGTCAGAAAAAAATCACTGTGCATTGAGCTATGGCAGAACTGTGTTGGTTATTCACTAATATCCTGTTCCTTTAAGAATTAGACCGTGTGTTCGTTAGAAGGTTATACCATGTAGCATCTCTTACATAGATACGTATGCTGTTATAAATGTACTGAATGCTGGTATGGTTACCTGTGTGCATGAAAAAGAAATAATTATGCTGGTGTGAAATGTTCTTTCAGTGATTTAATGACATTCAGGAATAAACATCGATCTAATAGTGCTTTAAAAATTAAAAAAAAAAAAATCTTTGTCTTAGTAAATATAATTCTGGCAATAAATATTTTCATTCTAGACTAGGCATCATTGAGTCATCCCCCTGTCTCCTTCCCTCACCTATACACTTGCAAATATCTAAAATCTCAGTCTCCTGAAATTTTCCCATTAATTTCTTTACATTCTAGATGTGGAAAAACATCTGTTCCCTTTATTTCTTCTCCCATCTGCAGGAATGCATTTGGTTTGCGATCACTGAATTAAATCTGCTTTTACCTTTACAAGTATCATTCAAGAAATCTTTTGATGTCAAACCAGTGGCTTCCATAAATGACTGACTGCAGAGCTAGAAAATTGATTGAATTTTTAAATTTCCTAACTAATCCTACCTTTATTTTGTCAAATAATTATACAGATGGTGTGTTCAACTGATATAAAAACATAGCATTTCATTCTTCTTCCATGTGTCTTCATTGTTTTATATCTAATGAAGGTTTAGCCCTGCTGCTCTGGAAGAACAAAAGTTAATCTGATTCTGTTTGTTAACCTGCTTTAGTATGCGGCAGCAGTACTGACGATGTTAGCAAAAATAAGCACACCTTGGGAATAGAAGTTTTTACTTAATTAATGCTATATAACCATCTGGGAAAACTCAGTTTGTTTTTAATATGCTTCTAAAAGTTCTGTGCACGTAAGGAATGCTTAGATATTTGGTAACACAGTGCAAAGAGTAGGTTATATAATACGGAAGAATAAATATACTAACACCAAAGCACACACACAAAAGGTGAAAACTAGTCTGCCAGAACAAATATTATGAAAACGAAGCAATGGAGTACCCCATACTTTGTACCCAAATAAGAATAGTTAAATGAATGAGAACTTCACAGAAAAAAAGTGAGATTAGTCTTCTAATATAAGAGCCATTGTCTCTGCCTGAGAACCATTTTTTGTCAGGATTTCTAAAACTTTTGTAGACTGTATCGTAAAATATTCTTCCTTAGAGAATATTTTTTTTTCAAAAATCCACAATTATCTGAACCATGTTTACTTACTGTGTGTCCTGGACAGATCAACTCTACACGGAGCTTGCTGAGTTCATCCAGATATCTTCAGAGTACTGTGTACAGGGGCAATTTTTCAGGACACCTAAACGTCCAGAAGATTGTCAAAAGTAGCCTCCTCATCTAGCATTCATTAGTATTATTGTCTCCTTTTTAATTATATTTCCTTGATTTCAAGAGAGATTTTTTGTGCCATTTTCATCATTTTTATGTTGTGTAGCCTTTCTGTGTAGTTAAAGGGTTGTCTGTTTGATCCATGTGGTGTAGCTTCAGGATGTATAAAATAATGGGTATGTGTAGTATAACATTACCAGAATGAAGCTAGAGTTTAAGCTATGCGGCTGCTGTTTGCTTACTCATCCAAAAAACCTTTTTTTAGAACTTTGTGACTGCGGTAGATAAACAGATTCACATGGCCTAATTACACCTTCTCTGACTTCAGTAAATTATTAGTATTCCAGTTTTGAAAGGATTGGAGAGAGCTGCAGTACTGTGATTTTATATGATTTCTCAAAGTCATAAAAAACAACAGAACTCAGTTTCTGTATTCTTATAACAAGAGTTTTCTCATCTGTGTGCTGGATGCATAAGTGATCCATGATGTAGATTCATGCTTTTTCTTAATTGGCATAAAAATGAAATACACAGTTTTGTGTGCTAAGCACTAGAGAGGAAAAGCTTTCCGGACATTTCTCCACGAAAATTATAATTGCCTGCAAACTGTACGAGCTCAGATAGAGTGTCCGTGAGGTCTGAAATGGCTCATTTGGTGGATTTCTCTAAATCTTCATGTCCTAAGGAATTTAAGGGCTTGACAGCCTTATAAACTGCCAGATGCAACTGATGCCACAATTTCATTAAATTTGTAGCAAACCCACGCTTGCATATGGCAGTAAGTCAAAAGGACAGAAGAATCTGGTAATGTTTATTATTTGTATTACAGGAGTGCCTAGAGACTCTGACTGGGAATGGCATCCTTTATGCTTGTGGCTGTGCATGAAGCTTATCTCTTCTTGAAAAAGCATTCAGTGTGAGGTGATAAATAAAATAAATAAGAGTGTAAATAGAGATTTAAAGGGTTAGGAACTGTGAAACGATAACTACATGTGTGTGCACATGACCTCTGTACAGTTACTGTTTTTTTTCCCTAAAATTGTAATTATGACAAAGCTGTTATAACAAAGCTACTGTGAAAAAAAAGATTATATCTGAATCAACATGCTTGGAAGAAATAACTCCTCATTCTGCTCCAGTCTGTATTAGACTCGGGAAGAGAATTTGAATTGGAATGGGAAAAAAATATAGGTAAATATCCCATGAGAAGTAAATGTGACTTTCAGAACGACATATTCTTCCAGAGTCAGACAGTAAAGAATTATAGAAACTTTGATGTAATTCCTTATGAATAAGTCATTTAATTTTAAATCAGTCTTCAATGGATGAATCAAAAAGTATGGTGCATGATGGGATTAGCAAAACTGGATATGAAAATTAAATCCCACACACTGTGAGACAGAAGTTACAGGCAAAGCAAGAAATGAAAAATAGAAATGACCGGAAGACCAACAATATAACATTACTTAAAAGTGTGGTGAGAAAAAATTAAATGTATTCAATATAAATATTCTGAGTTTATGCCACTGCCATTTGAAAAAGAAGAGTTCTCTTCCTCCAGTAATAATGGTTTCTGCAGATTGGTAGATACTAGATTTTTTTCTCAAATTAAAATATGTAATGAGATCAGATGACAGAGTGAAAAGATGCAGAAATTGTCTAATGAGACTAAAGGAGAAGGAAACTAGTAATTTACAGAGAAAGGTTGATATATGATGAGAACCTGATAGACTCAATAGGAATATTTTATTTCAAAGCACATATGTGTAATTACTTTCCATGGGGAGGGGTGAGTATGTACATATGTATGAATGTATCTATCTATTATACAGTATAGGTAATATTCAGGAAATACCTGCCATGCAGACAAATGTTTCTGCTGCAGGAGCCCAAAATATTTCCCCACAACACTCTCTACCGGGAGGAATAATGAGGTAGTAAAGGATAGGACAAAATACGACAAAAATAGGACACCATGGCACTCTCTTCATAGAAACTTTATTCTCATTTCAGAGGTACCCAAGGAGTTTCCAAGAGAAATATCTCTTGAAATCCATGAAGAATTTTAGAAGAAATCAAATAACTGCTTTGCATTCTGTAGCATAGAATTAAACACGTGATCCTTGACATAGTTATTCCAGTAGATTCGGGAAGATGTCATTTCTACCATTGACTTTATAACTAGACCTAACTGGTATTACTGGAATGAAGAGAGAAATCAAAGTAGAAGTGTGTGATTTTTAAGTTGAGTATGGTAATTTACAGTTCACATTTTGCAACAGACTGGCACAAGGATTTTGTCATTACCTGCCACCCCACGTCAATTTGTCATTTATTTACTAGTTAGTTTAGGTAATGTTAAGTAAGAACCATAGTGAAATAATAATTATGCATTGAACATGTTTGGGTTTTTCCACCTTTTAGTAGTGAAGCAATTATTCATGTATTTATATGTATTTTCCCAAAACTCTAATCAAGGGATGATACACATATTTCACAAAGACAATAGCAGTATTAAGAGGCTATCTCATAGAGACTCCCTTGTCTCTTCTTCACTCCCTAAGAGCCAGTCATGTGTTAGTACTGAATGTCAGTGGGAGTTTGTTACATATCCCCTCTCTGTATCCTTCAAAGAGCATCATCAGCTCCCAAGCTACTCCAGCATGAGTGAAATTTATAAACACATTTCTGCAACCTTAGGCACCTGATGTAGTTTTAAGTAGTAAAAATTCAGTGAGTTCACTTAAAACCTTCTGTTGTCATAGCAATGCATTGGAAAACGTTTCTTGCTGTGAAGGATTACCCACCCGCACTTGTGTTATGTTGTGGAGGTGTACCATTGGTGAATCACTGGCTTACTTGAGGGATCGAGAAACATCTGTTAAACTCTGTTAGATGGACTTTGGGGTTTGTATATCGGTGGAAATTAGTGCACAGTAAGATAATACACTGCAAATTCATACAAAACTTTACTGTGTGCTATCTTCCCAAATTGCAGAAAGTCTTTGGATGCTATCTTGTTCCTAACTCAGGAGGTTCAGTGATTAGTTTCTCTCACCAGTGCCACATGTGACCACTTGGATGTCTCTTTACTGAAGACAGCTGTTACACTCCTTTGTTTCTTGTCATGCGGATGTCATTGATGATGGCATAGACGAGTTAATATCTTTAGCAAGGTCTTTGAACTTCAGACCAATGTAGTGCTTAGTCTGATCCAATAATGAGTTTCTATCTGCCCTTTGTGAGCTGAAACACTCTCTGCTTGTTTCCCAGAATTTCTCTGTTACTGTGACAGAGTGACATTCTAATCTTCCCATGACTTGGCTCTTCAGTGTGGAGATGGGTCATGTTTCCTCCTCCAGCTAGATTATGTTAATAAATTTTCTAACCGTGGCCCCTGCTGTGACAATCTGCGCCCTGGAAGCACTTTGAGTTATTGTGGAGGCCTATTAAGAAGAGGCTGCATAAAATTGCATTGAAGTGCTTTGGTTATAGCTGAAAACTCAAACCAGTTTCCTGGTTTATTTAGTTGCATTTGCCACTTACTTCAGCTATATATGCAGATAGTTTTAATCACATATCCAATGCACAGTGCAACAACTTGGTGTGTGTCTTAACCACAGCTTCATAGCAGCAATAGCTCTTTTTATGGGATCCCATCACTGTTCTTCTTCGATAAGTATATGTCAGCCACAACCATAATGATCTGATCTGTGCTTCCTAAATTTCAAAGCAGAGCACATCAATTTTTGAGTAGTGGTTGTTTCCTTATGGGAATGTTGCAAATGGAAGGGAGGAGATGTCCATTAATGTCTCTTGCTTTAGCACATACATAAAAGAACAGAGTGGAACGTTGTTTGCCCCTGGCATTTGACCAATAAGTGCCTGGTCCTCTCACAATAGAAAGGGCCAGGCATCATGGCCTTTGGTGGCCCTCTGGGTAACAAACAGTGAAGTGACTCATCAGAAGTGTGCACAGAAATGCACTGTGGCAGAGCCTGAAGAAATACAAACATGTTGATATATTTTAGATACACATACACTACATAACAGACCATTATCTAAACCACATAATAAAGTGCGAGGAAATTATGACCTTCAATGCCAACCACAGACTTCTCCATCTCCAGTGAAATGAATAACCACTTAATTTGAAAGACATTGGATTAGCCATTCAGATTATCCATTGCACTGAATGAAAACTACTGCCATTTAGACATAATTTTTCTGGGTGTATTGTTCTGCTTAGACTCCTAGTTTTAAGGTATGTCGCTGCTTTGTGGCTCCCCATTTTCTATTGCAATCACATTTCAGGGACATCTTATGTCGATTGTCCTCAAGTTACAGATTTCTTTTGAAGATCACGTTGCCTCTAGGTTAAATGGATTGTATTTCCCTATGCTTTTGACAACATCATCTTTTTGCACCGAGAAGTGTAAGCTGACACAGTTGATCTAAACACAACGTAATCCTTTGATTTCATAAAACCTGAAAATTATTAGAAGAAAGTACCAACATTACATCTCATGGTATTGCAGTCAAGAGAGGAAATTGCAGAAAAAACAATTCTATGTAGCTTGGGCCTTCGAACAGCCATGGCAAACCATTGTATAGTGTGCGGTTTGCTTTAACCTCACAGCACTTCTGCTCTTCCACCAAGGCTGAAAACTTGCCTATTTCCAAGTGTACCCTAATGCTACATGGAGTGAGTTGGCTATGAATCTAAATGGGATGTATGAGTAATTACGCGCGAAATAGGAGGTTTCGTGATTTGAGAGCTTGTGTCAGGTCAATAGAGTGGTGATGGAACAACAACATTAAAGTTTGCACAGACTACACAGCAACAAAAATGAATGCTAATATATAAAAAAATACTGTATCTCCAAAATAGCACCTCATATAACTGTAGTTTCCTAAGTATGGCTGGACAAACAGTAGTAGTATTACTGGATAAACACAGTAGAATTAAAACAGCTAAAATATAAACAGTCAGAGAAATTTGAATAGAAAACAAAAGTTTGGGCTTCTCTCTCTGTTGACTTCCGTGTTTCCAATCTCTAACTTGTACTCTATGTTCCTTAGCTTCAAGAGTTGTAACTCAAAACATATAAGACTAGTAACATATTTATTATTCAAAATATATTTGAGTAGTAACTCAAAGCATATCAGAACTGCTTTTAAGGAAGTTAAGCATTTACTGAATGTTTTTCTTTTATTTCAAGGAATTACCAATACAAAGCATTGAAAGTATTTGCTTTCTGGTGACTTGTAGTGATATTGTTTATGTATGCAGAATTTAGTAATCACATTTCATTCAAACTAGAATATGGTTTTAAAAGGACTTAGACTAAACACATACGCAGAGATGTGGATGGTGATAAAGAATCTTCGGTAGAACACTTGCTAAATACTAAATTTAGGGAAGGCCTCAAAAAAAAAAATGCTGAGGAACATCCTGAAATCAGAAATCCTAAAGAAAAATACTGTTACCCATCTAACACACTGGAATCTGATACTGAATGACACAAAAAGTGGCCTCTAAGGCATTCTAAATATATTCTTGACACCAATGTACAACTACTTCAATCTGTAAATTTAATTACTTCTATTTTTCTATGCCAGAGGACATCGTTGTGCTTGAATGGGAATTGAAGTCACGTCTGATGTTTCAATTCATGTATGCAGTTGATATCTTTTTCGCCACTACGACCTAGTAATAGACTTTGATCTTTTATTGGTTATTGTTTATAGTAGCTTCATATTTGTATTTTGTATTTTCACCTGGAACAATCAAAACCAGTAAGAAAAATCTTGCATCTGAATTGCACTTCCTCTTCTCACCATTAATATTCATGTTTTATGCCATGCACAAGCATTAAAGAGAAAATCCTCTTGGCTATGTGCAGTGAGACTTAGAGAAAGATCGAGGAAGATTCACTCCATGGCATTCTGCTTGGGTCATACAAAAGAGCAAAGTTAAGAATGCAGTAGCATCGCTTTTTGGTAGGAAGTCTCTTTTACATTGTGTCAAATGCTATTCCAACACAAAATGCCTCAATGTTGCTGTTGTCAATTAAAGAAAATTCGGTTGCTGGAAATCTTGCTGATCAAGGGGAAAAGCAGGAGTGCAAGGAGTGAAAGAGCCATTTAGGGAGTTCCATGCTTAAGAAAATAATGCTGGTGCTTGGGCAATGCAGGATTGAGAGCCTCAGCAAGGGCTGGAGGGAGGAGGGAGCCGGCCAGGAGGGAGAGGAAGGAATGGCCAGAGGGACCAGCCAGTCTGCTGCAGCTCAGAGCTTCAGTCACTGAGTTGGCTGATGCATCTGCATGGCATAGATGTGTGGGCAGGAGAAGGGTTTTATATAACTCTTTTTTTAAATTTCTATTCTGCCTTCCCCAGCAATCATCTGCTGCCCATTTAAACAGTGTGGTTTCTTTTTAATGCAAAAGCCTTTTGGCCTCCAGGGAGTTCCTCTGCCCCGACTTACAGGAGAGGGTCTGGGCAGATCCACTGCAAAGCTCTGCCTGCTTCAAAGCCTTATCAAAGAGCTTTTACAGATTTGATGAGTATGACAGTAGCAAAGAACTCTCTTAGGTATATTACCATGGAGGTTTCATCTTTGTTTCTGGTCTAAATATGTCGATGACTATGATGGTAGTTATCTGTCACAACACCTGTATTAAAACACAGGTATCAAGTTTCTTAAGGTCTCTGATGTTATATTTGAATAGCAGAATCTCGAACAAATCTTTGTAGGGAGATTGAAGCTTTGCCTAGTCTGCCCTTACTGAATATGTTTCTGTTCTGTTTTTATTCAATATGATGCCTGCTACTACTACTTCATTTAAACTCTCTTCACCAAATTCTGCTAGTTTCATCAGCCCTGACAAAGTCAAGGTGAAGTGCAAGCATTTTTTTGACATCCTATTTCAAGCAATTTCCTCTTCGTCATCCTTTTTGTCTTATTCACGTGGTTTCTTTTTCTGAGAGGTGCACACCCTTGTGAGCCAGTTCGCATATAACAGTATAACCAAGTTATACACGAGCTGCTTAATCTCAGGGCCTATTTCTTTTGCTAGAAGTGTGCTCGTTTTATGTAGAAGTTTCTGACAGTGAAATGAAGTGACAACTTTTTTTCCCCCTTATTATCTGCTCCCTCTAGTGTGTCCATAGCCCTCCTTTATTTTGTTCATTGTGAGTTCATGTGTGTACGTGCTGTGCATCATTGTGTTAGGCAATGCAGTAAATAGTGCAATTCCCTGAAAGTACAAAAGGAGGACGTGCACATAAGGAAATAGCTTGAAAAATAATTTAGTCCATTTTTTAGATTAATAATAGATACATAGCAGATCAGTTTACATACATGAAGAGCCACAACAAAGGGTTATAATTCACGTACTGGACTTCTAGTTGACTTTGTAAAATCAATCTTTTCCTTGAAGCTTTTCTGATGGTATTTGAAGAAAATGAGAGATTGGGCAATTTTTATTACATATTGCCCCCTACAGATAAACCCGAAGATGACAATACGCTGGGTTTAGAAGGAGGGAATATGTGACTGTGCTGTAGACTGTCACAACTCCCATTTTTATTGATGTAAAAGTTAGCTTCTGAGGCTGGGAAATCATGTTGCCCGTGTTAATGAGGTTTTAGATTTTCTTCTTTCTTTCTTTCTTTCTTTCTTTCTTTCTTTCTTTCTTTCTTTCTTTCTTTCTTTCTTTCTTTCTTTCTTTCTTTCTTTCTTTCTTTTTCTTTCTTTCTTTCTTTCTTTCTTTCTTTCTCTTTCTTTCTTTCTTTCTTTCTTTCTTTCTTTCTTTCTTTCTTTCTTTCTTTCTTTCTTTCTTTCTTTCTTTCTTTCTTTCTTTCTCTTTCTTTCTTTCTTTCTTTCTTTCTTTCTTTCTTTCTTTCTTTCTTTCTTTCTTTCTTTCTTATCTATGGTCATACAAAAAGGGAAAAATGGAAACAAAGAAAAGCAAGCAAAACAATACATGACTGTACTGATTTTCAATCTAGCAATAGCAAGATATTTCGAATACTGTCATTTTTTTTCAAGCCTTTTCCGCCGTTGCAAATAGAAAATATTGAATCATCTTTTCAACTTCTCATGAAGTCTATGCAAACCAATATCCATCAACATTTTATTCTAACACAAGGGAGGGTTAAAAATGAAAAGATATAACTTCTTCGACAGGAAAAAATATCATGCAGAGAGAAACTTATTTATCAGTGAGACACCTTTAAAAGCTGATGTTCTACATTCATACTGTATTAATACAGAAGATTGAATTAAGCGTGAGAATGTGGGCACTCACAGATGTTCATACACACAGAAAAGCAGTCTTTTTTTTTTTTTTTCTAGCAACTGCAAAGGAAACTAGCACAATAACTGCAGAAATAATGGTTTCTTGGATCCAAACTGTAATACGTTTATCAAAGAGGAAGAGCTTTCACTGCCCAGGAGTTTTGCTATTCAGGCACCTGCATGGGATGTGAGAGACCCAAATTCAGATTCCTCATTTGAGCACCTTTGGTCAACCACATCCAAACTGATCCAACTACTTGTCTTATCTTTTTTTTTTTTTTTAGAGATAGTGTATTTTTTCTTACAAAGAAAATTAGGATAGTTTATATGCCAGCTTCACAAATTGTGTTAGCATAAACATCAGAATCAAAAATACGTCGCTGTGCAACTGGAAAGGGCTCTTCATCTTGGCTTCGACAAGCCAAGCTCTATAGCTCCACGAACTGTTTTCATAGGGCATAGCATGACATGAGACGTGTAAAAAGGGCTGGAGGTCAAATTTATTTTAGATCTAAAATCATCGTTGCACCAATCTGAGTGGCTATTTGTTTTGTATGAGAGAAATTGAAGAAACTTAGTTTCTATTCTCTCTGAGATTGGCACCACTTTTTTTTCTTTGAAGGGACTCCATCATCCCTACCCTTGGGCTTCATTTCCTTTCTCATGCTGTGACTGTCTTATCTATGCAAACGGGAAAAAGCTCTGAAAGTTTTGCTTCCCATTTCTCACATGAGCAGCACACAGAATAAGAGAGACTCTAGGTGGTACTGTGCTATAAAAAATAGAAACAGCAAGAAAAATCATGCTGACTACTTATCAACAGTTAAGATTTAAGATTTCATTTAAACTGTAATCTTTACAAAACAGAACCCCTTACTTTCAGGTGAAGTTCACTCCAACAAGATAACATTTTAAACAACTTCAGTGTTTTAGCTTTGCCAAACTTCATTATTCTGCATTTTCCATGTTTCTAACCGAGCTCTGCAGGTTCATATTTTGTAATTATTTTTACTGAGCTTATATATTTGACAGTACTAGCTCGTAATTTCATTGCAGATTGATTCTTGTTTAGATACAGCAGAAAGTCCCTCTGACAAATTTGATAAACTGCTTTCACACTAACTAGGATATAACAAAACATCTTACAAGGAGAACACGTGATTTCACGTAGGACTCCTTCCAGAGCATATATATCAGAGCTAAAATGCATGCAAGTGCATTATATGTATATAATGCATATGTGCATGTATAAGTGTGTTTTATATATATATATATGTATTATATGTAGTAAAGAACAAGGTAAATGTTTGAGGTGACATGCAATTTGTCACTAACATCAAAGGAAAGAACGAATCATTTAGAAGTACTGAGTTCTCTTTCAGGAAAGAATTAGAAACTAAAATATATAAAACTTATATCACTTCATTTTTTTAGTGGAAAAGAGCCCGACATTTTGAGACAAGAAACTATATCCCTTAGCTGCCTTGTGAGTGTACACAGGCTCAGTTTCTACCCTAAAACAATGAAAAAGTACATTTAAATATAAAGTATGTTTGTGAGTGTAATTTCAAATAATTTTGATCGGTGTAATACACATAATTTGATTCTGGTTAAAACATTAAAATCTCACTATATTTTCTGCTGCCACACTGAAGAAGTAATATGTGTAGATGTGCATGGGAATTAATACCGGATGATAATTGTATTTTTATGCTCAATATTAGCATTTAAAATATCAGAGGTTCTTAATTTAACCTTAAGTTGCAGGTGGCCCAGGAGAAAGAGAGATTCATTCTAAGAAGCTGGGCTCCCTGAGTCAGTAGGATGGTTTTACTCCCACAAATGCCAGTCTATGCTAAAACAAATCATGTCATGACTTGATATCTCAACTGCTGTGGAAGGCTGATGAGCTACAGAAGGGAGAGGAAAGTTCGTGTCATGAAGCTGCAGGATGAGCTACATGTCTATACCACATGCGCAGCAGTTTGCAGCTCCCTGAAGAGAGTCTGAGGTCCCCTGAGCTGAGGGATGCAGCTCTGCAGGAATGGTGGATGGAGCAGTGCCCCCATACCCGCCTTCCCCTAAGCCTGACCCTGGGAAACAGGGCAGGACTCATATCTGTTGAGCTGTGCTTAACTATTGCACAAAAAACTTATTCACTTCTTGGGCTCCTTTCACCTTCGTCAAACTTAAAATTAGTCCAAGAAGAGAAATCAGTCAGAAAACCACCCATGGCAGTTATCCCTGTGAGTGCAGATCTTTCAGATTAGGCGGGAATAGGCCAGTTTGCGGCAACACAAAACCTGCTGCTTCTGACGCATCTTTGCCTTTTTTTCTGTCCCTTCCTTTCTCCTCCTCTGCAGTGTGTTATCTCTTCTCCTCCCCTTCTTTCCACTCCTTCAACACATTCTGCCTCTCTTGACCCTAATCCCATTCTGCCTTTGGTGCCAGAGGCTGCAATGATTGAGCTGATGATAGACTGATTATGGATCCTGTCTTATCCATTCAGTGCTTCTT
Source organism: Pampusana beccarii (assembly GCA_013399365.1). Lineage (NCBI taxonomy): Eukaryota > Metazoa > Chordata > Aves > Columbiformes > Columbidae > Pampusana > Pampusana beccarii. Next base: position 462,132 of record VWYH01009810.1, on the reverse strand, counting down.
GTCAGAAAACCTGTCAGAAACAGTGGCAGAATTGTCAGAGTGGATTAAGATAATGGGACGTACAATGCAGGTAGAGATGTACCACAGAAGCATTTTCTCATTTGGCTTGTGTCTGCTGTGGGATTAAACTTGAAAAAGCTGCCAGCCTTGTACTATCCTATTTAGAGAGCCATTAACTGCTCACTTCATGCACACAAAGTAAAAAGCGCAGATGGGGACCATGGCCAGTGGGAATTTCAAGCTTGTCCACAAAGAGTCCTCAGCAGATATACAGTAGTAAAGCCTCCTTTAACTTTCTGAACTTTGATCTAACCAGTAAAATTCAACAGGAGTAAAACACTTCTTCATACTGCAGTCTTCTTGTTAAGTATTATTGTTTTCAATACAAACTTTGCAGACCAAAATTCCATATCCCTCTGCATAGAATATTGGTTCTGATAAACAATCTTATCAGACTTGTTAATATAATTGTACCTTTTCATGATTCCTGGTGTAGAGTCTGTTTCACAGCAGTAATGTATTATGTGACCTTTTTCTTAATTACAATTTTAGTGATTCTATCTATCAGGTAAAATATGGCTCTGGAAGTTGTGAAATAGAATGCACAAAACACCATTTAGATTATATAACTCATTCTCACAAGGCCAAAGAATCTATGTACAAATGTCATTTCAAAGCAAGTGATTAGCTTAATCCAATCATCCTATTTCATTACTTAATAACTTATCCTCAGTACAACAGGTCATTGCATTAACTAAATGAAAGCAAATGAACGATTCATCAAGTGTACTTATGCTGTGCCTTGACGAATTGCTGATGACTTTGGTATAAGTTCTTGGCCTCTACTTTCTAAAAAGTGTAGATCAAAATCCACATAGACAAGAGATCTACCTCACCTGGAGAGCATACAGTCTATTGGAGAGATCTTGTCAATGAAAATAGCATGTTGCCACTTAAATGTTTTATTTTTGTAACTCTTATTCTCGTGTGCCTGTAATTGAAGTAGATGTCCACGTTTTGTCTGGTGAATCTTGGTGCTGTAAAGTGACAGTTATTCAGTCAAGCATTATTAATAGAATGCTTTGTAACTTGTACAAAGAACAGATCTGAAGACTGACTGCCCCGTCAGGAAGTGGTTACTAGAAGAAGAGTGTTTTCATTTTAAAAAATAAATTGTACTTATGTGAACTTCTGACCTTATTTCTCAATTGTTTAAAAGTTTTCATAAATGCTGGTAAACAGACAGTTTCTAATTAGGGTACATTATTTGTTTTTAGGCTTTCAAAGAACCCTGAATTGGTTTGGGGTTATTTTCCCCAAAAATGACAAGAAAGCATTCAACAGCTTTGGAAACAATAGATTATTTTAGGTTCCTAAAATATATTTCAGATATTATTTTTAAGCATTCTCATTTTAAAATGCTAACCTTTAGTTTCTTTGAACCGTTACATGCAATGGTGGCCAGCAATCAGTGATTAATATCAAATTACCTAGAAAAGCCTCTTTCTATAGAAAATTAAGTAAAAATAAGTATATGTGTCAGTCCGAACCAAACCACAAATAATATAATCAACATACAGTTTTGGATTAAAAAAAAAAAGCTGTCTACAAATCCGCATAAATATATATCTACTAGTTTTAAGTTCAAAATTTGAAAGAAAATATCTAGGTAATAGGAAAAAAATAATGTTACCATGTATTTTTTTTTCTTTTAGAAAAATGTTTTACTTTTCTTCTAAATGTATTACTTAGAATGAGACAGTAAACAGCAGAAGTGTACTCAAATAGTCTTGCTTTTTTAGATTGTTTGTTCTCTTACTTGATATTCAAGAAAATGTAGTGATTTGTGTGTCAAGTGGTCCATCTCTCCTGTCCTGTTTGCTCTGTTCGTGGGCTGGTTGGTGGCTGAGCACTGTGCTGCCTGTCCCAGGAGAGGGCAGAGCTGTAATACGGAAAAATCCAGCACGCAACCACCGCAACCTATTCCCGTACATACAGCCCTGCCACCTTTTGAAAGACTGTTTTGTAACGAAGAGAAACATCAGATTGTTTTAGAATTTTTGAGGTAATTGTGAGTGACTAGTGTGAAGCTGACTTCACTGTATTTTAACACTGAACCCCTGGACAAGTTGGGATTCGTAGTGGTTTTCTGTGTAGGGAGGCTGCAAGAAGCAATACTGGTTTGATGTGGCTCGTGAGTAACCAGTTCATGAGTAACTCAGGTTTTAGGGACACTTGTTAAGTTTCAGTACTTTTGTGAAATACCAACTGTAGTGAAAAAAAAGAAGAAAAGAAATTGCTAAAACTTAAAGCCTATGGTTTAAAGCTTTGGTCTTCCTGTTAATGCCTAGAAATACAGCACATTAGTGCCTTATCATGTTGTTCTGTCTGTATAATATGAATGATCTGGATGGCTCTACAGTCTTGTCTGGGAATAATGAAGTCTCTCATTTGCAAGATTTTCTGTTTTCCATTAAAGCCTCACCTCTTTCCTGTAGAGCAATGGTGGTTAATTCGATTATTATGGGCACAAATATAATGAAGGGTATTGGGCCCCACATCCAACCCAGTGTTCATTCTGCTTTGTAGTTGGCAGACAATGACAGCAAGAAAATAAATAAGCAAATCTGACAGATCAGGAGAGAGTCTAGTGGAGAGTGTCCAGAACTTGAACTGACCTGAACGTGTCATTTGCCTAGGCCTTCAGTACTGAGACCTGAACATACTACCCATCAATTTGTCTCATGCATGTTCTTTTCTACCTCAAGCACTCCGACATCCATTCAGCCAAGATACCTTGGGCTAAATTCATCTTTTTCTTCATTTTTTCAACGAAGAAAGCCCTATGAACTCAATGGATTTATTCTATATTTATACCTAGTAGCAAAACTAGTTGATGGTGGCCTTTAAATTTACTCTTTTTAAAGCAGCCAGTGTTAACAGATGAATAATTGAAGAGCTAGATAGCATAATTGTTACAATAGAATGTACTGCAAGCCAGAGACTTTGTTCACATTCATTCACCTAGACCAACGTGTTGAACTGCAAAAATGCCCTTTAAAAGAAATACAGTCTGATGAAACGCATATAGCCAATAATGGTTCTTTGGTCATTCGTTATAGTTACTCTCACTCTTACTGAATGACTAGCTTAAGCTTCACCAAGTCCAAGTTCATTTGTTCAAATCTCAGATATATCTACACTACTCAGTAGAGTAAATCATGAAGTTTCCTGAGAGAACACTGGGTGAACTAATTCAGATAAGAGAGCACATGTGCTAGTGGTACAGCTTGAGTATCTCTGTGATACTTCATTGCATCATACTGACTATTTACCCCTCATTCTTGTGGGCCGTGCAGACAGAACCACACGGACTTAACAATGCACAGGTTTTCAAGAGTCTGTTGCTCAAAGTATAAATGGGTGATAAATCCATACAAGAGATGGACACATCCCAGGAGCATTACTGTTAACATTGTGCAACAAAAAGAAAATCAGAATGTCTGTTTAACTTCCCTCTTTATTCATGCTGGATATTTATGTAGTAAAACGCAAATACACTCCTGCAGTTGAGTGGTAGGAATAGGAATGCACTCTGGTGGTCACTGCGTCTTATAACTAAAACAACTGTCTAAAAATAAGATAATAAGTCTTATAAGAACTCTAAATGTGTGTAAGCGTAGAGTAGTTGAGAGCATCATAGTCAGTGAACTGTGCAAAGCCACTGGTCCTGTCTATAGGAAAATACCATAAACGTTAGCCTAAAATAAATTTGTGAAAGATAGGGGAGTTAAAGCTAACTTCTAACTGATTTCCTGCTGCTTATCTGCATACTTACCCTGACTCTGTCAAGCACATATTTAGATTGGTGCACAGGTTTGGATGTTCTTGTGTTTTCTTTTCCAGAATCTTCATTCCCAATTTCTGTTTCTTGTTCAGTTTTTCTTCTTTGTAAAACCCTCAGCCAGCTTTTCTTTTCTTTTTTTTTTTTTACTTTAAAGGTGTAAGTTTCATCTTTATCCCTTAAAGACTTGTAAATCAAAGGAACTTCTATTCAGTTTGATATATAAGAAAAAGACCAAGATGCCTGCCAGGCAAGTGGTCATATCAGAAAGCTATCAGAGCCCAGCTCTTGATAGCAGGTAGTATGTTTGGAAGAAAATCTTTCCCCGTGGACTTTAGTAGCTCAGCTCTGTAAACTAAGGTAGTATGAGCACAAAAAAAGACCAAGCCACAGGCTCAATCATGTAATTTCTAAAAGTTTCAATTGCAGTAATGCCATTAACTGCATCCTTCAACAAACTGGGCGATAATCTTACTATTTATTGAATAATCGTATCTTCTTTGCTAGATTTCCTAAGCTTCATTTCTTAACATTTATTGCAATTTATTTTAGACACACTGTGCTTTACGTAAAGGTCAATGTAAAAATCAGAAACGTATTATGTCCGTAACAACTAAGCTTCAAACACTTGTTCTTAGCCTACATCTCATGTTCATCCATGGATTTGAATTACTCATTTCTTGCACTTTCAGTTATAATCAGGTCAGGAAGAAACTGGAGTGATGAAATCAATGGAATTGTACAATCTAACTTGTATTGTTTGGGATAAAACGACAAAATGGCTCTTTTTCTTACGTTATTTGAAGAGCCCAAGCCTTGTTCTGCAAGTGAAATTTATTTCAATAAGAAAAAATAGATATGAGCGTACTTTGCCTATATGAAAGGTGGGCAGATATATCGGTACTTGTGAGATATTGTCTATGGAACTGGTGTGTTGCCACTGGGTCATTTATGCACCAACAGTTTTGGACTATTTTTATTTGTGCTATCAATTCATGAATATCTTTTTTATACTTAGACCAACAGCTTGATGAATAAATAGGAACCTCTACCACTTTTTTTGCCTATTTCAAAAGTCTCTCCTTACTTTGAAACCATTATGAGTTTTACTCTCCTCAGAAGCACCACACAGTAGCTCAGGCTGGACTGTTGAATACATTTTCAACAGAAACCACACAGAAAATCTTATTACTGGCTTTGATCTTCAAGCTAACCATTGAATCCAACACTTAGATCCTAGGGAGAAGGGGACAATTTTTTTAGCAGAAGTTCAAAATCCATTAGTTTTATATAGGAGCCAAACGCAGAGCATCCAACACCACTGACTCTGAGTGACAGTAATTTAAAAAGTCATAAATACATTACCTGTGGACATGAGTTTCCTCGTGCTGGTACTCACAAAACAAACAAACAAACCTACAAACAGGCAAACACACTAAAAAAAACCACTCACAAACAACAATAATGTTACAAAACCAAACAACAACAAAGAAAAACCAAAACCCCACAACAACAACAAAAAGAAATGCAAACACCAACAGAAAAAAACCCATAAAACAAAACATTAGCCAACTCTTTTAAAACATTTTTAGCACAATAAAAGATTGGCCTTTGGTGACCTTTCCACGTTAAAATGATTGAAAAATGTGCAGTTTGTGTGATGAACTTGGTTTGGGTAGGGAGTATTATGTTTATCCCGCTGTTGTCATTGAATTTAAACTAGTGTCAATGTGACCACAGCTGGATCCCAAGTAATATTGTCAGAGAAGTTTTATTGTAGGGATGGAGCGGAAGGAGTCAGCTGGGTTCTGCTGACTACAGCCTGTTAAAATGGACAGAGATTTTTGATAAATGAATCTATTTCACACCGGATACTTCCCATCATTAATGGTTCTGAGACTAAGAGTAACCTCTTTGCGCTGGACACTCAGAAGACAAAATATGTTGCCCTGTACATGAAGTAGGATTCAAATCATAGGCCAAGAGAACAATAATTTCTTCACTACTGCAGAACTAGGGTTTTTCCTGACAATAGCTTTAAATACCTGTTATGCATGTTCCATATAAACCTTTTCTGACGTATTGCGTCTTGTGTTTCACTACAGAACACACATATTTTCTCAAGTGCAGACTACTTCCCCGCTGCTGACCTGAAGTTATGTTCCTCAAGCCACTTGTGCTACATGAAACATGTTCCAATTGCTTTCATTATAGTAAATTTAGCAGTAACAGCAGCCTATTTAAAATAATTTTAGCTTCACATATATTACTGCTTCCACAAACAGAGCCTGAAATTTTCAGAAGTGCTTTCCTCTTTTCAGTGTCGGAGGGAATGGAAGGTAAAACATAGTGCTTCAAAAGTAAGCCTCTTCCATCTGGTCAGCTACCCCTAAAACCTACTTGAGTCTGCCGGGAATAGCCTAAAATTGTTTCTATTTTTCATCTGTAGTTAAAACACTAAAAGGCATAATGAGAAAAGGAGCTTTTATAAAATTACTGACTGCCAGAATGATGAATTTAGTCTCTTCTACTAAAATGCTGCCATGTTTAGGGTTTGTTTTCATCTTATGCTGTTTAGCTATTACTCTGCTTTTAAAGTAGCTGTATTATTTTTTCTTCCTACTACAGGAGCACTATTCCTGCTGCTGCACTTCGTAGTCTCACAGACTTTAGATTATGATACTTTTTTTCAAGGGTTTGTGACCTCACTGCAAAAAAATCCTGCATGAACGTCAATGCTGCATGATGTAAGGCAGGGGTGTCAAACTAATTTTCACTGGGGGCCACATCAGCCTCACGTTTGCCTTCAAAGGGCCAAAAGTAATTTTAGGTCTGTATCAATGTAGCAGTAGTTACATTTATAAAGTCCTAAAATTACATTCGGCCCTGATCTAAGGAATAGCCATTAATACCATTCCATGTAATGTTTTTAAGATGAAGCTTCGCCAGTGTTTATAACCCTTACAGCAAATCTATTTATAGGTATTGAAACCTGATTAAGAGATTTTCAGGATTAATTTAGGCAAGGAAAATAGGGGTGTGGATTTACGTATTTGATCAATACTGAAGTTCCAAATACTGTCAATACATTAACTGAATTTTTGTTATGGTCCAGATTCTACTCTTTCTTGCACATCTGGATTTTGTATGTTGATTTAGCTTTTTGATTTTAACTCTTAAACTTCTACAATCAAAATTCTCTACATTCTTAAAGTATCTGAAGTGGAGGGAACCTTATTTCTCATGTAAATCCATTACAGGGATATGCCTCTAACAACTCAGAACAAGTAATAAAAATGTTGTCAACTCTAACATCCTATTGTGCAATAAACATAACAATTTAGAATGTGATAGTAAAGTGTTAACAGCCTTCATCTATCTATCTCTACTATCAATTGCTGCATATACTCCTTCAGGAAGATTTTCTCACTGAAAAGTATTACCTCAAATGTGCAAATATATCCAGATACTTTAAAATATTTAGCCTTTAATAAAGTGGTCTGCAACATTGTTGCAGAACACAACTGCTTCTGCTTTGATGTTGGCTTGGACATGGAGTGTTATTTTCAAAGGACTGTACTGTCTGCTGTACCAGTCCTAGATTCCGAGGATTGAGGGTTGATGAAAGAAAAAAGTGGCAGTGTGCATCTGCGAAAGAATATTCATTATTTTCAGTTTCAGCACTCTGTTCTTGAGTGCTGGCCACTCCTGAGCTGCAGGACTAAAACATTACATTCAAATGTTAGGTCAGCTAGATACCTTTTTATTTAATGTACTTTTTGGAGTTTCACAGTAGATGAAAACATCCAAGTAAACACCACTGCTAAGAACAGAACTTTACTGCTTAAAATTGTCCTGCTGATACACATCAAAGAACATGAGGCTGTCCTTTATCTCCTTAGTACCAGAGATGCTGGAGGTATTTAATTCTCTCACTATCCATCTGCACGCATTTGGGAAGGCCATTATAAACAGAATACGTTAAAATATAAGTCTTTCTTACAATCCACAGAGTGACATTGTTTTAAAGTTGTATCTGTGAAAATTGAACAGTTCAATAAGCAGTTCAAAAACAGTTCAATTCAATTCACCAATCTTATAAGAAGAACTTGTATTGTGAATCATAGTACGGTTTTGGGCAAATGAAAGGGGCAATTCTGGGATTATCTGTTATACCTTATCTACCAAATTACGTGGATGTAGCTACCCAGTACCTAAGGTTCTTTTTTTTGAACGGTATATCAGTTAAAATATGATTATTATACCAGAATTGTTTCATCTAAACAGGGGGAGAAAGTGCTTGACTGACTCTGCCCCATTTATCCATTGGGTTCTCTGAAGTTCTGAGTCTTTGTACCTTAATACAAGCAACATGGTCAACATACAAAAATTGAATGTAATTTTATAGCTGTAGGAATTTTTTGTAGGGATTGTAGGGATTTTTTTTTTCCACTTCTTACAAAACAAGCACTAACTTTAGCAAGGAGCTTGTTACTTTTTCAAATATAATATGCAAACTTTGCCATTGTTATTTTGCATATTTAACTGATAAGAAAAGCCTAGATTTTAAATATATCTAGCAGCCTTAAGAGCCTGGTTGAAGATGGATAATACAGTCAGAGGCAAAATGAATGGAAATGACCCAAGATTCAATTAAATTCAGCCAGTTTTCACTAGAAAAATTCCACTTCAGTTGTAAAGGGGCAGCCAGAGAGTTAACTTGGATCATTTTTGAATCAGTAGCACTGCAAAATTCATTAGGAGAGAGTAATGAGCAAAACGATATAATAAATAAGGATATTCTCTGTTGGCCAAGAGAAGCTTTGCATGGACTGATGGAGGACTCAGGGACTCTAAGCATGATCAGAGTAAATTAAATAAGAAATAATGTGGATACGTTTCACTCAGTTGCAGCAGCAAACTCAATTAAATTTTAAATTTAAAATCCAAGTTTCACTGTTTTCAGTGCCTATATCTGATTGAAATGTAGGCTTCCTGAGTTACAGTCTTTCTTTGCTGGTGAAGAGCATTGTGATATTTTAGCTTTAAATAATTTTTTGTCCATTATTATTATTATTAGTAGTAGTAGTAGTAGTACTCAAAAACTTAAAAAATACCTAATCGTTGTGGTGCCTGGGGTTATTTTTCCTATGTTGATAAAAAATACAGATGCATAATTTTTATCTATATTGACAATAACTTGAAGGAAACGCTATTCTAACAGTGTTGACATTGCTAAAGACTAGGAGGCAGATGAGAGTGGAAGAGGAGGAAGGGCATTTGAAATGTAACTGAGAGCATAACCATTTAAACATAGAAGGTGCTAATAAAAAAGAATTACTATCATTATTATTTTCTTATTGTTCTTGATTTTTCATGGTTCGCTTTCTACAATACGTAGAAAATCGGAGTACTTCATACTCCTCAATATTTATCTCAATTTTAAAAATTTTTAAGTGTATCTGTGGAAAATTTTTGATGTATGTTTTGTTTGATTCAGCATAAGATTGAGATTTTGAATTTTCCATGAAATGGAAAAAAATCAGTCTGAAAAAATGGAGTAATTTAATATTATTTCTTATTTGCTAGTTTTGAATATTGTTATTTGAATTGTATTCAAATATTACATGATGAAATGCATTATTATGAAATACCATTTTACAAATTTAATCTAAAATTCTAAAATTCCTTATACAATGCTTGTTGTTTCTTGGTCCTTGGAGAACTGTACCAGCAAGAACTGTGTTATAAAACTATAACTCACAGAGCCTCATATCACTTCTGCTTTAACTTGTCACAGTTATGTAAATACGTGTTTCATTACTGTAAAAAGCCAGTTGATTTTAAATATCTAGTAGCTAAACTTCAGAGATACAGTGGAGAAAAAACTGGTTTGATAACCTTACTTTAAGACTGATAAATATTTGACAGTATTCTTACTGAAATGCCTTAACTGTGAACTTTTAGGTTCAATATCTGCATGTCTGCTAAAAAAGGCTGAAAGGCACACCTGACAGATGAATATACAAGATCAGGTACTACTAATTAGCCTTCAGCAAAGTTTTGTGAGAGAATCAATTCCCCTCAGTTTGCCTGGGAGTGACCTTCAATCAGAGGCTGTAAGACGACACCATTCCTTGCTAAATACCAAACAGCAGAGCAACTCAGGTGCAAAAGGTTATCTACTTTTTTTTTTAAATGACCCCATACCATGTTAACAGAATCTAGACCTCACCAGTTTTATGTTGCATCCACAAGCCAAAAAGGTATATATTTTGTATATAGAAAAAGTCTTGGTACTTATATATGGTGGTGTTTACCTCTGTTGGGTGTAGTTCCCTTAGAATGAGTATCTCTGTTTTAAACTCTAAAATTGCCTTCTAGCAATATGATATGTAGAAGAGATAAATCAGCTCAGACTTATTTTCTTGCAGGTTGAAGATAGCAACGTGTGTGGATTCTCATGGTCCTCTGTCTTCAGAGTTCTCCTTCTTGGTGAGTTAAATAAGTTAGAGGGTATTATTTGATATGTTTTCACACTGCCTGTTAAAAGCACTGTATGATGGTTGATAACTTAGGTAACACAAGTGACTATTTTATGCTTTTTAAACTTCTAGCCCTATGTTTTAAGCTTGTGTTACACTACAGGTGTTTTCCAACCTATCTTTAGTAGTCTTCTAGCATAATACAGAGGAACTATTTCTTCAGTGAAGTTTAATGTGTGTACAGGAGGAAATACATGCGAAATAAAAAAATTATTGTGGATGCATGGTTTGTTAAGTCTCAAATGCATATAAAAAAAAAAATCCAAAAATGTAATTTTACTTGCACTTAGGTGCTGTTTCTTACTTTTAAGAGTCTTCTCTGAGATTACCTAGCTGCAAAAGAGGCTGAAACATAATCAGTCTTGCGCATGGCCCATCTGCATTAAAAAGTGAACTTAGTGATGTAGTGGAGTTATTTAAACTTCTCTTCAGTGCCCTACTTTTGATTCAGATTCCACAATTATGGTCCAAATCCAGTTTGGACAAAAAGAACCACAAAATTTAACAACACAGCTTTTGCAATACAGCAAACCAATCATGATTTATGTAAACATTCAGTATTTGTGTATTCCTTATAACCTTTTATCCTCATTTTGGCTGTGAGAGAGTTATTTTTGATTCTAGTAGCCGGTATAGTGCTCTGTTTCGGATTTAGTGTGATAATAATGTTGATAACACACTGACATCTTAGTTGTTCCTAAGCAGTTGAGGACTTCTCAGCTTTTCATATTGGCCTGCCAACAAGAATGAATTCCTTTTGCTTTGCTTGTGTGTGTGGCTTTTGCTTTACCTTTTAAACTGTCTTTATGTAAAGTCATGAGTTTTCTCACTTTTTTATGGTTGTGTTGCTGGCTGGGGTTAAACCATGACACCCTTAAAGACATTTTTTGAATGAGGGAATTTTATGAAGCTTTGGCAAGTGCTGAAATGCCATGGTTGTGATGAGTGGCCAGTTCTGCCTTTCAGCTCTTTGTCTGTTGGTTTTTGAGTGCACCAACTTCTTCCAGTTCTTTGGTCTTCAGTTTCAGTAGCATAAACACTACTGAAGATGTGTGAAAGATGGAAAGTACAAAAATATTTGAGTAGTAATATGATCTTCTTTGAAACTACTATGAAAACTATGTCTTGGAGATTTCTGTTATAGGGGGAAAAAAAAGTGGAAGTTTCTTAGGTTAAATATACCACTTAGCCGTGTAATTGATACGTGTTTTAAATCAAGACAGAGCCTGTACACTTATTTTACGAAAAAGAAAGGAATGAGGATCTTTGAAGGGTTGGATTTCACAGCTTAGTACAAAGAGTTGGAGAATGCTATGAAGCAGACTGAATTACTGAAGCGTATAATAGACAAAAATGTTCTGATGGGAGGCAATTACTTAAAATCTAGGAAGTAGATAGTACCACAAAAAAGTTATTTTTCCTAATATTTTTTCAATCAAAGCTATTGTAATTGCTGCTGTATAAAGAATGGTTCCTATTAAATAGCGTTCCTAATGTTTCTTGGTTATTAATCACACAGCATCATTGTTAGATTGTCTGAAATCATTTCAGGAATGGATATTCCTTGAGAGTCTGCTTTGGCATTTTTAAACCATTAATACTATTTAGCTGCTTGAGGGTTATCTAGCTCCCTATTGAGGTAGATTCTCTGTCAATAGAATATTTTCTGATTTGTTCTCTTACTGACATTTGACTTAAATGTGCTTTTGTCTCTGAAACTTGTATATTTTTGTGTTTGGATAATCTGCATGATATCAAAGAGAAAGCAAGTACTGAAGAAAGGATAAAACAGCTCCTACCTTTCCCTTAAAGGTTCCTTTCTGTTGATTGTTGGTGTATTTTTGCACACTGATCTAGTTTTATGATTGTTCTTCAATTTATGTCCATGACTAGAAAGCCTTTCATCTATAAAGTTGCTGTTAAGGAACAATATTAATTTAAAAAGTGGAGATTTTTCTTGATTTCTCTTGGTAAGACACTGGAACAAGTACTGGAAAAAAGCATTGTCCTCTTCCACAGAGAACTGGAAGAGCAGTTGATCTTGCTGACCTGCAACTAAATAAAGATTAAGGCAACTAAGGTGGAGCTGGTTAGGAGAAACTTCAGAAAAAGCTTGTAGGGAATATATTTCTTTAGCTTTGAAAAGAAAGGGAAGAAGAGAAAAGAAAAAGCCATAACTACAGCAGCATACTGGAAAATATAAAATATTTGTACTGAGAAGGGAGAGAAATTGAGAGAAACACAACCTAGTGCAAAGCTTCTTATGTTCTCTAAACAGCCTCAGTTTCTTTCTGTTGTCCCGAAGCACTTTCTGTTGATGAAATTTCAATATCTAAGTCAAATCTCATTTCTGTCAAAAGAAGATAATATAATTGACTCAGAAAAGAGCCAGACGGCAAGTGTTATGTCAATGTAAAACCTTAATTGTAGGAAATTGATGATTTGGAATTGAATAAAAATGTTTTTCTGTTCATCTTATTTTCCTTCAAATGATCACTACAAATGTTGCTGGCTAAAGTTATAAATGAATTGTTCTCAGGAACGTTTACTGTTCTAATTTTTCTAACCTGTTTTATGAGTAAAAGTACGTTTGTGACTTGCTGGGAACTGAAAGCCTCATTTCCATTATTAAATGAAATTAACTAATCTATTTGAATCGTAAAGGATTTACCGTGTTTACTTGGAAAAGACCACATTTTAGTCTAGTAAAATGTTAATAACTCACGTGAACAAAAATAATCAAAATAATCTTTACTTTACAAATGTCAAAGGGTTTTCCAAGAGTTCAGCTTGCAAGAATGATTTGGACAGGATCTCAAAACACTGCTTATTGAAATTATGAAAAAAAGTCATAGAGCAGAAACTCATATTGAACGCATATTGAAATCTAGTATCAATATATCAAATTTTTTAAGTTTGCACATAAAAGAAAGGGGAAATATACCAGCTGTTCAGATAGTGTAATCTTTGTAGCTTGATTAAAGTGAATGGAACAATGGTGATTCATGCCAGCTTAGGATGTGATGGTATTCCACCTACCTGCCCTTAGAATAAGCTCTCCCTGAACCTTGTCTTACAACCAACCTGAAGGACAAATGAATTTTCTGGCTTACATGCTTGCAGAAAATTATGTAGTCAAAACATAATATTTATGTAAGGATTTTTGTGGTTATGAGACTCCTGCTTGGGTGGTAGCACCAGCTTTCAGGGCAAGTTAGATACTCTTAAAGGGGAAGTAACATCTCTGGAACTTAAAGCATTTTTCCTTTTGGATTTTCATTCTCTAGCTGAGATCCCTCTTCCTGAACGGACTGGTAGAGGCACAAATGCACATCTACCCAAGGGGGAAGAGGATGTTCTGTCTTGTATATGAAAGCAGGTATCTCAAAGATGGGATTTGTGGAGGAAGATTGAATAAAGAGTTGGTGTGGTTTTTTGTTTGTTTGGTTGGTTTTTTTCAGTCTTCCTTCACAGTATTTATGGGGACAGCTGTAAATTTGTAAATTTTTGTGACTAAGTCCTCTAGGATACTACTTTACGGAGTCTGGTCTAGAATTGTGTGCATAATTTTTGGTTCATTTAGGAGAAACAAGTGCAGAAAATGGCTTCAGAAATTTTGGATAATCTCAAAGTGTCATGAAAAGTTTCAGACAAGTTTGATGGAAGAGTCTAACCTGATTGTCTGTCTTCTGGTCCCTTAAAGCTTTCTAGGATCACACTTCCTAGATGGAAGTCAACAGAAGTGAATGTGGTGCTGTATTAACTTCTCCCTTTCTTTCCTCTAAGGTTTAGAACAACAGAATTAAGATCTTTGTTTATCAAGTGTACCATGAAAGGCATTCTGAACTTGGTTTTCAAGTCAATATATCAAGAAACCCTCTGCTCCATATGCCTTAATCTTCAATCTCAATGTTCTGGGGTATTTTAAAGAATATTTTTTTGGAAAAAAGTATGTAGCCATGCTATGATGTTACTGTATTTTTTGCAGTACTACTTAACTAACTGTCATGNTCAATAAAATGAGACATTGTGATAAATCCTAAGCTTGATTTACTTAAATGACTTGCATGAAATGTAGAAGTGCATGACTTGTTATGAAGAAAGTCATTTTTCCAGATGACTTGTTCAACTTGCAGCAAAATCATTAAGCTAATAACTTGTTCCTTATACTTGAGAGAATGCTGTTTGGTGTTTGCATGTACATAGTAGGGGCTTCAGTGCATTATTATCCTGCAGTCCAGCTTCTGTTGGCAGCAACAAGAAACTATCTTGCTCTCAACTGTTAGCAACTAAAATCTGCTGTAGTGGATTTTCATTTACAGGGATAGAACAAATCTTGCCAAACAGATTCCGGCAGCAAATGCAAGCTTCTCTGCTTGGAGCCTCTCTGAGGGAGGAATAGGATGATTTCTAGGGTGGGAGTACATGTGTCATTATACCGTATATAACATTTGCGTAAGTTACAAATCTTGGATAACAGGAATGTACCACAGGCAACCTGACATCACTTTGCTTAATTATCTAGTCTCTAATCAATTGGGACTTCAGTGTTAAGTCATTGCTTTCTAGAATGCATGGTCAGTGTAAAGGAAAATTCTTTGTCAGAAAAAGAGCAGAAGAGTGAAAGACAAAACTGACTGATACAGGTTTACTTTCCTATGCCTAATTCTAGCTTAACACACTTCAGGTTTAAACGAACAGTGTAAAGTACGTAAGGAAAACATCCCAGGGCAAAATAGGAGACTTATGCCTATAGATTTGCTAGTTGACCAGAGTTGTGCAGCACTGCATGTAATATCTATGCTTATAGGAAGTCATTCATTCTCCTTCTTAGAATGAGATTAGCTTTAATTAGGTTTAACTTGAAACTAAAGCAAAACTGCCTTGCAGCTATTTAAGCCCTTGAAAAGCATTTTCCTGGTGTGTGTATTTTCCTGGAAGTGTTCTCAGCTACATTAATGCATCTCCTGTGTGGCTGGATCATAAATGAGGCACACTGTGGCTGAAAATATTCTACAATAAAATATTATGGAACATGTGCTTAAAATGGTATGGATTTTTACAGGCCTCTCTTCTATAAAAGATGTATCTGTACATACAGAGAGATGCATGGCACAAGGCCCTGGAAAGCAGTAATTTCTCCACTTCTTATTTACATCTTCAAAAGTCTCTTCTGTGATTCATAGTGCATTGAATCATTGTGCATATGCTACATATACTTGTTATTTGGTTTAGTGATAACTGCAGGCAATTAAAAAAAGACATTCTGAAGACTTGCTTGAGAAGGCAAAATGCATCACTCTCTCCATGAAATGAGTATTCTATTCTTTCTCATGCGGAAGCTAAAGCAGTGACAGATGCACACAATTTACTTTTTCCCCACACAGTATTATAAAGGAACTACTCCAATTCAGCTGTTCCTGTTTACAAAAGCAGTGCATTTGACACCGATATATAGAATATAGCTGTGAGCATTCAGCTGGTCAAGAGATGCTAGCGAGTGATGTCTAAGCTATGGCCAGTTTGTGGCAGAATTTGGCCCTCCTAATGCTACATATAAAATGAGAATAATATTTCTATATATAAGAGATTGTATAATTGTGTTTATAATATTTCCATTTCAGTATATGTCAAGGATACATATTTTTTAGTAGTTGAATCTATATTACTTGAAGTCTAAGGCGATACAGAAAATAATTAACTATACAGAGCTGCAAGATGCTCAGTGTCCTCTGAGAAGTGTTTGTTATACTCTGTTTCCTTAGATCAGTCAGCATCAGAAAAGATCAAAACAGGCGGAAAATAATATTTAAGCTCATAAACATACAAAAGTCGTTAGACTTCAGTTGGCCTTTAAATTTAGTAGATATATTCTTACATTATTTTTTCATCCTGATAAAATTACCACTTTTCTGCACAGAATAAAAACATAGTAGTGGAAGCTAATGTATTTAATTTACATTTCAGGAGGCTTTCCTCTCAGGCCTTTAACTGTGTTTTTCTTGAAAGGTACACATTTTTTCAGTCTTGCACAGTTGTTTACATGTTTTCCTTGAACAATTCTCCATCCTAGGTCTGCCTTGAATCCAGATATATGTTCCATTCTGCTCTGGGAAGAGAATCTGGTCTACAATGAAATTTGCAATTATCTGTAATGGTTGAGCAGTCTAATTGCATGGGACGTGGTGGCAATTGCATAGAGTTATTTTGGAAACCTTAACTTACATGAATGATGAAGTGTCAGATGTTGAATGATAGCTGTCCCAAGTGTTTCACGTGGTATGCAATCAAATCATTAATAGAGCTTGAAAATGAATACACGTAACACAAAAAATAGTGGCAGAATTGTTTAAAAGATGATGCCAGGTCACAGAATTACCTGTGTTGTCCAGACATTCAAGACAGTTGCAATATGTACCTCTTAAATAATTTTTTCTCTTCATTTGGTAAACTGCAGCTTGCTACAGGTGTAAACTAAGACAATTAGGAGATCTGTGTACTTGAAGGACATACAAATTTATAAGGTCACAGGCAGAAGATGAACGAAAGGAGAAACCATATGGAGTGAGTGAGGAACATGTAATGTCGGAGAGCTCCTTAGAGGAATCTAATATATTGAATGAGTGCTGGAATTTTGTGCTGACTGATGCATTGGTGAAAAAGTTGAGGGCACTTTAAGAATTGAACAGCAAACTAGGAAGATGTAAAAATTTGCTTAGCCCTAGTTTTGACTGATAGTCTGACAAAATGATTTTGGCTCACATGTTTGCATAAATGCACTATTCTCTTAAGGGTCAAATTATGTCATCTTTGCCCAATATGGAATTACACAAAGAAACAAATGGGTAGAACTTCTGCCGCACTTGTTCGTGTGGCACCAGATTTTGATGTATTGTTCATTATAATATCATGCCTGATAAATAGTTCTGTAGAAACCAATAGGGTTTTTTCTTTATAGCGTCATGATACTTTCTGATTAGTTTTGGCAGAACACATTATACAAATTGATGTGGATAGCTCAGATCCTTTCATGTGAGTAGAGCAGGGTTTTACAGTGAAATTATTTTTAATCAGAAAATGCTACTTTATGTATTCATTTAAAAGTTGAAATACGTGTCAGGAAGGGTTGGGCTGATTGACAAATCAGAACAACATAAAAAGCAGGAAAGAAAGGGGATATATCTACCAGGTGCCCACCAAGTATCTTTATCACTCCACTTCCGCAGCTGGACAAGAGTGAGAAAATATCCTGAAAGGTTCATGTGTTGAGCTAGGATCAAGTAGATTACTCAGAAATTATCGTCACAGGTGAAAGAGATTTGACTCAGGGAAATTAGTTTGTTGCCGATCTGAATCAGAGCAGAAAAATGAGAAATAAGAACAACCTTAAAATGCCTTCTCCCCACTCCTCCCTTCTTCCGGGCTCAACTTTATTCCAGATTTCCCTATCTCCTCCCCACGAGCAGTGCAGGGAGATGGGAAATGGCGGTTGCAGTCAGTTTATTTTGTGTGATCTCTGCTGCTCCTTCTTCCTCACACTCTTCCTCTGCTCCAGCGTGGCCACCAGCCCAGAGGAGACAGTTTTACATGAACTTCTCCAATATGAGTTCTTCCCATGGGCTGCAGTTCTTCATGAACTCTTCCAACATGTATCCTTCCCACTGCTCCAGTTCAGGCTCTCCATGGTGTCACAATCTTTCCCAGCACTGCTGAAGTGACCAAAAGTCAAGCAGCAGAGTTCCAGTGTCTAAACAGTGACTAAACAGGAGCCAAAGTGCAAGCTAGTTGGTCCCAAGCTCTAAACTCCAGGTAGTCCCGTTTTACGATAAATATTACATGTGGCTCATTTTCAGTTATGTAGTTTATTTGCTTTTTATATAATGTAATCATAAGCATGCAGTGTATTTCTCAGATCTGAATAAGTTATTTCAAATGAGACACTAAAATCCATGATTAATTACATTATAATGCTTAAATCAGATTCTGCTTTGTGGCTGGTTGAAAATACAGTTTCATTACAAGATTAGAAACCTTTTAAAATTAAGTAGCAACTGGCATCCGTAGATGCACAAGATAACACTAATGCAGTTAAGGATGTATGATTACTAAATGATATCTTCAGAGGGTTATACCTTGGCCGCAGAGCTTTATCTTGGTTATATTGCATAGAATTGACCCTCCAGCTCAAATTAAATCAGCCTATTGCACCAGAAAGATGCTCTCTGGAATTGGTTCTAGAATGCGTGACTTTCTTTTTTTTTGTTTTTGGTCCAGATAAGTACTTCTTATTCCCCAGAGAACTGTGGCAGTTATTCCACCTTTTTTCTACTAGACAAATCCTGAGAGAGCTAATACTATCAGTTTTTAAGCTGGAAAGACACAAAATGTCAGAAAGAGATGCTTTTTTTTTTTTCTTTCTAGATCTTTCTTGTTCCCTACTAGGAATGATCAGTCTCTATTCCATGTCCTTTAGAAACTGGATCTCATTTTGCTCTTTTGTGCTTAGCTCCTCAATAGTGATGTGATTATTATACCTTAACACTCAAAATAATATGCTGACCCTCCTTCAGCTGACAAAACTATTTTTTTTACAGTAGCTTTTCCTTGGAATCAATTATGCTACTAATGCAGGATGGAGACATAGACGTATATAAATTTACATGTAGTTTTTGTGATGATCATAATGAGTGTCAACCTGGTAGTATATTGACGAAAAAAGCTAGTGATATTATGCTAGTTACCAGTTAAAACAAGGTTGGTTTATTGGTCTAAATGTAGGTAGGGAAGAGTGGATCAAATAGACACAATGTGACAACAATCTAGGTATGAAAGTAAAGCTGACGTGTGGAAGACATTCCCAGGCCTAAAAGTTCATTTTGGGCAAGTTGTCTTCTTTCTGTTTCACTTTCCACTTCCATAGAAATATTTTGATTGGAAAAGCCCCTAAAGATCATCGAGTCCAACTGTTAACCTCACACTGGCACTAAACCATGTCCCTAAGAGCCTCATCTACATGTCCTTTAAATGCCTCCAGGGATGATGACTCCACCACATCCCTGGGCAGCCTGTTCCAATGCCTGACAACCCTTTCTGGGAAGAAATTTTTCCTAATATTCAATATAAACCTCCCCTGGTGCAACTTGAGGCATTTTCCTCTTGTCCTATTGCTCACTACTTGATAGGAGGCCAACACCCTCCATGCTACCACCTCATTCGAAGAGATAATAAGTTACTTTCACCTTGTCTTTTACATCTATAGCACTTTTATAGGTACTGTTGCATTTTTTGGAAATAAGTCAACTGAAACCCAGGAAGGTGTGTTGCAAAGGGTAGTTTTATTTCCCTGGTGATATCAGGCATCTTCATGCTTCATCAGTGGCGAGTAAGCTTGCTACTGTTATGCTTATTTTTCTTTTTTTTCCTCTGTTCTTTCTTGCCTTCTTCATTTGATCCTATCAACCTTTGGTCCTTTCTTATTTGTTTGTGTTCTGAAATTCAAGAACAACTGAGATACTTTCAAGAATCTTTTCAACTTGTGTTTCTCTGAGATGCAACTATGAAGTAAGCCAGTAGGTTGTGAAACTCACTCAGGTAGTAACTTCAGATTTTACTGCAGAATGTATCTTTAGCTCAAGAACTCCTCAGGGCAAAGATGTCTTCAATACTTGCAATGTTTGATCAAAATTAACACTTAGGTAGAAAATTCCTTTAAAAGTTTCCTTTGAACCTAATGTCTACTTGATTTTTCACATAATTGTTTTCATTACTTAGGGAACAACTGAATCATCTACTGTTGTCTTGTATTGCCTATCTTTTTTCTAAACTCTGTCTTCTGATGGCACATGTTGTCTATGTACCAGTAACAGACCATCTCTCCAAAAACTGGAAAGGAAACACAAGTTACTCACTTCATAGAATATCATAAAAATGTAGTTGTATCACTTTCCCTCCATTAGTGAGGTCAGAATATACTGAAGTTTGGGGTGTTTTTTGCTCCCCAGTCTCTCTCTTCTGTGTGATCACAAAAAGAAGTAGTGAGACCAAGGCGCTGAGGACTTCTGGTTACAGAGGTGAGAAGAGCTGGAGTGACACTATGGAGATACTATCTGTAGCCTTTACAAACACACAGAAAAGATCAATGTTGGGTTCTTAGTTCTCATTGATTGCTGAACTGGTCCCCCCACAGGGGGAACTGCCTGCTTGCTTCTGACTTGTGTAGAAGGAAGCTATCTGAACACAAATGTCCTGCTTGCACGTCGTCAGCATAATGAAAGACAGTGTCTATGTTCCTGTACCATTATATACTGAACCTACAAATGTAGTAAGTTTAAGTCTCAAAGAGAAATCCAATGCTGCTCTGCAAAACCTACTTTTAAAAGTGTTTAGAAATTAACCTTTCTGCAGATTTAATAGCTTTGCATAATTTATTTTTATCTGCGACTTGAAAAAGTTGATTATTCTCTGTGTATGCGCTTTTAAATAAAAATAACCAATCATTTTCCATTAGCTTTATGAGTAATTTTTGAAGAAGTTAGGCAATTATTTAAAACTAATAGGTAGTATACTTCATGACTACAACAAACACTGATGGAATTATAGCCATCAGAAATCTTTATTACAATAGCACTGACTCAAGAAAAGAGCAACCCGTGAGACTTATACTGTGCTGGGTGAACACAAATCCTCCTTAGAATATAAATTATGGTGATTTTGCAAATTAGGCAAGAGATGTTGGAGAATTTTTTTTGGTCTCTGTCATTATATGTTGGATTAGCATAACTGAAGTTGGATTATTTTGCTTTATGATGCACACAATACCTTCTACTTCACTTATAAGCATTAAGCCTCAGTGTGCTTTACTTTGATGCCTGGGAGTTTTGGAGCAGAGAATGAGGCAATAGGAGGCAGCAGCATGTGGTGTTTGCATTGTCACAATGTGCCCTTGGTAGCTAAAACCAGTCTTTTTGTTCCAAATTAACTCTGGGCAGAAATGTTCTTTCTAGTTGCACAAAATAGACAGAAAATACTAATTCAGAAGGTCTGCCACCTTGGCTTCTGTTTCTTTTGAGCTGCTGACTGACATGGGCACAGCAACCCAGGGACTAAGAACAAAATGTAATGACTAGTGGTTGATATCGCTGCCCGGCCAGTAACATCTGTGTCATTGGAAATGGTGGATGAAGACAGACATGACTTCAGGATTTTAAAAAATACTTAATTGATATATTTCCATGTTTGTGTGTTTTGTGTTTTTTTTTTTTTCCTGGAGTTATAGGTAGTGAGGGAATCCATAGTGTGTTGTCCAGCTTCAAGGGTTTTCACCTTTGCAGGGAGATATGACTGAAAAGACATCCAGAGTCTTGCTACCCTCAATATAGGCATGGTCTTCCCTGTATGGTGGTACAAGGCTTCTTTCTCTTCTTCACCCTGTGCCACACTGAGGCTGCTGGTGTTGCTTTACTAGCAACAGGTATGCATGCTCTACAGGCCAATAGTCCTTAAGTGTTGTCTTACATCTCTTCCTGGTAACTGTAACCCAGATTTGGATATAGTTTAGTCTATCTATACCACTTAATTTGTTAAATTGAGTAATTGACTAAATTCAGTTCTTTATTCATATTCTGTCTTTCACTATTGGAGAAGCAGGGCTGTAACAATATATGAACTGGGCTGGAAAACAGGGACTGGGACTAGTTCAAATGAAACCGTAGTCTCAGTAAAGCAAGTGAGAAAAGACTGTTAGATCAAATTTTAAAACTAAGCTTTTTCTGATTGTTGTTGGTTTGGGGTTTTAAATTTTCAAGAGAGATGTACTTTTCCTCTTCTTGTGTGGTTTGCTACCTGGCATTTCTCATTAAATAATCTGTCATATGTTATAAACGAGGTGGTGCTTGGATATGGGATGGTGGTGCTGGGTTACATCCCCAATAAGATTCAGGATTAGCAGCCACAACCTCTCGGTTGCCTTCAATGGGCTGAATGTAATTTTTAGGACTGTATCAGCATAGGAGTGGTTATATTTATACAGTCCTGAAATTACTTTTGGCTCTTCGAAGACAGCCATGAGGCTGATGTGGCCCCCGGTGAAAATGAGTTTGACATCCCTGGTTTAAGGCATTTCTTCTGCTCTGCTGCTGTTCTTGGCTATTTTATATTGCCTGGAATTTACAGAAGAGAAGGTACAAAATTCTGTAAAATCATGCCTGTTCACCAATGGTTTAGAAAGGCCATACAGGTGTCATCGCATCATCATAGCATGAAAGTGCTATGCCTGAGCAGACATTTCTATAAACAAGACACTTTCTGTTGTGATTGATATTTGGACTGTGATAAGAAAATTTTATCAAATAGCAAAAATTTATTTATTTCTTAACAGTGATCAGATCCTGAAAAACAGAATTATCACTGATTTGGTGAATGAATTTCAGCTAAAACAATATGAGCATCTAGGCTGTGGCCCTGTGCTGTACTAAACTTCAGCTCCATAAAATGAAACCAAATGTCACCTGTTGCATCTGGTTTCCCTACATGCTGCCAGTGGAATAGTCTACTTTAACCCAAAGATGATGTCCACTACTTTAGGAGCTGCTTGTTTCACTTCAGCCACAAAGCAGTCCTAGGTCCTTTGTGGATATTTAAATTTTTCTGACAATATACACTGGAAGATTACTTTGTCAAATAATGCAAATGTGCTTCCTTCTCCACAGTGTTTCTTTAAGTAACATCTCAGCTTTATAATTCCACTAATTGGCTAAAATGTTTTTGCATGCTGTGAGATGAAGTCAATGAAATAGAAAGTTTTCAGAGCTACCTGAAAAAATACTCTTAGAAGTATAGTTCTGACCAAGGTAGAGTAACTCTTCTTGATATAATTATTCCAAATATTTCTCTCCTGGCAACTGGAAAAAGAAACTTATCAGAAAGACATGGCATATTCTAGAAGCAAGAGAAAAAAACATAATAAAACAGTCTTAATTGGTGGCAGTCTGTAAGTCGTTTTTCTGTGCTATTGTAAAAGCTCTCTCATACAGTCAAACTTAATTGTTCTGGGGTCTGGGGATAGAGTGTTTGTGGGAACTCGTGGGTGTGTTTTTTGCCTCTGCTTTATCAAAACAACACTTTGAAATCAGGACCTCTGAAATTCTCATGTAGTGGAGACTGAGGTACGAGTCAGTACAACTGTGTAAGGTAGCGAGGTAATAATAAGCGTATATATTTTATTAGTCTGGGCATGTCATCATTACAGCTGTACTCTTTTGAACCCAAGCTTAGGTTGAAAGCTCATTGAGGTAGTTCTCTCTGACCTTGTACTTCATCAGATAGGAAGTTTCAGAGAGTCATTCACATGTCGAAAGACCATTTTGTCTAATTTTGCATCTAATCTTTTATCCTTTCTGTTGTGTACCTGCTGAGTGCACTGAATAAAACTGAAAGCAATTTAATAGCTATTCATGATGTGAAGTCAAGCAGACCTCAGGGATCAAGGCTTGTATTTTCTGGGCTAACCAACTTCCCACACTGTTACTTCCCCGATCATGTACAAGGTGCCATGTCACATTTCTAAGCTCTTGGTGGCAGATCTTGCTGTGTTCCTTCTGCAGTCTAGTCAGCTCTCCTTGTCTTAATCCACATTGCATTAAGTATGATAGCTGAGATGAGCAACTTGACACAAAGTCATTTTCTTCCAGCTGAGATAACAAATTCATAGGTCTGCCATAAGCATCTACAGCACTTGAGATAACAATACCCCCCACTTGAACAAATTATCCAGCCTGCAAACCTTTACCTGTAACAAAAGACTTAAGTTGTGGCATTTCTAGACCTCCTGTTGAAGTAAAAGGAGATTCTACACAGTCAAACTCCTCTGAAAGTGTTGCGGAAAACAGCACCCTGGCAGATGGTTTACAATACAGTAAGGACATTCCATTAAAAATGGAAATGTATATTCCTCTCTGTCTCTTTTGAGGAAGTGTGTACCACAAAGTGAATGATCTGGCAGGTACCAGGAAAAACTGGTGAGCCTGGTGCACCTGACTAAAAGTCATAGGACTCAACCGAGTGGTTCTTACTGATCAGTCACCTATTCCAATATCTACTCATTCCATTGTTGCTGTCAGCCCAGAAATGGAAAAGACATTTTGTAACAGACTTGTGATGGACTTCAAAATTGGATTTCCATTGTATTTTTCTAGGTCGTAGCAAAAAATGTGGCTAACAAACCTGTGACTGGATTGTATTTATTTGAAGGTCATTGCAAAATTGAGTCTCCTAAACTGACAAGGCAGTAACACATTATGTGAATCAAATTATTTTTCATTCCTTGAGTATGCATTATAACATCATTAATAATTATGAAATCTTTACCTATTAATGCAGCTGTACTATATAATTTCAAATTTGCCATTTATTCTAGCACAATTCGACTTCCACTGACATTGGGGCAGACCTTTATGATGGCTTATGTGTACAGAAGATGCAGTAATATTTCTGGTTTGATTGTAAAATGAGTTCTCCTTTTAAAAAGATAAAACAAAGGACTGCTTATTATTTTAGAGTAAAACTGTAGGCAGTAGCAGGAATATCATTTTACCACTAAAAAATTGGGATAACTCAGTACAGCCAAACAAGCTTTACATGGACAGTCATGTTTTCCATTTCATTCTAAAAAACTTTTTCATTATCAGTGTCCCAGAATTTTTTGAGAACGTCGAAATGCTTCGTAGATAACTTCAAATGTTATAGATAAAATGCCCTTCCTTAATTAAAAGACAATAACCCAGCCTTAAGAGAGGAAAAATCTATCATTTTAGATTTGTTGCTGTTAAAAAGACAAGATTTATCTATGTGTCTGGCAGTAGATGATCAGGAATGTTTATTTTCTTCTGAGTGTTTAATTTCTTTTGAATATGCAGTCAAATACTGTATTGTCATAGGATGCCACAGTGTGGTAGCTGTTGGTAAATGCTGGTGTTTGGTGGGTTTGTTGGTTTGTTTTTGAGAATTACTTTTTAAAATGTGTTTTCATGTGTTTGCTTGTTATCTTACTGAGGTTTTTAAATATCACCTCCCTTTCCCCAAAACTGACCTTATTTTCTGAGCATGAATTTAAGAGATACTTTTTTTGCACTGCCTTCATAATGTTAGTTATGGACATACAAGTTCAGTATAAAATATTGCTACTAGATAGAGTGGAGAGTTCAGCTTTATACTAAACTAGATTCTCTTCTACACCGGGAGTCCTTCAGCAGCAGATTGTCAATTACAGTTCCTTGAATTTTGCAATCTGAATTATGTTTATACAACCAACAGGGAGCTTCTTATAGTCGCACTAGATCTTACAGTATCGGAGGAACAGTAAAGGCACAGATGGAAGCAATGGTACCAAGTGCATAAGCAGTGAGAGATCAGATGCTGCACATCTTCTTTATAGAGAGTAGTTTACTACTAATGTAAGTGTAATACCTACATATTCATCACCGTACTTATGGGAAGTCAAAATTGCAACAATTAAAGTGCTGGTAATGGGTTAGAAGCTTGCAGGAAGTCTAAGATCTCCTTCTCTGTTTCCTAATAAAATATTTGCTGTTGTAGTTATGCTCATGTCAACATTTATTTCAGTTGCAGAGAGAGAGATTTTTAAAACTTCACATAATTGGATAGCTGGGCAAGGAAAATCAAAATAAGGAGTTTTATGTCCGTCTGGTTGAGACAGGCTTAGGATATAGAGTTACTTTAATTATCAGATTGCCAATCTGTTTTCTGTGTTTAGAACTACTTATTTTCTGGTTGTGGTCCGTTACCCTGACTGATCACTTTCATCTCATGACTTAGGTAATGGAGAGAAATGAATGTGCTTTGTCAAGAGAGTCATCTCCTGCATCTTCAGGAGATGGAATGCACATTGTAGGTTGTGATTCACTGCTGCAGAAGAAAATGGCACTATCCCCATCATAACTGAAGGCAACGTCAGGTTTATCCTTTCTCCTCTTGTTCATTTGAAGTTAGTAGTAATACATATCACAAGAAACTTTTTTCGTTCCTTAAGACTCTGATAAGATAATTGGAACCAAATTCTGTCCTGTCAGTTGCGTACGAGTTTTAGGCAAAGATGAGTCCCTGAGCCCTGCAGAGCCACAGTACCTTCCATGATACCTTAACGTGTGAACTACCTGTTTTATTAGGCTGCTCTTCCTTAGCAGAAATATTTCATTTTCAGTGAAGCAATTGAAGGGCCTCTGCTTGAATTAAATCATGGGATCACACTTAACTGCTTTTTTTGTTTGTGTGAGATCTCACTGAGGGAACGTCACCAAGGCAGACCTCTTCTGTTACCCCCAAGATTTAAAGTAAGTCTAGGTCAAAACGCTCTCTACCTTGTGGGGTTTTTGTGGGTTTGCTTTTCGCTGTGTTGTTGTGATTTGGGTTTTTTTTGCTGCTTCCCAGACAGCTTGTCGGTGTTCTGCAAGGGGCGAGACAAAAGAATGCAAAATAAACTGAGTATGTTCTCAATACAAAGCAAGAAAGCGACAGCTGCTGACTGAGAATTAAAACTAAAAATACTCTATTCTGAAGGTGAATCTTTGAGAGAAGGCTCTTTTTGCTAACAAAAAGCAGCGCAAACAGCTACTTTAACAAGTACCAAAAACTAATGTCACATTTCAAATGAGACTCAATGCAGCATATTCTGCCAGGAATTCCCACTCTCATGTGGGTTTTGGTTTTGTTTAGAAAAACACTGAGCACAGTTGAGCGTTTCTGAGCAAAACAGCTCTGACAGTTCAGTTGTCTTTCAATTATTTGTTAACACTGCTTCAGGTAAATTGATAACACATGGTAGAGAAGAATAACATTTCTAATAGCCCCAAAATGTGGTGTTTGGCCCTCTTCACACAGAATATCTTGTTCTACTGATTATGGGTAGGGTGATTGACCCAACAGTAACCACATACAAAGATGGACATCAGTGCTTCCTTCTGAAATATGTCACAGTTCTGAAGACACACCAAAAACCAGGCTATTTTTAAGATTTTTGCATAAGCCTTTTGGAACTGGCGGTTATATTTTATGAGAACAGACTGATAGAAGATGACTCTGACATCTTCGTTTCCAAGTAATTTTGGAACAACACATAATGCTGATAATAAAACAAACTCAGAAAAATACAAACAGGAAAAACGGCACAGTGAAAAGCGTTGTCAGGTGAATCACTCTTGAAGTTCAGCAGATAATTGCAAAGCAGAATTTAGTTTGGAAGGGATTTCTGGAAGTCTGTAGTCTACTCTCTGTTCAAAGCAGATCAACTTCAAAGTCAGAGTAGGTTGCCGTCCAAGGGTAGGGATTCCTGAGTCCCTCTTGGCTTTTTGTTCCAGTACTTTACCTCTGCCATGGTAAAGATTTTTTTTCTCTCATTTTTCCCCTAAATTTTCTATTCTGTAACTTGTTAACCGTTGACTCTTCCTTTCAAAGTACATCTGTAAGTTAGAGGGTTGTACCTGGATGACTATAAGATACTGAGAACCTCAAACTGTTTAAGTCAGATTCTGAGAAAATAGACGTATTTGAATATTACAAGTATAATGTTTGAGGCATGCAGCACAATGTATTTTGTAATAATCTCTTTCAGTCAGCTCAACTGAGCTCTCATGCCTTTTGGATCTGACTCTCAAATCGTTTTTATAGTTCAGAAATGCTCGCAAATAAAACAAGAGTATTGAAAAGTGTTCCTTGCACATATTCTTTACGATCAGAATTGCATGAAAAATGGACATCTTTTCTTTCTCCTTTTGTACATGGCCACAAACGTGCTCAGATAGGGAGGTGATATGAAGCACTGAACACCACTAACCTCGGTCTGAGGCTTTATGAGGAAAAAAGGCAAAACTGCTATTTTAGCTTGTGAAATGTGCATATGGTTTCTTTCACCCTGAGCAGCAAATCAGGCAAGGTGATGCTTCAAGTGTGCAGATAGGGCTGTACAATGAGTGGAGGGAGATGCGTAGTGCTAGAGTCTAACTGTTAATTTTAGTAAACCTACCTATGAGCTGGAAGAAAGTGACTTCTTGTTTTGTTATTTTTTTTTTTTTTTTGTTACTGACACTCAAGAAAGTCCTTCAGGTGACACTATGGTAAATAACTTTTTGTCCAGAGAAACTCTAATTTGACGCAAGAGATAAGAAAGTTGAGAAGGGATAACTTTGGAGAATAAAAAGGGAATTGCTTGATGCTGCCATGAAGGGCAAACTTCAAAAAAATATTAAAGCAACTGAAGATGTAGTCACACTTACGAAAGAAACCATAGAAGCCGCTTGTGCTGGGACATGCGTAGCGAGCTGATACGAGTGGTGTGATTGCTTTCAGAAGGGATTTTTGTGCTATTCAGTACGTAAATACTTTTCTGTGAGGGAAAGAAAAATGTTGAGGGTTTTCAGAACCTAATTCTGTTTAAAGAGACTGTCCTTGACCTTAGATGCAGTAAGTCTTGGATCAGACTTCATGCAGCCAAGAGGTCTCAGAACCCGATAGAGAGCAAAAGTGAAAATTCTTTGAAGTTCAAGCATAGTGACTGCTATTTCTCAAGCCAGGCAGAACTCTGAATGCTTTAGAAGGAAGAAGCTGACCTGACTCCAGAGAAGATGCATTATATCATGAATATTCTTTTGTATTCACTGAGCCCCATCCACTTCTATTCTGGAAAAAAAAAAAGCATAATGTGCTTTCTTAGCTTTCCTTGATAAGAACCTGAACACTCTTAGACTTTTGATTACCAAATCACATGTGAATGTCACGACTGCACACGATGCAGCCCTGTTCTCCCTGGGATGGCTGAACACCTGTCTGCCCATGGGAAGGCACGGATGAATCCCTTGTTTTGCTTTGCTTGCGTGTGCAGCTGTTGCTCTACCTTTTAAACTGGTTTTATCTCCAACTATGAATTTTCTCACTTTCATCCTTCTGATTCTTTTCCCATCCTGCTGCATGGAGTGAGCTAGTGGCTGTGTTGGGGCCTAGCTGCCTACAGGGGTTAACTCACAACATTACCTTAGGCAGTATCTTTCAGATACTTTTTCAGTATCAGCATTTAAAGTAACCTTTGATAATCCTGCCATGACATCAGAGAAAAAGATCCTGTCAACAGTTCAACCAAAAAATTTATGTTTTTTACACTTGTAAAGGCGTTCTGATAATAATTCACCTCTCTTCTATATTGAACTATTTAAAAGATGTCTCTGTGGACTCCATCCTGCCATCTGCAAACTGATGAATCTGAAGTTTATAGCAGCATTTCCAAAAAGAGGCTGGCTGTTCCTTTACACTAAGCTACATGTTTTCTGTGTGCATATCCCCAACTCCTGCAGTTTCTACAATATTAGTTCTTAAAGAACAACAACAACAACTGACATCAAGACCAAGTCTGGGTGGATTGCAGCTCCTATAGAGGAGCATGAGTGAGGGGCAGGGTTGTTTTGGGAAATGGACTATTTGAAGGAAGAGCAGACAAGATGGCAAATGAACTAAGTATTAATTAGCCATGAATAACTCCAGAGGGAGGATAGACAGCTTGAAAAGAATTTGTAGGCGTAGTCTGGGAAACAGTTTCCCCTCACAAGTGCTCCAAAGTGGAGTTGTGGCCTTAGAGAAGGAGGATGTGGGCAAGCTGCTCAACAGGGCTTAACACTATCTGAAGCTCAACCGCAACTAACGAAAAGTTCTCTCTGCATTTTACTCTATTCATTATGCTAGGTTAATGAACGCTAAGCAAAATTTAGTCAACATTTTCATGACTAGTAACAAACTCTTAGAATTTACAGGAATCTTATTTGTTCTTAATGGCACTAACTGTCCCAGTTTGAAGCACACATTAATGTAAGTGATTTTTGCAGTACATAAAAGGATTTAACGGTAGACTGAGTGAAGAAAGCTATATATTTTCACACTATTTTTATTTAGAAAAATAATGAGCTTGTAGCAAGTTCCTGATGTTTTGGATTTTTGCCACCCTGGCATGTGATTAGAGGAAAAGAATATTATGCATGTTTCATAACCAGGGGTCACAAGAGAGTCTAAGTACCAAATGTAATGATGTATTTTTTGCAGTGAAGTTCTGCTACTAATATATTTATCTCCATCTTGCTCCTGTTGGTATTTTACTTAAAAAAAATTATATTCAGAAACTGAAAAAGCCACAGTGTTCTTGTTACTAAATAAAATTAGAAGGACAATTCTGACCACAGTTACGAGCAGCGTCTTCACAAGGCAATACAAAATTCTCACTGTTAGATATGGTGACCTGCTTCAATGCAATCCTGTTAGAAACAGGAAAGATACAATCTCTAGTGTGCTCACTTGTTCAGCACAGTGGAATATTATATATATTCAATATTTATACTCATTTATTTCTTGTTCAAATTTTCTTTCTATTCTAGTTCCTCTTCAAAATACTGTATGGATGTTTTGGTTCTTCCCACCATTGCACAGAGCCCAGATCTCTCTGCTCGGATCTCTGGGCTATTGTGAGTTTGGGAATAAGACCTGTAATTTCAGTGCATTGTGGCACCTACTGGGGGCTCCAAGTTGTGTTGTTACTTCAAGAAGGAATTTTGTATTAAGACTAGGAGTACTTCAAAATGACGTTAGTTGGTAAACAAGGAAGATGCGATTTTCCTGGTAGCTTTGTTTCCCATGTAAAACTACAAAGACACCCACTGATGCTCCAAATCTCATTTGTGAAGTGCCTCATTCTAGAATTTAGGAATTGTGCAAATAAGTTGTGAAATAATATTTATTTTCTTTTTTGCAACTTGGGTTACCTGGTTAGGCTGACACTTCCATTAGGAATTTGGACTTGAAGGGCAAAGCCAAATCCCTGACTGGAAGGAAGAACACACCAATTTGTAGAGGATACAAGAAAACTGGAACTGCAATAATGCCCAGTGGCAATAGTTCCAAAGCACCCCACAAGTTTTAAAGAAATATCTTTATGGAAATAAAATGTTTGAAAACCCAGTATTTTATCAACATTTTTGATGAAAAAGATTGGACAACTTTATGAATATCTCCAGTGACAGACATCAAGAAAAATTAAAAAAAACCCTTTTTCTAGTTCAAGAAGTGGCAGAATTACACAAGGTCTACTTGATTGCTTCTGTAACAGCTTCTGAAATGTATTGTCACAGAGGGAAATTGCTGTTGATTGTATTCTTTTATTGTTGAACGTAACTATGCAGCAGCACAAAAAAATAATTCTCAAAGAGGTGATTAAAATTTATAATGACTATGATGGATGAAAGAAAGGGGGAAAAGTATGACAGCTTGTGGTTAAGTAAATCATAATCTTGGGAAGAAACCAAGATTGTGTATGACCTGTAATTGTCTAGAGCATAGTGGGGGAGAGGGTTGTATTCTTCCGAAGAGAGAGAAGCTTACCTGGTGGCTGATAAGCAGCTTAAACTCTGCTCTGGAATCTAAATTAGGTAGAAATATTCTGTGCTCAAGGTCTCCTGCTTTAGTTATTCCCTTGAGTACTGAAAGTACTATATATTCATCTACTGTACTGTAGTGTCCCAGTATGTTTCCCAGCTTTTCCTTGTTATCTTTTGAAGGACAAAATCTTTTTTACCCCTGTGTCAATAGTTCAGGAAATTTCTCTTTTGTCTTACATTAATAAGACTCCCAGAAATCTTTGTATTAACTATTATAAATCAAACCTTCAAAGTCTGTGAGCAATCATTTGACATTTGTCAGAGTTTTAGTATGGAAATTGAATTTTTACTTTATTTCACCATGTTTTATTTTTCCTTATCTATTTAGCGGATATATAATCTCTGTATGACTTTTTTTTTAGTGTGAAAATTCGCCTCTCTGAAGAAATTAACTTCAAGTCACCTGTACCATTTAGCCCTGTAGTACTCGAGCTCACTAGTCCAGATTTCAAGGGGAGCCTCTCTTATGCAGTTTTGTGGTTTGCCTGGTGATGTCCTATAAGCAGGGTATCCTTCTTGCTTGATGCATGAGAAACTGAAGGATCAAGATCTCCTTTAATAATTTACGTGCTTTTTTCTTTGTTCCCCTTAAGGCTAATTTCTAATATTCCCACTCACAAGTATTGATGGATCCCTTAGTTACTTTCAGTGCAGTGGGCAAAGCTGAAGAATTAGCAAGGTGAGCTAATTTATAAAACCTGAATCAGGCAACTTGGAGGACATGACTTTGAAATAAAGAAGCCTGATTATGCTTGGGGATTTTATAGTAAGTCTGAACTTTATAATTAGCATATGCACCTATAGTAAAAGGATTTTAATCTCTTCAAATTCAATGTCAATCTGTCTCTCAATGAAATGCCATTTGAGGGCTCCTTTTCACTTTATTTTTATTTAAGCCTTCTTATGAAGCTGATTTATCAAAGTCCAGGATAATTCCCCTTTATATTAAAAATAATACCTTATTTTCTTAGCTAGAAAATGACTGGTTTTTTAGTCTCCTTTCAATTCCTTGAGAAATTGATAAGTGCCAAGTTCTTGCCTTTTTATGTTAGCTTCCTAGATGATGTCACGTTTCAAAGAAAAAATTACCTGCAAACAACCTGTTGTTTCATAGAGGGCGTACATGCTGGGCTTCAGTTCAAAAAGACCTACTATAAATGTCAAAACAAAGCAATTAGGGAAATGTTAATTGCATTTTTCAGGTAGCTACTATTTTTTTAGGAAGAAAAAAAAAAAAAAATTAAAAAAAAGAAAAAAAGACTGCAAGGTTTCCCCTCTCTTAATTTAAGTATTATTGGGGGCTGTTTGGTTTTTAGGGTGGGTTTGTTTTGTTTTTCATATTAACTTATTCCATCTCACTTGCAGAAACTGGAAGATAGGTAGTATATGGAGCAAAAGGTTGCAGAAGGAAAAAAGGACAGTCTTATGATTAAGATAGTACAATTACATAGGGGGTTTTTCTCCTTTCCTCTGCTGGTCACTCTCTTTTTAATGCACCCCAGGATAGTGTTGGCCTTCTTGGGCAAAAGGGCACGTTGTTGACTCATGGTCAACCTGTTGTCAACCAGAACTCCCAAGTCCTTCTCTGCAGTGCTGATTTCCAGCAGATCTGCCCCTAACCTGTACTGGTACCTGGAATTATTCCTCCCTAGGAGCACGACCCCACACTTGTGCTTGTAGAACTTCACTAGGTTCTTCTCTCCCCAGTCCTCCAACCTGTCCAGGTCTCACTGAATGGCAGCACAGCACACTTCCCTGGGCTTAAAATGGTGACAATATTCAAAGTCTCTGTTATGCAAAGGGCAGAAAAAGTATAAATGGCTGGTTGTGGTTTTATTTTTCCTTCCAGTAAATGGCAATTTAATTTAGAAGGTAAAAAAGAGTAGGCAGAAAGTGAGCAAATTCTTCCTGTCACAAAGCACAAAATTAGGATGCTGTCTTTCTTTTTCCTATTAATTAAGAGTTTCCTGAGTTTTTCTTTATGACAGAAATTTAAAGTAAGTCTGCTTGCTTGATTTAAACTGGATATAAAGCTTTGCAAATTATTGTGATTCGAGTATGTCATGTTCATCAGTTCTTCTGATGGGGACAGATACTCCACTCTAGTCTGGTACCCCATGGCAGTCAGTTGAAACTCTATTTTAAAAGCACTGGGATTCTCCAGAGACACAGGCCTCCAATATCATGCATCTAATTGCAGAATTGAGGCCTTAAGGATTTCCATCCTTCTAATGAATTTCCTTGTGACCTCGTTTTCTAAAGCAGCAGCAGTTTATTTCTCCTTGCTTCTTGCCAATAAGAACTGGGCTGCAGGTAAGTTACTCGTATGACTTTGAAGTATCGAATCATTCATTTATTCACAGAAAGAATTAGCAGATGTGGTTTCACATGAGTTGTTTTGCTGTTGCACTAGAGAGCAATTTTATCCAGATTTTTAAATCATCTGCAAACAATAAAGAAATAAAAGCCAACCAAGCAAAAATAAAGTAGGCTTTCTTCTTAACGTTGAAAGCTAATTTCTTTTTGTTGTTAGGTGACTAAGTACCTACTACTAGAAATAAAATCTTTGAGTATGAAACAGCTAAACATAATGTCTGTTAAATATGGAAAGGAAAACAAAACCAAAACACAACAGAAACAACAACAACCAACAACGATGACCACCAAACCATCCAGGCAAACAAAAAAATCTGCTGCAATTGAGACACTAGCCCAGGTTTTAGGAGACTTTCACAGCATTGGTTTGGTGCAAAGGTATTTGAAAGAATCCATAAATCTCCGTGATGTTCCTTTTAGCTTTGTCTTGATAGGGAAAGGCAACATAACAGGAAATTAAATTAGCTTTCTACTGAGGTCAGAAAGATGCTTTCCCCCAAGGTCTGTCTTACAGAGGGTCTGCCCTGCCAGATCCTTTGCATCCCCCTCTAAGATGGGCTGGGTGAAGGTGGTGAGAGTCGCTCTGGGAAGTGCTGCCCAGGGTGCAGCACATTAAAACAAATACACTGGAGCCTTCTGCTTGTTATAGAAATCCAAATTAATTGAACTAGTAGAAATGGCAGATGCACTTCTGCTGGTACAAAATTTGGAGCTGGAAATGAAAATGACCATGGGAAACATCTATTTATATTTGTAGAACATCAGATTGTCACAAATTCATACACCTTGGCATGTGAGTCTGTACAAAAGAGGATCGAGCCTGGGACACTGGATCTAAGGCTGAAAACCAGGAAGACTTGAAGTAGTGCATGACTCCAAGTGTTTAGTTAAAATTAAAGGTTGCTTGTGTCATTTTTTTCCCCACTATGATTTTCTAGGAATGTTCTTTCTTGTATCTGTAATATCCAAGTGTAGGGCATCTCTGTGTGTGCATGTTGGGAGGTTGTTTTTTGTTGAGGGTTCAAGGGATTTGGGTGGAAACCCCATAATATGTAATTCTGGCAGCATGTACAAAAATTCCTAAAGCAAAACAATCCTATTCTGTCAGTACCGTGAACTGCAGCAGGATGGGGGGTCCTAGGAGCCCTGGCAAACATTGGATTAAATTGCTTTAATTTTTTCTACTTTATTGACTGAATAAGTTTGCAAATTGGAAGTTGCCTTGAAGATTGAGTGGAGAAGTGCAGTATTTTGAGCCCACCAAATGAGCTAGTTGTGTCCAAGGTCTGGGTCTGAATGTTATCTTAGCACCTGTTTTGTTGTGAGGGCCAGATTGTGCTGGGGTGTGATAGTGAATGTAGATAGCAAAATAGTGGTGGGGACTCTTTTGCTCGTGTTTTTCATACTTTCTCTGCCTATCTCACCTCTTTCTCTTCCTTTCCTGAAACAAATTCCTAATATATATCCGAAGACCTGTATATGTTACCTCTGTAAATTAAAAAATAATAGATGGTCCATTTTAAAAACCTCTTTCCTGGCAGACACATCTCATCTGTCATAGGAATCTAATTCAGAGGCACAGTAGGTTTCCAGCCATTAGCAGATGTTGTAGGTTACATTCCATTCACTAACCTTAGAAAAAATACCCTGCACATATTGTGACAAAGGAAAACCGTGCCTCTTGGCAAGAGGCTTGTTGTGCTATAGCACTCTTGCTTTAGAATGTTTTCCATAAAAGAAGAGATGTGGGAGACCTTCATATTCTACAAGGGCAAGAAAGCAAATGTTTGTACCATGTTCACTTTCCAGCGTGCAAGAGCAGCTTCCCAAAGTAAAATAGAAATTAAATCATAACAGAACTCTAGTGGCAATAAAATAAAATCACTTTTGTGCCAGTGTCTTCCAATTGAATTTGTGCTTTCTTTCTTGCCTGCTGCACTCCCTTGTGACTGATACAGCACATCATATCTTGGAGATAGAAACCACATTTATGGGACTACTCTATGCTCTCTTCATCTTCCTCTTCCATGTCTTGTATAGCCCCAATATGGTCCCTAGAAGATGGAAGGGAAGAGGAGATAATGATGGAATTTACCACTTTGTTTGAGAAACAGCTAAACAGTGATATCCAGGAGTCTGAAGGTAAACTGTCAGTCAAGAGAAGTGTCAGTCTTGCTCCTCTGCACTGTGTAGCTAAGGGAGGGCAGTGGTGATGAGGGAAGGAACAGCATCATGACTGTTTGGCAGGCCTCTTCACGGTTGTGGAAGGCAGCACCATGTGTCCAGGTTAAGGTGTCATCACTTGCAGCTGTCAGGTTTCCCCTGTACCAGTGTGCTAATTTTAGGCCACAGAGTGGTGAGATAAGAATAAAACACTGCAAACCGTAGCATCTGTAGCTAAGCTGTTGGAAATTGCTCGAGGGCATGCTATATTGCTGGGAGTCCCAGAGGAGCCTCAACAAAGTATCAGAATCCATTATATGCAAGCAATATTTCTAAACACTTGCAGCAGAAATCTCAGCTGAACAATAGCTGAGAATTATGACCCTTGGGGTGGAAATCAAAATGTTCTGTTGTTATGGTAGGAAGTAATGGACATCGCCTCAACTATCATGCTCCGTGATTCAGTTTTTCTGTGCCTGGGTCACCTCAGCACAGAAGAGAAGGAAGCTCTCTGGGGCCAAATGATGCTCTCACAGAAGGGACTCTGGCCCCTGCTTCCCCTGTCTCCCCTCTTTATCTCTCTGCCCCGACCTAGCACATACTCGTGTTCTAGTTTTGCAGATTGAATGGTCTGGATTTGTTCTTAGAACTTCTCAGTGATATGAAAAAAGACTAGAAAACGATGCTTGTGTAAAATCACGTTGGGCTGCTTTGTCAGCACCATAGTTATTGCACGGTATTCAGATAAGAATTATAAAGTACTTATCACAACAGACTGAATATCCAGATTTCCATGTTTCTGAAGATTTATTGATCAGCCAAGATGAGGCAGCTAAAGTATCCTAATTCAAATAAATAATTAGCATCACATCTTTTTATGCTTGAAGATTTAAGGTATAACTGAAATATATACTTCTAAAAATAGGATTTTCAAACTCAGGGAAAGCCATTTAAGTGAGATTTTTTTTCATTTTGATTGTCTGACTGGCTGAATTGTAACTGAAATCTATCAATTTCTAAAAGAGGTGAGACAAAAATATTGGAACAGACTCATAATTATCCTCAAGTTCGTATGTGTGACTGCACTGAACTACTCTTCCTACAGAAGATAAAAGGCTGGTGATTTGTTCAAGATATTCATTTGAACATTAAAAAAAAAAAGTATGTAAAACCAGCCAAAATACTGGTATTTTGCAACAAAAAAGACTGGGTGAGATCCAGTGAACAGACCACAACAGAACAATTTAAGAGCCACAGATAGTTCGGTAAATGCTAAAAGCAGCAGAAGGTAACACACTGCTCCTGTGGTATTCAATTTTCTGTCCAAATTCTCATATTTGAGACTGAGGTAGACCAGTGATTAATGTAGAAGAAAACCACATAGGAGGCCAAAACATACTTTTTTCTCTCTTTGTAAATGAAAGTTGATTTGCAGTATTCAAAATCATCTGAACATATTAGATAGGGATGGTTTGGGGTTTCTTATGGAATTAATACATTTAGTACCTTGTTCTATGAATATTTCTTTTCTGGGGTTATTCAAAAGCAAAGACCTATTTTTGAGTGAGTAGAAACTTCTGCTATACAAAGGAAATATCAGCTTTTCATTTCTCCATTTTATCTACAAGAAAGTTTGCCATGGTAGTGGCTCAATTCAAGTAATAAGTAATTTTGAGGTCTATATTTAAGACTATATAAAGTATAACATTAGATCTTAGTTTCTAAAGATCTGGAGTTTTTAAAAATAAATACTGAAGAAGATATCGGAGCCTTCAAACCTACAGAATATCCTGATTTACTTTTTGCAGAAGGATAGTCTTTGTTATCTAGGTAGGCTTCTGTCCCAAATAATAGGAAGTAGGCAAATATCCTGTATGTTACAGTATTAGATCTTTCAAATTATAGGTGATTTCAGCCTCAACAGTGAGGTTATGAGTTGCTTCCTTTGAGGCTTATCCGTTGATAATCCTACTCTTTACAGTTTCGTCTGCAGTATCATTAGAAGTGAAAAATTTTCATAATGTGAAAGAAACTTGAATTGTCCAGCAGTTTTGGCTCTGCTGGATGACAGCAGTTAAGGAAATCAGACGGCTGGCTGCTTCCTGAGAGTGCTGGAGTCCCTGTGCTGTCTGAAAAACCCACATCTATAGCCTGCCAGGTAGCAAGTGATTGTTTCAGCTGGGCACAGTTAATAGGTTTCTTCTGAATGATCTCATCTCATTTGTGCCTTTGTGAAAGGGCTAAAACGTGCACTTACAACATCTTCATGCTTCAGTACCAGCATCTGGATATATTTGGATATAACAACAGTGATGAGACCTCCTGATTCTGTGGTATTGCTCCTGTTAGGGCTCTTACAATAACAGTTTTAAAGTAAATTGACATGGAAGCAGCGAGATGTAAGATTTAGCTTAGCCTGCCCAACCTATAATAATAATCATTATATGTCTGTTAAACAATGTTAAGTACAATTCTATTTAAAAAGCAATAATATCTGCTCCTGATGATGTACACTTTTATTGGAAACTGTGTAGACTGACACATAACATGCCTGTTTGGCGGAATAGCATTTTCCCCAAGTTTATTATAGCTTAAAACAGACAATATTTACATTTCAGAGAACGTGACTTTATTATCTTTTACAATGAGAAGTATATTCTGGGTGCAGTTAGTGTAAGGATTACGGTTTCTCTCTGCTGTGTGTACTCACCCACAGTTTGTAATTGCTGGTATTCTTCCCTAACATGGTATTTCTCTTGATGGACAAAATGCTCCTGTAGATACCCAATTAGCTCATAGCCAGGCAAGATCCTTCAAGACTGATGATGAAAACATACTCTGAAAGCAGAGGTGTTGGGGCCAGTGCTGTCAGCGATGTAGGAACAGGTGTGAGTTCTTCCATGCTCCTGTGTTTTTCAGGCTGAACAAACCCATAGTCTGTGCTTCAGCCCCATGATCATCTTGGTTGTGCTGCCCTTGTTCCATTGTGTTGATGTCTTGCTTCTACTGAGAAGCCCAACTCTGGACAAAATATCCCAGACGTAGTTTTAAGTGCCAAACACAAGGTAATAACCCACAGTATATCAACCACTATATCAATTTTGTTTTTATCTGCAAACTTGGAGATGGTGTTCTCTTGCTCACCGTCCAGGTTGTTAATAAAAACATAGGTAAATATTTGGCCCAGTGATGAAGAATCAATCCCTGACAGATGCCACTAGGAACTGATCACCAGCTTGGTTTTGGCTTTTCCCTGTCACTTTTCTGTTCTTGTAGCTAGAAATGGCTTTGACGAGGGCTTGCTCCATAACTTTCCCATACACTGACGTTCCCCAGAACCTCCTTGCTTTTCTTGAAGATGGGTTATGTGCCTTTTTCTAGTCATCAGGAAAGTCCCTGAGCACCATACCCAAAGTCAGCTTCCTCAGGACCTTCAGCTGTGTTGCATCTGGTTGCTTGGTCTTTTGTATTGTTCAGTCTTACCATTGACCTGCACAATTAGAGAAACACAAGATTTATAGCAAAACAGAAATAGACTAATCCAAAATATTGTTGGAACTTCTGCTGCTGCAAATTGGAACTTTTTTTATTATTATTTTTTTTTCAATCAGGTGTGCTACATCAGCTTATACCGGCTGATGTTTTGGCACATTGTTGAGCATCCCATAAGAATAAATAAGAATATTTGGGATATGCCTTTATTGATACCAATCTCAATATATTTAATGTCTAGAAAAAAGAAATCTATTGCCAGTATCCTCTGGTAAAGGTCAGGATTGATTTACTCAAATCCTGTAATGCTGTTGCTGATAGAAATGTGTGAATGACTATTCTTTGTAATGGATAAGATAAATAAAAATTAATGCATGACTAACTGGCAGACATGAGAAATCTAGCTCTTCTGAATTCTTGATCAATGTTTTTTCAAAGGCAATATTTTCTGCTTGTTTTGCATGGGAGTCTGACTGGCCCAAAGAGCTGGGAACACTATTCCAAAGCTTTCTCCTTAAATCACTGCTTACAGACCAGACCAGTAAAGCAGCAACCAGGTGGTTTTGCTCTCTCAAGACTGATTGATGACCTATGTGAGATAAGTCTGTGTTCTCAGCATAGTTACTAGTAGAAGAGATTTCTGTCATAAAAACCAGCACCGTAGTGTATTGTCTCCATGGAAATTTTGTCAAGAAACTGAGGACTGATAGGGATTGGAAATTAGTTATTTTTCTGCACCTAGAGGATATAAAATGGTGGAAAGGGATCAGTGACACCTCACTGATCATTGCTGTATTTAAAACAGGATAAGTAGCAGAATATTTTTTACTATTTCTTCCATTCTTAAACACCATGTTAGTGATTATAAATGCATCCAAATTACAATATCAAAGAGAGAAGATTGCACTGGATGAAAAGGAAGTTAATGAACAGATGACTGTATTCATTGCATGTGTTATTTTTAAAGCTGAGTAGGGGGGTTGTTGGGGGTGGTTGGTTGGTTCAGGGGATTTTTTTCGTAATTCAGAAGAAATTTCAGACAGAAAATTAGGCAGGAAAGATGAGAGGTGTATCATTCCCACAACACTCTCCAATGTCCATGCTGTATCCCAAAA
Source organism: Pampusana beccarii (assembly GCA_013399365.1). Lineage (NCBI taxonomy): Eukaryota > Metazoa > Chordata > Aves > Columbiformes > Columbidae > Pampusana > Pampusana beccarii. The sequence continues at coordinate 421,118 of VWYH01009810.1, read as the reverse complement.
GGCTGCATCATTGCACACAAACTTCCAGCACTTCCATGACTTTTGCAGCTGACTTCAGACAAAAATGTCTATGTTCAAGTCCATTGTGTGCGTTGATAGCAGGTCCATGTTATGCTGCTGTTGCAATAGAATGGAGTTCGTTGCAGTGCCTTCAGGATGTTACAAATGTACTGCCATAAAAAGTGGAAATGATCCTGAATACTCTCTTGCTGCTGCAAGCCCCAATGCACCATTTGCTAAATAATACTGCATTTTAAGTTAATAATAAGATACAGCATAACAAGGTCAAAGCAGTGAACACAAAACTGGACATATGCTGCAGTTCACCGTTCCTGTTAGATGTAGACCTCCAACTACTGATGCTGTTGTTACTAAGGCAGAATTTTTATTTTTTTTTTTTTTCTGGGAGATTTTGCTGATGTGCTATTAAAATATCTTCCAGATAGTCCCAGGAAAGTAGGTATCAAATGATACAGAAATATCTTCAGTGTTAATTAATGTTTTCATCAATAAACTGGAAAAGTGCTGAAACAGCAGGCTAATGAAGTTCGATAATTTATTGAGGGGAGTCTTATAAATGCTTCTGGGAAACAATGCAACTTCATGGGTGAATGGATAATGAAGTAAAAATAATTATAGGAAAAAAGTAAAAGTTAGAGAAAGATAAATAGGCCAAGAACCTATTGGTAGAAACACCTGGGGTTTTTTTCCCCTTTTTTGTAATCATAACCTCTTCACTGAAATAGGGCGTGGGCCAATGTTCCTGCTTTGATCACTGCTGAATGTCTCTTTGTTACGAACTCTGTCTTTAAGAGGTAAACACAAGAAAAAATAGTGTGAGATCGAAGAAGGAAAACGCGAATTGTTGACCCAAACAATATATTTTCACTTATATTTGATTGTTTGACAGCCGACCACCTTATTCTAATAATTTTGGTTAAGCAAAGGCCTAATTCTGCTTGTTTTGCATGGGAATTATATATATTATATATATTATATTATATATCAATTATATTTCTTATGTAAGTAAGAATTACCACTCAATCAGGATTCTCTAATTAAAGAATTGAAGGACATGGCAGTTACAGCCATTTGAGTTAAAAATAAAAAGGAATTGCTTCTAAATTACTAGAGCAATGAGGGTTTTAGCCAACTTCAAAAATTGTTGTGGGATAATATTTGACTAAGCTAAGCAATGAAAGAAGTTTCTACGATTTTCTTAGCTGTATATAACATTAACATCCGTTTTAAAAAATTATTTTACTTTCAATATAAATGATATGTACATAGATTGGTTGGCAGTGATTTTTTCACATACTTGTTTTGTTTGCTTTAAATCAAAGTCGACATTTACAATCCAATTCCCTTTAGTTATGTAAAGTTTCTGTCTGTAAATACATTGCTTTAAATCTGAGGTAGGTAGGTACTAAAGATAAATTTAACCACAGGTTTTTGAAGTCCAACACACTGTCTAGAACTGGTTATTCTGTTTGCCTGTGTGCGCTCTCCCAAAATGCCAAGTGACACTTTGCTGTTTGAAATCTGAGAGTCCTTCAGATTAGAAGTGCCTTTCAGATGGAGATGCTTTTTCATGCTGGTTTTTGGTAAAATATAGTGTTACGCATTGTCGTATTTGTTTACGCTACATTACCTTGTGTCAGAAAAGCAGACTGTTGGAGCAGCAGAGCTGATGAACGATGAACAGCCCTGCTACCCTTGAAATGACATTAGTATTTGCATGTGCGGTAGATGATAAGCAGGTTAAGTACCTGCATGATAGTGTTTCTCTAGATGTTTTTTCTTTGAATTCCTCACTGTGTTTCTGTCTTGTATCTCATAGTTCGGGATGTAAAATATCCTTCTCATTCTGTCTTCATATACTGTATTAGTCATTGCCTTATTCAAATGTATCTTAGTGCATAAAGCAACATAAAAAGCGTGGATGTATATTCACAAGTGATTGTGTTGGAAAATTAATTAGCTTGAGCCACAGCTGTTCCATTGTTGTTGTCAACCCTCACCAATTCCAAAATAAGACATCAAGTGGGAGAATATATGTTTCTGTTAGTTTTAAAGGCTCAGATGCTTAAAAAAATATATTTCTATATCAGTACTCAATGGCTTTCAGTCACGTCTGTACCACACTCAACAGATATCCACTGTTTTTCCCGCATTCACCCAGTGCTAAGGTGTTTTAGGGGAATTCATGCGCATGCCTGCTTATATTGTTAGAAATAAGATGTTTCCAGGAAGTTTCCTAATGTTTGTTATGCTTCCTTGTCTCTATAACAGTGGGACAGGCAACTTCTGCCTTCTACTTAGGTCTGTCTAACCTTGGTGCATCATGAGTATCAGAGATTTTGTATATGTCCTAAAACAGTTAGCTGGTGATGTTTCATTTTTAAATTCTGGTGTACATGTTTAAGACATAGTGCATGGTTAGAACTATGGGATGTAATACAAAACAATAACTCATAGCATGTCCATTTTGATTTTAATGCATTTATTTTATTAAGAGGGCATCACGGTACCCTTTTCTCTGCTTACTGTAAATAGCAACATTATGTGAAGTTTTCCTAAAATTTCTGTGTCTATATATAAAGCAAGAGCTAAAGTGAGGGTATCTTTCACTTTTTCTTACCTTTGAACTATCTGATGGTTTTGTTTGCAAGTACAACGAGGAGTTTACTGCTAAGTGCTTTCTGGGAGAACTATCTCCAAAGCCAGCAGATGCCGATGCTCTCTGCTGATGCACTTTAACATCCAAGTAGGACAGGAGCAGTAGGGTGTGCTGATTCAGCTTCCATAGCTTATCTCAAGGCACCTATCAGAGATTATTTCCCTTCAGACAGCTCACTCTCCCATTTATATTGATTGACCCCATGAAGATAGACTGAACTTTGTAGTTTTTTTCAGATGGGCTTGCCTTTCGAAACAAAACCGAAGAAAAAGGATTAATGGGTAAATCATTAAAAAAAATATGTAGGATTAAAGGTTTTTATGTAAAAAATAAAAAGATAAGGGCTACAAAAACCTATAAATTCAATTCTAAATCGCGCTTAACTTGTGTTAGATATTTTAATGAAGAATACTAATGAGTTCAACCTGCCACAGCCGTGAATGAAATGTTACTTGAAGGTGGAGCGTATCCATCTTTTCAATGCTGGTGACTTAGCTAAATGCTATTGAGGGCAGACCTCTGTGAGTTTATTTATATTCCTTTCCAAACATGTCTGAGCTGCCACAACTTGCAGCACAGAACCGAAGGCTATCTGAAATAAGTTCTAATTTAACTTCATGCCCTTAGCTAGGAATTCTGAGGCTCAGCAGCTGCTCTAGAGAGCTGAGCTCCAACAGAGAGGGTGAGAAGGGAAATTACAAGAGAGGGAGAGTGCAAGAAGCACTTCAAGGCAGCAACTACTACAGATTTCCAAAGGTATTTCCATGAAACAGAGCCTTTAGTGTAGCAGTGCTCAAAATCTGCATTCAACATCGCTAGGGATCTTGTCTTCCCCATTTCCTCCACCATCCTGACAGGTTGCTCTTTCTGACCTGTGTCAGCTACTGATTGCTCTAGTTTCTTTAAAAACATGTCACTCGACAACACCTTTGTCACATTTTCAGGTGACATTGTGACACCGTACTGTATCCAAGAATGTGCAATGTCTAAGAATCCATGAAATGCAAGGGAAAGATGTGCTTTACTATGATGTACTTTGACATAATTAAGAGAAATTATGATCAGTTGTGAAAATTTACAAAATATTGTTACCTGTTATCTTTGTCTGAAACCAAAATTAAAGCCATTGCTTCACTTATAAAAATCATGTGTGACTTGCTTCAGCGGTTTGTAGGGGTTGGTTGGTTGGGTTTTTGGTTTTTGGTTTTTTTTTTTCTTGTTCCATGCCCTGCCACCCCACCTTAGGTTAACATAATATTTTAAAGAATAAATTATTTTAAAGAATGAATTACTTTCATAGCCTAACACCTTGAACCTTATATTTCAAAGTAACAGCCTTGAATGTGGTGTGGGTGTGCTTTTGTGGTTGGTTAGGTGGTTGGTTGTTTTATGGTCAAGAAATAGAACTTTGAAAGCAAAGTAATGTAGAAGTAAATCCTTCCAGTATAGCATAAGCATCAATTTGAACTATAAGTGACCCTTGATCTAACTTCTCTTGCCATCAGAGAATTCTTCTAGAGAGGAAGTACAGTACATGGCCCTGTAAGTGTTAGTCTCAAATAAATTCACCTTTGCTGCAAGTATTTATGTACTAACACCCAGAATAAGCAAGTGCTATAAGATCTTAGAAAGATGTATTTGACAAAGTGTGTAGTGAAGAAATTATAAGTTTCTTGGGCTTCCTTTTCCTTTTTGCTTTCTCTGTTGTATTCCTGGCAACAAATTTTGAAAAAAGGATTTCAGTTCAATAGTTGTATTTGTCATTAGTATATATTCACTGTATTGCAGACAATTTACTGAACTGGTGCCTCTCCTTGTGTTATGTACACAGTCAAAATAATTCCATGTGAATTATTGCCTGCTTATATATTTAAACATAAATGTTTTCCTTTTTGCATCCTCAGCTGAACTAATAAAAGTCTTGTGTTGAAGTTTTCATGTAAGAATGTAAAGTTGTTTCCATTAGACACTGGAGAGTTTTTGAGGTGGGAATCTGTGTTATTACTGAGCACTGGTTTTGTTACTTCTGTGAGCATGGAGTTCTGACAGACTCTTGAAGTGCTTAAAGCACATATTTCTGAAGATGTGGAGTCGCAGAGTTAGAGATGGGAGGAATAAGTAGTTCCTGCACTGAAGAACACCACATATAGTGGCTGCAGTGCTCAGATGTTTTAAGTCCAGCAGTTAGGCAGGTTTTCTGTTTAATGGAAATGTTTTAAAACTTCCAAAACTTACCTTGCTATTGAATGTAATTCATAGAAACTTAGTAAAATCTCCATGAGAGACTGAATCTCTTTCAGGGTTCACAGGCAGAACAGCATTTAGAATTCCTTGCTTCACCATTTGCTATCAGAATAACAATGAGAACATTTTATTTTCTCCTTGAGCTCTAACTGCTGTCTAGATATGGATTATTTTAATACTGAGATCTTCCTTTTTTTAATATACATATATATATAGAGAGTTTGAAAATAACAGTAATAATAAAAAATTGCTATGTTGTCCTGACCCATGGTCATGTCCCCTGCTGTTTCATGATTCAGTAGTTGTGGAATAATTTATGTGGAGTGAACTGACTTGCTGAACAATGTGACTTATATGCTGAAGAATGTGTAGGAGAGAGGCGAAATTAGCATACATTGTCACTTTACACAGTGCTAAGCCTGAATTCCAAATAGATGATAGTGGATTCATTCTTTTTTTTTTAATAACGATATTCATTCCACACAGCAATGTCATTGTTTGTAAATGATGTCACCCAACAAATCACGTGGCTGCTTCATTCAGTAAAAGAGCAGTCTAGGAGCCATGAACGTACTATTAAGAAGGGCTTAAATGCTTAGCATAGAGATATTGCTAGAACAACATACAGGTCTGGTTACCTGAACATGGCACTGATGAGATGATTAGTCATGTTGTGCAGACCAGATATTTTTCTAGCTAAATCACTGACTGCTCAAAGGGATTATTTTTTTATCCTTTTTAATATGGGAAGCAGCAACAGTAAAATATGAAGTTTAGAAACACTGTTGTCTTTCCCACTGAAATTCATTTTTCTGTCCTTAATTTTTTTCCTTGACAACTGCTTTACAGTTTAATTTGTCTTGTTCTGTTATTTGCACCCCAATGAGGCAGGGATGAAACGAAAACGTGATTTATTGCTAAAGATAAACGTGAGTTAAGAAAAGCTTTTAGGCCATTGCAAAAGGGAAAACTTAGAGATAAAAAGGTTGAGGTACCATTGCCATTATTCATGTTAGGGCAGTAGCTCAAATAAGATGGTCTCCCTCTTACAATTCTTCTATTTTATTTTATTTTTTTCTTAGCACAAAGTAGTAGACAAATGCCCTTTTTGAAGAGCTTTTGCTCTAATTGAAATAACAGGTGAGAAAATGGGGTAGTCCCATTTTATGGATAAGGAACTGAGAACAAAGAGAAATCAGTGCTTGATTCAGTGTCTGTATTAGCACGTGTTTGCTTTGAGAGTGAATAGTTTCATTTCAATTCTACAATGTATTCCGTATGATTTATACCAGCTGAAGATCCAGCCCAAGGAGTTCTCCTTGTATCAGTTCATCTAGTCCTTGAAGAATAACATCCTCCTTCAGCTGCTTTTTGCTATGCTAATGGAATACTGGAGATTTTAAACATAGAAGTGGGTTTTTATCAGTCTGCCATATGTTTTCCATAGATAACCACATGGTGTAATTGGTTTGATTCAAACTACTGACACCAATATGCAAATCTGGTTGAATAGAGTGTGTTTATACTGCAGCTTCCTTAAGAACCATTGATTGAAATATGAGTGTTTAAAATAGATCTGTGTGGAATATTTAAGTAGTTTGCAATTATGCACATTCTCTCTTGCTTATGCCAAGTCCTATGAAGCTAATGAGGAAAAAGTACTGGTCAACTGCTCTTCTCTAACCTCGCACAGTATCTTAGTGCTTGCAGGATTTTTAAAATTAAGCTGGAGTAAAAGCAGCATATGTTAAATAGCTGTTTATGTAGCACAGTTGTTAGAAATACTTTTATCGCCTATGTGAGGTTAATATTATATTATTCCAGCTCTGAAGAGATTTTACTGAAGCATAGGCCTTGCTGACATTTTTTTAAAGTTTTTTTGTTGTTGTTGTTTTTTGTTTTTAAATAGTGCATGGTTATGGTCTTGTAATGAATGTCTCCGGCTATTTTCTTGTCTGGAGTCTTTGCCCCTTTCTTATGACATCCTTCCACAACCTGTTCAGGCTAGATATCAGGTAGGCCACGCCATCATGTCAATTATTTCCATTGGAAGGACTGCCAGTACAATCTTCTACTGTTCATTTTTCATTACCATCAAACATCCCATTTCTGTACAAGAGTTGAAAACTGTTTATGCTTGCATCTCTGGCTTGCTACAAAAATACGCAGGCTCAGTATATAATCATGAGTGACTACAGAATTTCTAGTCTTAATGGAAGGTGCCTGAATTTAAAATAATTGTTTTGTAGGGAAGCAAAAATATGCATATGCTAAGCAAAATTTGAGATACTTTAACCCTATTTTTAGAAGTTTTTCTGTCAGGTTTGTATGATTTGATAGCGTAACAGCTGCACACTAGTTTCTGACTGTTCTTTATTCAAGTAACAGTAATTATAAAGAAGCAAAAGAGTTTCTTGTAACCAGGAAAATATAGATTGTATCTATATCTTTAGTATTTCACCTCATAAAACCATGTTATGCTTGGATAGGAGTTCAGTATCATTATATTAAATAGATTTTTATTAGTATGAATCACGTATTGATTTCTTGACTCAGTTCTTTTTATTATGCAGAGAAGCCCATACCTCCAAGAGCCACGTTGTTGCAAAAAAACCCCATCTTTCAAGTCTCCACCAAATTACAAACTGATAATGCACAAAGTAGTGACTACACTTGTGGCTGCTGCAAGCCCCTTAAAAGATGCTGGTATTTTTAAGTGTTCAGTTTTAAACAGTAAGGTATTGGTTAAGAATCTTAGCTGCTCTTTCAAGTAAAATTAAAAAGCAACTTGAATAGTGAAAAAGACTTAAAAATTGTAATTCCTAAGGGCTAGATAAACAAGTGGTAGATGAAACCAGTCAAGTGAATGGCCAGCAATTTAGGATTTTAGGACCCTACCTAAATACTTTTCATAAAGGTGGCTTCAGTTAGGAACCTGTCCAAGCACTCCTTTGCATAACTGCTATCGACAATGGGAGAGAGGGCCTTCCTAAAAGGTGCAAAATATTGTGATATCAAGTTATGTCTTTTATTGCAAGTTTACAGCATTGGTTGTGTTTTGCTAATCACAAAAAAAAAAAAAAAAAAAAAAAAAATCTCATTCCCACAACACAACGTACCCCTGGCTCTGTGGAAGTCACTTAGAATGCAACCAGTCATTTCCAAGGGGACAGGATTTCATCCCTGCCACTTTCATTCTTCTTTCTTCATATTCCCGTTACTCAGATTGAGGCACTGGTGAGGATTAGGTTAGATGAGTAGGGGCACTGAGCTGCTGAGACTGTTAGTCTGATGAAGCTCAGCAGCACGGATATTCCGGAGAGCAGAAGCCTCTCTGCTGCACACAGCAAGCACAATCTTCCAGCTGCCTTTCACCACCAGCCTCAGGCTTTATTCCAGGATCTGTGTTGCTTTCTCAGTGTGAATACTCAGCCATCCTCATTCAGCAAGATCCTTCGACTGCTCTTAACTCTTAGACTAAAACTAGTACTGTTCAGCTGGATCACTCCCACACTTCCAGTTGAGAATCTGTAAGTACTCTGATGGAAAAAGAAAATTAGATTGAAAATTCTGTGCAACTGCACCAGAAGTAATTTTTAGAAGTGATGAAAAGGAACGATGAACGGCAAATGTTTTATTAGGAACTGCTGTGCTTCAGATAAGGCAAAGCTATTTACTATATTCATTAACAAGTTTGGAACTATTTGATTATGGCTTTTCTCTGGGTGGATCCACTGGGGTACAGGGTCATTTAATTAGGGACAACATCTAAGAATAATGTTCAGCAAGAGCTCTATGAAACCTGAGGAGAAAAAATGAGGATGATTCTACAGGAAATAGTGTAACAGTATGTTCAATTTAAGAAAATGTATATAGACCTAGTGAAAAATACTTTTTGGTTGAAAGAGTTTCTAATAAGATTAACATATAGGACTTTCCTTTAATGACAACGTGCAGCTGTGGTTCAAGATGTTTACAGAAGCACCATTTCCAAGGATATAAACATGTTATAAAATTATTTATGCAGAGAAAAAACTAGATTTGAACATACACACATATAGAAAGTTGTACCAATACCAAATTTCTAATGGATTTTTGGCCCTCTAGGGTGAAAATTATTAGGACTTAATCTTGTGAGCATGTATTTACCTGCTTAGTTTTTTTCCTTTGAGTCGCTGTACTGATGTTGCATGTACTGTCCTAAACTACAGATTTCTTTGATGAAAACGTTGTGGTTTTAAAGGGATAAGAACCCTGTCAATCACTTACACCATCAAGTGGAAAAAGCAGTAACATTATGACACTTTGGATAAAACACTGATTTCATCACAAAAGGTACCTGTTTGTAAACTGTTAAAAATGGAAATTGTGGGAGGAATAAATTGATCTGTGTGATAGCGTATAAAAGGACAAAAATATTCAAGAATTCTACTAGCTCTTTGGAGGAGTGTACAGCTTTATGGTTGTGCTTTCAGCTTCCTAATTTCAGGACACTATAAGCTGCTGATTATCACCCTACTTCTGCAATTAGATCTATTTACACTGGCAAATGGCTAATGTGTAGGCTTGTTGGAGGATCTCAACATAGGTATAAGATAAAGAAAACAAACTGTCTATGTCAGTAGAAGAAGGAAACATGGAGTCGGAGCATTCTAGACCCTGAATCCTTGGATTCTTGCTTAGCTGTAGAGCATTCACCTCACACTGCTGTGGAGACCAAATTCAGTGGTAGCTGTTATAGACGATGCATATTTTAACTTTCCTGTTGTTTTCTTCACCCATGTCTCCAAAAGAGCTGTATCTCCTGCCCAGTCTGACCCCAAAGTTAGTGTTCTTAAATTAGACAAATTTCAGGTGGCTCTATAGAACTAAAGGTATCAACTAAATGAGAAAGGAACTAAAAACTCATTTCTTCCACTGATGGAAAAGCAATGATTTTTTTGGTTGTTGTTGGTTTCTTCATTGTTATCACTGTTGAATAGACTCATGATTCATCAAGTTTCAAGATTGCTTCATTTTCTTATTTGTGTTAGAAAATGGAAGTTTCATAACATTATTGTCTACAAAACTGTTTCAGGGCTTTGGTTGGGAGAAGTGGGATGGACGACAGAGGTACATCCCAGCGGCATCCACAGGAAGGAAACACTGACTGCCAAAGCTGATATTTGGTTAATAGTCCAGTAGCAACACACACATCCCAAAACAAAAAGCACAAAGAAAAACACACACACAAAACCAACCAACCAAACAAAACCCCCACACTTTATGATAACAGGAACTTTCCAATGAACTGCAAAACCTTTAATATTAATGAATGGCATTATGCAAATCAGGTTGCTCTTTATTCTTTGAGCAATGAGTGTAGTTTGATCTGCTGGGAAAGACTGAAAAGACTCCCAAGGCAATGGTAAACATTGCTGGAATTATATTACAAATGATCTAGGGCTTCAAATTGTCTCTTCTGTGCTCCTGTGAAATGTTGTCTCTGACTATGCTTCAAGATAGAGCTGCATTAAAGATGCAACAGGGAGATGCAGCAAACTTCAATTAATCCTGTAGGGAAAGTGAATAGGGAACACAGTTGTCACTTACAGTAATTTAATTAGACACCTCCAAAATTATCAGACAGGAGATACTTCTTCATATAACACTTAACTTGCACATGGAAAGCATTGCCGTGAGAAGTCTTAGAAGACAAAATTATAAAGAAATTCAAAGCAAGAGATTAGATAGATTAGTGGAGAATAGATCATTCAGAAACTATAAAATAAGATAGTCTAGGTACAATCCCCAGTTGCAGATGTCTCCAAAGTTAAAGTTTGCCAGCTGAGACATCATCTGAAATGATGGACCACTTTGCACATGCATCTTTTAATTCCCCTAACAGCCATTGTGCTAGAGACAAAACTGAACTAAAACTTTTATAGCACAATTCTTGTGAATATATTTCCATGCTGATCCTATACTATTTGTGTTTGCAACACTGAGAAAGCAAAATCATATTATGATGCTTGTATAAAATGCATTCCAAAAATATAGTTTGTCTAAGGCAAGTAATTGAATATTTATTTTTTGAAACCAATCTGAAGCAGTAATTTAGAAATTTAATTACACCAGAAATCAAAAATAATATGCTGACATACATATTTAAAATGCATGAGAGACTGACATGACCTGTTATATATGTTAGCTATGTAATGACATTCACTTTACTGTATTCTAAATTCTAAATAATTCTGTATTTGCTATAGTTACTACTAAGAATTTAATCACCTTTTTTGGTCATCTCACTGATTTAACTCAGATCCTCAGAGACAGTGTTTTCCTGTGTCACCAGCAGTTTTAGGGAATAGTTAATGTTTGCAAAGCTGTTTAAAGGCAAGAAGTGGTGTTTCCATGGTAGTTAACATGGTCAATTAACGCTTGTGTTGCATTTATTTTGCTACACGGTAATATAGTTCAATTAGAGATAAGTGATCAAGACATGTTCTTGATCTGTAATCCAATGAGCTGTGCTTTTTAGTTTTGAAAACCTGACCTGACTTTTGCATTTTACTATTTCAGCATATAAGCTTCTTAATTTCTTCATAATTTAAATGTATAATAGTTTTATATAAAGTTTAATTTTGACCAACAAGAGAATTGCAATTAACTTGGAAAGGAAGCATTAATTGAGGCAAAGCTCAGGTCAGTCTTTTTTTTATAGGGTTACTAACACTCTGAACCCATGTTTTGTGAAACAAGAAGTCAGTGAATATACTGGCTGCAATTGTACATTTTAATCATCATAGGAGAAGCTAATTGAAATTCTGACAGCTTATGTAAAGGGAGATTGTGATTTTCTTTTATTAAGTACAAATCTCAAGTTTGAAACTGTGGGGTAGAAAGGGACAGAAGGACAAGGAGGAAGAGGAAAAGCAAGATTTTTCCTGATTCTACACATGTCCAAACATTGAAAGCATGGTTGCAATAAAGAGAAATAGGCATGTTTCAGTTTTAACACTTAGCTACAATACTGCAACTGTAAGAACATCACTAACATGAAAAGAACATAAATTGGCAGGAATTTTTGCAAAATAACTTAAACTACAAAGAAACTGGTCGGTCACCTGCCAGTCACAGTGTGAATCTACTTCATAATAATAGAACATATTCATCCCCACTCACTATGTCATTTTTTCAAATTGCTGTCTTTGTTCTGTCTCAGCATTTGGCTGTCATATCTTTAAGTAAAATGGTCCAACTGTTTTGCCACTTGCTCTAAGAAATAAGTTGCTCTCAGCATATGGAGGTTTTCACAAACAATATGCTTTCAGTTTTCCGTGCTTTGGATTTCTCCGTAGAAGATTGGTAACGCTAGTGTGAGTTTAACTGAAAATGCTGCTGTCCATATAAACAGAACCTGAAAAGACTCCTGCTGTACAGGAGCTTGTTAGGGAGATGGATTTATTTCACATCCTCCTTTAACTGAACTTTCTATAGTTAGCAGCAAAGAAATAAAACCAACTGTACTGAAACACTTGATAACGAAGAGATGCCATTAGCAAAGCTGGATTTCGTATTTGTGCTATATAACACACTGTTTAACTATCTGTTCATCATTTCTTGATCAGTGTATGGACTAATCACTAAATGAGGAGAATATCCATGAATTGCTTAAGGATTTCCAATAGTAAAGGCTGTTGAAGCTTAGGCTCTGGTCAAAATATTTCTTTGTTATCCTGGTTATCTTGAGTATGACTTTACTGGCATTTCCTTTGCTTTCTCTTATTTTTCCTACCCATAGATAATCAAGGCAATGTCTTTCTATTTCTGGAAATGCCACATGATAGAGTCTCTATGTTCCCGTGTCTGCTGGCTGGAGGCTCTCTGGTGTGTTAGGTAGAAAGCAGAGGGAATTCTGATTGCCTCTCAGTGCCATGTGGCAGAGCATAGCCATGAGTTGGCATTGGTGGGAGGCATTGCTTCTAGAAGTCCAGGAACAGTGTATTTTCTTTCTCGTAAAAACATAACACCAACATCTATCAAAGGTGTGGCTATCCCAGCATCTTATCTCCAATAGTTACCAAGCACAAATGCCAAGGGAAGAGTGTAAGCGTAGAACAAGCATCTAGTTCTACTCTTCCAGCCTACTCTACAGAGTATTTCCAGTGATTTGTTGTCTAGGCACTTCTGAAGTCAGAGGTGATGGTTCTGTACCAATAACTCTGGAAGGATATTTCTATAAATGGGTTCAACTGCTTCTTCAACTCACAAAAATATTTTGCATCCAAAATACCCTGAAGTTTCATAGTCTAACATTCTGCAAAGAAATATATTCCTCTTATTGAGAGCCTTTCACACACAGACTTCATCTAATATACTTTAATGCTTGTATTAGAAGTGACAGTAAATTTTTGCTTTCTGTTACTCTGAAGGGGTAATGTACGTTTTTAATTTCTGTTCCTGCTTATGTGAAAAAAAGATTTAAAACAGGGAAACAGGAATAGTTGCTGTTTTAAGCTGTTTCCCTGTTTAGGCTCACTTTGCAATCTAATCACTAATCTATTTCCATCGAAATAATTTAAAATATTATTTAATATTAATTGCTTTGATTTTTAACAGCTTCTGATATTTCTCGACAGTGTGACATGCTGCTTTGCTTGAAAAGCAACAGTTACAGTAGTGATTCTCATTCTCCAAGCTGACAGATTTCCTTCATAAATGTTTTCAGTTATTTAATATCTTGGCTCTTAAATTTGTTTTGATTTGGTAGAAAAAAAAATTAGCATTATTTTGTTGTATATTTATTGCAGGGTTTAGGTAGTTGTTTTAAGTAGTCACACGAAATTTCATCTTCATTTTTAACAACTCAAAAAAAGAATAGCCTAGAAAAATGATGTTGTTCTTAAAAGTCTCTGCAGGAGAAATGTTCTATCCTGAACAACAGGTCTGACATTTCAAGGTACAGTGTGACATTTTTCATACAAGTATATGAGTAAAGGACCGTGATTTGCTACCTTTCTGTTGCTTTTCTGTTCAACCTTATTAATTTCAAAGGGGGCATTTCTTGTCTAACTTCAAACCAAAAATGGCTAATGGGAAAGGCTCCAAATGACGAAAACATGGAGATACAAGCAGATACATTATTTCAAGAAAGTCCATTTCTTGTAAACTCAGTGTTCAGCGAATATCTTCACCTCCCTTTGGAAATTCCCAGACAGAAGCCTGCCATGGGCTCAGCCTGGGTTACTGAATCAGAGACAAACTGGATTTCCCTGGGTCTCATCGGAGAGGAATTCCCCAGTGCTTAAATGGATAAAAATAGTAGCTAGATTTTACATTGAAAAGTTATGCTTCTGTGTTTAAAACAGTCCATATGAGGCAGAGAACAGAAAGCTTTTTGAGAATGGACTAATTTGCCATGTTTTCCTCTGCTGTGGTTCTGATATCTTTTTTTAGTCATATTTTGTTCCAATTCATATAAAAGTTAATATCTGATTATTGATATTATGTGAAGGCGGAAATACGGAAGTCAGTTCTTTGATTAAAGAGGGATTAGATGTTAAATTCTTCAGTTGTGGAAATGAATTTAGAAAGAATGGCTTGAGGAATACTCATTGTGGCATGAAGTGAAGTGGAAACCAATTGTGGCAGACGTGAAAGGAGGTTTTCTAATAGCAGAGTGTGACAGGATGACTGACGGTGTTATGAAGTGCCTTGCAACTTCAGGGTATCACTAGGTGGACAGTCTTTTCCATCAACAGCTGTAAAGAACATAATCAATCGGGAAGAGGGGAAGTATTTTTGTGTTAGAACTGAAGCACTATATAAAATGGCTGTAGGGAACAAAGAGTGTAATGGCATGTCTGTGTTATAGAAGAGCATCTAGTAAAGCAAGAGCACAACAACCCTCACCCAAAAGCTTTCAGAGCAGAAAACCAATCAAGTTAAAAGAATAATATTTCAGCCTTAGCACCCTGGGTCTGCTCTCATTCTTGTTCCAGACAAGATTTACGATTGATTTCAGCCTTCTCGCTTAGTCATTCTCATGAAATATATTGTAAGCTTCATCTCCCCAGTATAAGTCAGAAGAAACTCTTTTAGTCAGCAGGGCTGCTCAGATAGCAAGCTTAGGGGAGAGAAAAGTTGACTCTCACTGAATTTTCTAATTGAAACTTGATGTTGCTCTTCTTCTTCCATCTTTGAACAATACTACTTGCTCACTGGCTCTGAAATAGATTTAAAGGAGGGCAAAAGTGGGCAGGCATCAACCAAGTCTAGGGAGGAAGAGTTCTGCAAAGTCACATGCGGTGCTAAGTAGACATAGAGAAAGCACGGGGAGGATGTGTGGGGTGTTTTGGGGGAGTTTTATTTATGGAACAAATTCTTGGAAGCCAGAGAAGAATTGTACAATGGACAAGACCTATTTTTCAGTGTTAAGTTCTGTTTTGGCCGTGCCAGTTCCGATATGCACGTTATTTGAGTTTGTTTTGCCACGTGCATATTTTTACATAGCAAAAGGCTTACTCTGAAGACCGATTTCAGTTCTTGCCAGGAACTCAAGGTGGTCTGACTGGACTTAACTTCACAGGCAGTTTGGTCTAAATTTACCTGAATCCAGCTTGATCTCATGCCCCTTTTCTTTACCTTTGCTGATCAAAGCAGTACGTTTGGTCTGTGAGTTTGATGTTGCTGATTGTTGTGTTGTAAAGTGGTTTTATGTTTCTTTATTTTAAGGAGAATGCCTTCGTTATAGAAGCTGTTAGAAAATTATGGGAAAACAACAAGGTGTATATATATATGCTATATATAAATACATAAATAAGCAGGAAAATATATTTCCTTTTGAAAGACAACTTTGAAATTATTGGCAACACAGAAGCCAGTAAGGTCATTACCTTACCTGTGGTATTTATAGTTAAACAGAAAACATTAATTTGTTTGAATCTGGAGACTATTAATGATAGCAAATTAAAGCTATGTCACCAGAGCTTCCTGTATTTCTGTGACAGGTTAAATTCACAGACTCACAGAATGACTGGCATTGAAAAGGACCTCTGGAGATCATCTAGTCCAACCCACCTGCTAAAGCAGCTACACCTAGAGTAGAATTTCTAAGTTGCACATCATCCTCTGCGAATCTGTCAGTGCCAATAGTCATGTGTGTTTATTTTTCCAAATATACACATATGTACTATAACTCACAAAGCTACACAATCAAACTGTATAATTTTATACTCATCTGGTCTAAAAAATTTGGGAGTAGCTCACTACCCAAATCTGGTACTTCATCTATCAGTGAAGTACCTTTTAAGTGGGAAAACTTTTATAGAACTTTGACAAATGTCTTAGTTTAGATAGACTGTACTGTATATCTTAATATATAATGCTATTATATACCATTTTTATGTTTTGTAATACAAGTCACCAGTGTTCCTCCTGGACTCATGAAATTATCTCTGTCTTCTAAATCTGTCAGTAAGAGAGCTGCAAATGGTGAATCATATTTGGAAATATAATTAGTAAGTTTTCAAGGGTTTGACATTTTCCATCTTCTGCTATTTAAATTGATTTTTATATAAAGCAATTAAGGACATCCTTTTTCCACTAAGGAAATGATATTTAACTTCTGTTGTGATAATGTACATTCTATATAGAAGAAAGAAGGTACTTGAGCTTCACATTTTTCCTCACAAGGTCATGATCATTGCAGGCAGTGGTGTAATTTTCCAGAATCAATATATTAATAGGTAGTCCTCTTAGAACAAAATAAATCAAGACTTCAGATACAAATATTTCTTTTCATGTAATTACTGTAATGAATGAGAAATTCCTTTACTTTATTAAACAATTCCATGCTTTTGACAGGTTAATAAGCAGCATGGAAAATGTCACCTGAAAACCATAACATGAGCACTCTGCTTTCTTGGCTGACATTATTATTTATTGCTGGTGTTTTCCATGACACTTCATTAGGATGGTGGCAGACAAATAACTGTATACAAATATGATGAATTGCTTTTGAAAGTACTTGTGTTAGCCCTTTCATCGGACGTTCAGGTGTTTGGAACAGAGTAGTGTGACAGTAGTGAAGAGAAACTCTGGCCAAAGAGAAGATGAAAATAGGACTGCTCATGATGACTGAGTTTCCTGCAAAAATGCTTGAGGAACTCTTTTTTTCTTTCTTTTTTTTTTTCCCCACCTTTATTTCCTCTTCACTTCTATCTGTATCTTTTTGAAAAACAAGGTGTTTACTCATAGCTTTGCCCATCACTCCAGGGCAAAGCACTAACATCAATTCCATAATGATTGCAGTTAATTGCAAAAGTTACTGATAGTATAGCTTCCAACTGGGTTTTGGACAACAGTTCAAGCTGGATATTTTTGTTTTGTAGCTTAGTGAGAAATATGAGTGAAGAGATAACTTAAGATTTCTATTCTGTGATTTGCTTCAGGAGAGAAGGAAAGGCCAGAAGGCTGTACTGCCATCTAGCGAGACCTCGACATGCTGGAGAGTTGGGTGGAGAAAAATTTAATGAAATATAATAAGGGCACATGTAGAGTCTTGCATCTGGGTACGAACAACCCCAGGTTCCAGTGTAAGTTGGGGAGCAACCTGTTAGAGAGCAGTGTAGGGGAAAGGGACTTGGGGGTCCTAGGGGACAGCAGTATGACCATGAGCCAGCACTGGGCCCTTGTGGCCAAGAAGGCCAATGGCATCCTGGGGTGTGTTAGAAGAGGGGTGATTAGTAGGTCGAGAGAGAGCTTCTCCTCTCCCTCTGCTCTGCCCTGGTGAGATCACATCTGGAATATTGTGTCCAGCTCTGGGCCTCTCAGTTCCAGAAGGACAGGGAACTGCTGCAGAGAGTCCAGCGTAGGGCAACAAAGATGATTAAGGGAGTGGAGCATCTCCTTTTGAGGAAAGACTGAAGGAGCTGGGGCTCTTGAGCTTGGAAAAGAGGAGACTGAGGGGTGACCTCATTAATGTTTATAAATATATAAAAGGTGAGTGTCAGGGGAATGAAGCCAGGCTCTTCTCAGTGACAACCAATGATAGGATAAGGGCAATGGTTACAAACTGGAACACAGGAGGTTCCACTTAAATATGAGAAGAAACTTCTTCCTGGTGAGGGTGCCAGAGCCTGGATGAGGTTGCCCAGGGAGGTTATGGAGTCTCCTTCTCTGCAGACATTCAAACCCGCCTGGACACCTTCCTGTGTAACCTCATCTGGATGTTCCTGTTCCAGCGGGGGAATTGGACTAGATGATCTTTTGAGGTACCTTCCAATCCCTGACATTCTGTGAATGTATGTAGTTTTGCTACTGCTACAGTTATAGCAGAGATACAACCTGTCTTCCTGCTGTTATACACATTGAAGCACTAGAGTACATCCTTGTCTTATGCAAAAGCCATTATTGTGTTTTCTGTGCACATCGTTTGATAACTGTGAATTAATGGAAGAACACACTGTAACAACAAAATGTATTGGTACCAAATTAAAACAAGAGCTTACATCTTGAAAAATGCAGAAAACTATTTCAACTTAGTGTCTCATCATTCTTCATGGAGGTTGTCCTCCATTCTGAATTAACAACATTCCTATTCTGACCAGACAGATGAAGAAGTGAGAGTTATAGATGGGTTTAATTTCATTAAGAGAGAGAGGGGTGCTGACTTTCTGCATTTTATTAGCATATGGAACCCTGAGAAAAACATGTTAATTCATTTCAGCAGGGGGAATCTTGACAAAGGTTCTGTAGTTTGGATTATCCCTGATACTGTTGTCATTTTTGCCAAGAAACTAGCACAGATTTTTCTACATCTGTTGGTTGAAGATACAGAAAAAAAAAGTAATTTAACTTAAATTTAATGGAACTTCAAAATACATAAACCAAATATCTTCACAGTTGTGTCATTTGGCCTTCATGTTTGCAGTTCTCATGAAATTTTTCCCTATTTTTCCAGTATTCTCGAGAGATGCTGCTGTTAATTAAAATAAGTTTCTTTATTAGTTTCTGTCTCTAAAATAACCAGATCAAGTCTCATTTCCTTGGATCTTTCAGTAGGTGAAGATGAATGTCATTGTTTTTCCACTTATTTTCCTTTAAAAAGTTTAATAATTCATTGATCATTTATGTAAGTTTGGTTTAATGCCAAAATCTTCCAATACAATAAGGTTAGATAAACAATGTGTGACTACTGGACTATCCAAATAAACACTTCAAAAGTCTGTGCGAGATATACAATAAAGATTTTTTTACTCTATTGCAAAATTGAAGCATTAATTACGAGTGCCTAACCAGAAGAAGGATTTTTAGAAGTTTAAAGTTGTACTGTTTTCTATTAATCTTAGTTCAGTCTCGTGAAAATATGAGATCAACTAACTTAGGTTTCTGTTTATAGACCAAGACAAGTGAAGTAATGTATCTACCATATGTCAATCATACTTGTATTTCAACAGGAAGAGAATAGGACAAGACATTTAGTAAAGGAGTAAAATGCTCTCCTGTTTTCCTTATTTGTTAGTTCTCAAAATTGCTTTTTTTTCGGTGGAACTGGACTTCCACTAAAAGCAAAAACCCAAACCCAAAAGACAACAAGAAAACACAAACAAAAACCAAAACAAAACCAAAAAAAACCCCAAAAAAGTCACTCAAATCCCAAGGTCAGATTCAACCTTTAATATTGGAGACTGTTTTCTGTGATGTTATTTTAAATATGATATAAATCAACCATGTAGTGACCCATCTGGCCTGCAGCTAATCACCATTGTCATTAGCGCAGATTAGAAAATTACCAGGTTGATTAGTACTGCTTGGTTACAGCTGCTAAAAGGAGTGTTTGGGTTGTTTTGTTTTTTTTTTTCTTTTAAATTGGAGGACAAAATTAACTTTTCTGAAGACCTGAAAGTTGTCCTATAACATTTATACACAATGTCATACCTTACTAAAATAAGCTCAAGGTCTAAATGCTGTTGGGAATTGCACAGCCTGCAGTATCTGTGGGTATGGGAAATCACTGAACTGAAACTGAAGTTTTTGAGAGGTCTGGATTTGACTGTATTGAACTAATTAAACCAACCTTTTTTATCACTTCAACTTCTGACAAACACCTAGAAATTATCCCAGTTAAGACAGGGGAATATTCCTCTTGACAAGAACTAGGCCAAGTATCTACATTTGCAGAACACTTCATCAATTCTTTTACGTTCCCTTCCCTTGCTCCTCTCTCAGTTTCAAAAGAAATTATTTAGTTGAGTCTGAGAGGGTAATCTAATATGCCACTGATAAAAGAATGAAAGACATAACAATTTGTAAGATGTATTACCAGAAATTCAGGCAGCTCTTAAACATATCCAGCAAAAATAAGCAGATAAATAATTTGTGGCAAGTTCACAGACTGATGGAATGAGCTTCAAATATTGATTCTGATGAAAGTTTCATCAATCCTTGCAAAAAACATCTTAAACTGTCTCTTCCCTTAAGTACAAGAAGTAAAATCCAGGCCTTGTTACGATCAATACAATACCTCCTCTTGACTTGTCTGGACCAGAATATTGTACCAAATTTTCCTGAAATGTACAGTTGGAGGAGTCAAAAAATCCAAGGTTGCAGGAGAGGTGGCTAGAAAATCAAGTTTTTGCCACTAACATCTGTGGCTAGTTTATTATGGTAGTCATACTTAAGCTAGGAAGTGTTTTTATAGTATATTAAATAATATAAAAGTTTAAGCAAGAAAGGAGAAAATTATTTTAGTTAACCTGCACATGCTCTTACATAAGCTTGTTAATATATTGCTGGATAATATGTTGGGTGCTATGATTTAATATTTCTCCCGCAACAGGGAAAACATTTCAGTAATTAATAGCTTGCGTCATTTGTCAAGATCTAACTCACTTGCATAAGATACCTCTCCTCTGAAACTTAATTTGAGAAATTCAAATGTGCTTCCTCCTTTTGAAAGGATGAAGGTGTGGAGCATAATGAGACAATCCGCTAATATTCTGCACATTAAAAATGATTTATTATGCGGGAATGGTTATTGCAGACTTTATTATTAAATGGGGCTAAAAATAACCTCTCATTTTTCCTTACTGTTAATGAGTAATTTATACATATATTCCTCTGCATCAACATCTTGCACATGTGCGTGCTTGTGTGTTTGATCCTGATGGACAAGGTTTATGAATTTGGAGTTATCGGCATTATTAATTGCCACTGGCAAGACTGATTTGCATGTTGTTTTTCTAGAGGGATTCCTGGTAAACAAAAGATACAAGAGCATGAGAGAGAAAATAAATGGACTTTCCAAACTTGTTCTGATCCGAGTCCCTACAACAGACTTACAAAGCCTCCAGTGGCTTCGGACTAAGTCTGGTTGTTAGTGTAATTAGCTATTGAATGTGTGTTTAATTAAGCATTCATTGAACCACAGATGAGAAAAACGAAAAACTGATTTTATAGACTGGTAGTTACGGCACTCAGCTGGGACATGGGAAAGACAAGGCCAAGAAATTATTTGCAGCCCCATAACAACCATAAGAGAAACCCAGTGCAGACTACTTTATAGCTTCTTGGTTAAGTGGTAACCGTGGTTTGCATGGACTCTAGTTGTAAGTCTCTGCTTCCAGCCAGGAAGGATGGTAATTCAGAACATAACTTCACCTTCAGAGTAAGCAGGGAACAGGTGTACCATACATTTCTTCTTGTCCTGGTTGCCTGGGATGAGGCCCAATCCAATAGATACATACAAGACACAATGATTTAGGAAAGAAATATTGATTTTGGAATAGTCCAATGACTGCAAGTAAGAGATGGGTGTTAAATGGCTCTATGGTGTGAAGATTTAGGTGGTTTTTCGTTGGTGGGTTAGTGAAGACCGAAGTACAGATGAACAGGAGCAGAAGTATGGGAACACTGGATATAAACAACTAAAATTGCATAATGTATTTGTTAGAAACTTGTAGTGCTTTTTGAGCTTGGAGCTCACAGGTGGTGGGCTGAAAAAAGGCAATGAATGGGGTTCCTTTAGACAACAGATATTCCATATACTGAGAATACAAGTCAAGAAAACTGGGCTGCATCAATCTTAGAGCAAAAAAAGTAGAGAGGAAGAGCTTTAGCTCATCTTTGGAAAGTCACGTTTTAGAAAGCTTTCAGAGCATAATTTTTAAACAAGAGCAACAGTTCTGTTTCTTGTTTAAAATGTATCAGTAATAACATCATGAATGAAATTAATATTTCAATTCTGTCCCTAATTATACCAAATTATTCCTGATTGTTTTGTGTGTGTAGAAGCAGCAGTTATCTAGCAACAGAAGTCCCCAAATGAATTTAAGAATGTTTTAATGTGTGTGTGTCTATACACATACATGCATGAAGCTTTTACTGTTCTGCATAGCCAGGACAATCCGACTCCAATTTCTTTGTGGTTTTGTTCTACTTTTGTGAATACTAAGGTGCGGGTTCTAGATTTTGTCAAATTTTATTGTTGAAACTTTCTCTAATGTCTTTTTTGCCCCCCTTACTGGAAGAACAATGACAAAGAGTGGTGGTTTATGTTATTCACAGCTGTCTTTTGTTTGTTCATAGCTTATTAATTTGCCTTGAATAATAATATAGAGAAAACTAACTGTCAATGAGCTGTAATAGGGAGAGAGCAGTCAAATAAAGCTTTGGAAACCTTCCTAGTCCCATACTCCATAAGTTTGATGTTAAAGTGAAATTTGAGGCTAAAATCCTTATTTTTTTTAAAGGATCCTTTAGCAATACTGGTATCCAAGGTAGACATGTTAGAAAAATCAAAGTTTCTGATCATGAAGCTTTAACTCTTTGACAGTATCTTCAGAACAAAGCTTTGCTTCCTTACTGAAATAAATTTATTCACAAAATTTAGACATCTTCCATTTGTGAATTACAAAGGTAATATGAATTATTTTGTTATTTATTGTTTTTTAATGGTCAAGACATATAGGTACAAGACAGTTATCTCTTTCCCAAAGCAATCTGCCTATTGAATATTTGAATTCTGCTTTGTTAGACAGACAGCTAGTCACCTTAGTCACATACTGTGTTGGACTGAAAAGTAAGTAACGTATTTTACAGGAATAAGTAAACCCTAATTTTCTAAGCAGTTACTCAGTATAATAGTCTCAAGTAATTCAGATATGACTGTTTTTGCAAGATTGGAGTCATGGACTGGGAGAGAAGACTTTGTATCAGCAAACTTGTAAGTAGTTAACCTCTGTATCTGAAGGCAGAAAGTTTCTATAAATCTTTATACAGAGGGACTCGAGTGGTGGGACAGACAGTATTTTACATATTTCGAATTTACTAAAGATACAAATTTACAAAGCGGGAGGCTCAGTACAGTTCAAATAACAGTAAACGTAAAGTAGTCCTGTAGAGAACTGAAACATGATATGAAAGTGAGCTCCATGGACCCCTTCTGCTAACCCCTAGCTAGTTTCTTTCTCTCCTTCTGACTCTGTGTGTATGTGCAAGCAGGCGCATATTTGGAGAAAGGCTTGGGGTGGGAGCCAATGCTATAATTACCATTTTGTTCAGTGTTGTACTGTTGTTTTCCCCATCTACAACAGCGGATGTGGGCCTGCTGATGTAATAAATGGGTACAAAAGGTTAAATCTTGTTCAGCATATGGGGAGAAATTTTAGATGGGAGGAGGGTGCAAGCTCTTTGCCAAAAATCTGATTCATGCAAGGAAAGGGGGGAGGAGGGATAGAGGAGAGAAAGGCTGCTGTTATTCTTTAACAAAAGACATTAGAAGCACAATCAGTAGATTCTGTCTTGACTGGAATTACACTGTTTTGAGCATATAATTGTTGGAAAAAAAATTGTCTGGAAGCAACTAATGCTTGCTTTTGCTTTCCCAGAGCATCTGTAGCTAGTTGTATTTCACGTTAGCAATTTTAACCTTTTAAAAAACAGACACATTCACTTTATGGTTATAAAGTGAAACAATTAAAAAAGGGTCCAAAAATATGGGAATTTGCCTTTTTCCATCTATTAACTTTTGTTGAGGGTTTTTTTTCTGGTCAGTTCTTAAACGATGGACATTTTGACAGGTTGCATTATGCAGCTTCTCCTGGGGTTTTAGTGACTTCAGTGATATTTGAGTTTAGCTCATATCTAAACCCCAGAACCTTTTGTAGTCTTGACTGACTGATTTAGTTCCTTCTGTGACAGGGATGGAAAGACATGAGATTCTTAACACAGCATCTCAGGCGTATCACTTAAATTCAAAGACTGAAAGAGAGAGGATAAGACAAGTTTCAGGAAAATTTCCTCTACAGTTCTGAAATGGTTCTTTTGTCTTACTGCAGTCTTCATATGAAAATATTATCTGTTTCACAGAAAATAATTATATTTACCCCTGATTACACTGTCATGAATTAGGATGCTAACCCAGAATGGAGAGTCAGGCTTTCCTTCCAGTAAAGAGAGAGCAGTGCTGAACTGAGAAGATGAAAAGAAAGCTGTTGTTGCACAGTATGTCTCAGCAAAGACCGTCTTGTTACAAAAAAAGAAAAAAAAAGAAACTGAGGACTGAAAATCCAACAACAAATAGCAAAATAGCATGAAGGTCAGAGATAAATATAACCATCAGGGAAGGGAGAAGGAAAGTGGGAAAGAAACAACAGAAACCTTAGCAGAAGTGCAGCTGCAGCTGCAAATTGAAATGACTAAGGAACATGAAAAAGAAGAGGCGGGGTGGCTGGATCCCTCAGTGGTAGGTGACTTAGCAATTGCATGTGTGGATACCGCCAGCTCTATAGGATGCAGCATTTGGTTGTCATTCAACAGGAACTGCTATTTAGTTCAAAGTGAGAAGCACAGAAAGAGACACTTCAGGAAAGTTCCTCTGGTAAGATTAAAATATCCAAGTGAGTGTGGTGCTGACTGCTAACTACCTAAAACAGCACTCTGCATTTGTATCTATTTTTCAGATTTGACAGGAAGACAACGATTTTATCAAAAGATATAAAGGGCAATATTTTTCAAAAGTGCCTGTGTCCTGTTTCAGAAGTTGCTTAGACCTAGTTTAGAATCATAGAATTGCAGAATCATAGAATGGTTTGTGTTGGAAGGGACCTTAAAGAGCATCTGGGCAGCCTGTTCCCATGTCTTACTACCCTCATAGTAAAGAATTTCTTCCTTGTATCTAGTCTAAATCTACCCTCTTTCAGTTTAAAACCGTTACCCCTTGTTTTACCACTGCAGTCCCTGATAAAGAATCTCCTATCCTTCCTGTAGGCCACCTTTAAGTACTGAAAGGCTGCAATAAGGTCTCCCTGGAGCCTTCTCTAGGATAAACAGCCCCAACTGTCCCAGCCTGTCCTCATAGGACAGGTGCTCCTGCCCCCTGATCATCATTGTGGCCTCCCCTGGATCAAACAGGTCCACGTCTTTCTCATGCTGTGGGCCCAAGAGATGGACACAGTACTCCAGGTGGGGTCTCACGAGAGCCAAATAGACCGGTACAATTGCACCCTCAGTGTGCTGGACCCACTTCTTTTGATGCGGCCCAGCACGTGACCAAAAATATCAGATATTTTGTTGAGTGGGTCACAGAAGTGTCGTCTTATTGTGGGAAGGGAGAGAGAGAGAAAAAAAAGATTCACCCAGAAGGATGAGCCTCCCACTACCTTATTCATTAGCTGTAGAGGGATCTAGACAGTTCCCGTAGACCAGATACTTTTATGCTGGTAAATTCAGGTGGAATCAATTGCTGTCATTGTGAACATCAGATCTAACATTTTGTTTCCATGAGTTAGTGTAGTGCTGGCTGTAAAGTACTTCTGATAGCTCTATCCAAGATCAGCAAGGAGCAGTACTGGAAGCTATCAGATTGACTCTTCTGCAGACTATATTAAAATTTCAGCAGCTGGGAGGGGAAAATCAATTTCTAAAAGAAAATAATATAATAAAAATATATTTTTGAAAGAGTGAAGTATAATGTACTGTTATTCATAAAATCTAAATGGTTAGCGATGCTGATTGACCCAAGATGTTTCATTGAAAGTAGTCTTGGCAATAAACTGCCTTGCTATGTAGTTTGATGTACCTTTATCATATTACAATTAATACTTGATGAAAATGTAGATCTAGTCACCGTTTTTCCTCCTGATCTAATTGGATCATATTTCTTTTAATGCATTTGGGACATGTTTCCATGAAGCATAGCAGAGCTTAACTGCAAGAAAAATGGTGCAGTGCTTCACGAAAAATGCTTCTGAGGACTTCGGCAGCCTAAAAAATTGAGGCAGAACTACTGTACATATTAGGAGATATAGCACAACAAAATAGTGTTTGGTACTTGGTTAATCTGATTGAAGCGAGGTATTTTGAGGCAGTTAGTCAAAATATCCTAGTCAGACTTCCAGTAAAATACTACATTTTATTAATGTCCAGTGGACAATCAACATCTTCGCACTGAATTTTTGTTCCTTTAGAACCTGAATTTTATGTCAGAAAATTGTTATGATAGAAGATTCCCAACTCATGCTACTTAGATGCTGATACAATCTGCCAACTGTTCCTAGAACTGCTTCATAGCTCTCTTAAAATTTATGGCCACTGTTCTTCTTTTGGAAACAGAATGTGTTGAATTCTTCTCCTATTCTGGTGAGAACCACAGCATGGCCAACAAGTAAGTGTATTATCCATCCTCTTACCAGTCAAAGATTTAATTAACCTCATGTTTATTTTCACCTTTTGGTCATCTGACAGTTGTTCTGTGGTAATAATTCATTTTGGTTGGCTTAATACAAGGTAACTTCGCACAAAGTGAATTTGGCTGAACCTCAGCTGTATGTGCCAGATGACATTTTAATATATTTGTCTTTATTGTGAAACGAATTCCACGAAATTTGTCTGTTGTACATTCAGACATCCCTAATACTGACCAAGATAGTATTGACTGGATTGGTGGGCACTATGGAAAACAGATCTTCAGGAAATCTATAAATCAGAAACTGGAGGCAGATATGATGAACACCTCAGAAGAATGGTAGATAAACTGTTTCAGAAGAGGAATAACATTCTTGAGAATCCAAGATGGCATTTTTTAGGAAACTGTTAAGTGTTATCATAATTTACCTGCTTTTTTTTATGTTCTGTTTTTGACATTTGCTGTATAAATATCTAAATTTTTTGAGTCAGTTGTCATGCAGTGTACCTATTACATTGAGTATACAAACCAGGTAGTGAAAAGAATTACTGTGGAAAGCTGTGAACCATGAAGCTCTGGCTGTTTGGAGAGTGATGGTTTCTTTTTCCTGCTGGTGCTAATTATGGTGTGTCTATGGTATGAGATTAGGATGAAGCAGGGGAGTTAAAAATTTCATATTGTTACATGTGCTCCGAGAATTACTTTAAGGGATTAGAACTTGAGACTTTCCTAGAAAATGCCTGTTATTTTCTTCCATTCTCTCATACTACATGTTGGTGTCAGATGCTGTAAACCCAGGACTGTGGTGCTTTGTGGACGTTGTCATTCCGCTGAAGTTCCTCACCCAGAAGAGAATAGGGTGCAAAAAACCCCTAAAAATCACTCATTAAGTCCTATAACAAATCCATCTAAAGTTGTTCTCTTAGTTCTGAATTTACTCTGAAGAATTTAGAAATAATTTTCACTGCTGCTTTGTCCACTTAAGTGCCACCTAGATTTTCAAATAAACCTAGCAATAAGCCTTTTCACAACAGACAACTTTTTTGATCGTCAGTAAGTCTATCTTCCTTTTCTTTGTCCTTGCTAGCCCAGCCAATCTTCACATTAGCTGAGATATATTTGTCTTGTAATTGAATTTCAGATTAATGTATTACTGGAAATCACTTTCAAAAAAAAAAAAAAAAAGTAAGGGAAGAGGCCTCAGTACCACTTTCCCAATCTGAAAAATAACTTCCCCTGCATATACACCATCCAGATTTATTAGCTCTGTCTTTCTAACACAGAACACAGGCTGCTGGCGAAAAAAAAAAAAAGTAACTGATACGCAACCTATTGGGCTAGAGAAAAGATTCAGCTTTCACTCTCTTTTGAGTTCGTTATTTTTTCTGCTTGCTTGTGGCAAAACTGTTGAAAATGAGAAAATGTAAGGAATGTGCTTTCTTCACTTATAGTTGCACAACAGTTGATGCTAGCAGGGCATTTGGCAGTAATAAACAGTACCTGGAACATAACCATGTTCAATAGTCCCTGTTTCTTCTATTCTGGGTACAGGTGGATGAAGAGTCTTATTTTTTCTAAATGTCATCAGCTTCTAGCTGGCCCTGAAATATGGGCTTATTTTCATCCCGGAGTCATTGCAATATCATTTTCGAACAAGATTTTAAATCTGCAAGCATAATATTGATAGCATGCAAGTCTTGGTATGGCTTCTCATTTAATGACACACTTATGCACTTAACATCTATTTGTTAGTCTGAAAAGCTTTTTCTATGTAGGCAAACTTACTCCCTTATTTTTATTGGAGCAAGTTGTATTCTTCTGATATCTGTTTCCATGCCAAGTTATTTCCAATTAGGAAAAAAAAAGCAATAATCCCCAGGCAACTCGGTTACTCTTATTTGTAATTAAGTCATCACATCTGAAACATACAGCAGGCTACTTGTGAAATTTCTGGAGTATTGGGAGAAGCCACATTAATATCTCTGTGCTGCTGCTAGCATACAGAGATGTCTAAGCTATGAAGTTAGCAAATACCTCATAGGAAGGAGAAATGCACTCCTTGATTAAGAAATAATTGAACATGCAGCTCAGGGAAAAAAAGTAAATAGTAGGACAAAAAGTTGCTTTTATCCCCCTGTCAAATGAATCTGTGGTTTAGACGTGAGTTCCATTTCGTGAAAAATAAGGATTTTTCTTTTTTTCAAAATGCAGCTTCTGCACAGTTCATTACTGTGTTGCATTTAAATGAAAATGTCTGTAGGGCAGCCATTGATGCTTTGATATTCTTGACGTTTGCATTTGGGACAGTTCGCCTAAGACATACCTAACACAATTAAGGGCACAGACAAATCAATTCCAACCTGTGGCTTTTTATGCAAGAAATTGTTATTTTATTGTGGCCAGAGTTAGTAATGGTTCAAATACGAGAACAAGTTTTTTTTTTTTTTTTTTTTTGTAAGGAATGAATTTACTGTAGTAGAGTTTTCACTTTTATACTTATTGAAATAAACCATGGACATACACAAATTTGCAAATTAGTTTAGGTATGAAAATCATAAATTTTTCAATACCTAAGCAGAAACTTAAGGCACCCAATAATTCTATCTCATGAGATGAAGCAAAACAAGGCAAATTTGGAGGTAGTGGTTCATTAACTAATAGATAATAAATATTTTCTTTTTCTTGTAACTTAAGACAAAAAGGTGATAAAAGCCCTCATCATGCTGGAAGCTGAAAGTAATTTTGCTTGTTCACACAATGAAAAAGGTGCTGGAGAAAAGAGTGGAAAAAACCCCCACATAACTGGCTAGTTGAGTTTTATATCCTTGTTTTAAAAGAGGTCCTGAGAGGTTATTTTGCTTACCCCGGGCTTCCTTAAACTCTGTGAATACATTACTATTCTTGTATCCCTGTGGATAGTAAACAATCTAGGGTGGTTGAGACATCTTCCAAAGAGTTTAAATAACAAGTTAATCATTTGGAAAGAATTGATGTATATATAGTTGATCTGATTGGGAACAGTGTGCTGGAGGAGATGGAGCTTGAGTTTCATCCAGTACTAGTGACCTAAGCAGGGCTAAGAAATATCCATCTGGGATGCTGGAGCTTATTCACCTGAGCTACTAACCTATTCAAGGGGCCCCAAGAAGACTGTTGATCCGTGCCATACAATGCAATCCAGATAATTCCAGGGCATGACATAGAAATCAATATAGCTTTCTACAGGCCATTCCTAGAAGCCAGTTTGTATGCATATACTCTGTTTTGGGATCTATGTGTGTTTGGAGTTTTCTCATGCTGTTCTTTGCATG
Source organism: Pampusana beccarii (assembly GCA_013399365.1). Lineage (NCBI taxonomy): Eukaryota > Metazoa > Chordata > Aves > Columbiformes > Columbidae > Pampusana > Pampusana beccarii. The sequence goes on along the minus strand of VWYH01009810.1, from coordinate 391,210 downwards.
AGGCATCTGTGCTTGAGAGTATTAACACTGAAAAAGAAAATATTTTTTAAAAAATTTAAAAAGCAATAAGTAAGACTCATTTTTACACTCAAAAATAGCAACTTCAAGGCAATGCTTTCAGATAAGTCTTCATTTTCCAAAAAGCTGATATCAGAGAAAATTTGTGCTGAAAACCTTCTTCTTCGTACTTTCCCTAGAAAACCACTAATAATCATGTCCAGTTCTTGAAAATTCAATGGAATTGCTTATTCAAGTCTTTCCTAAGACTTATAACTATATAAGACTTGTAGACCTTGTAACTATATAGCTCTGGTGTTATGTTACTTGTAATTGTGTGTTGCAATAGCTGAGTCACCAGTTATTTTTGTCCCAGATTCTTTCAATGAGAACACAAGTTGTGTTTGTTCACTCAGATCTGACAGCATCAAATATCTTCCTTCAAATTATGAATTTCAGTTTGGCTTTGATTTGTACAGGTGATTGGATAAAACGGTATCTTTGGAGTTGTTTATTTATAGATATTTGGTGCTAACTGAAAGCAAAATATATTAGAAGAAAAACATCTGCTGATGTTAAATAACATTTAGTGTGATGGTTTAGGTAGAAAGTGAATTTTTTCATTTGTGATTTGCTATAACTGTAGCTGATGAGCTGACTGGAAAATACAATTCAAGCTGTGTGGCATGTAAGGAACACAAGAGATAAGCGCATATCTAGTTTGGATTCTTCTATATTGTAGATTATCTAAATTCACCCAGTTAAAACAGTAATTGATACATGAGTGATGATTTCAGATCCTAACAAGTCACAAGAGTCCACTGCTTCCTTTATCCCTCACTGTTCCAAACCCAAACAAAATGCCTTTGTGCTTTAATTCAAGCTAAAATTTGTCCGGTCCCAGCTTCTAGTCACTGGTTCTAATTATGCTTTTTCCCTGAGATTAAGGAGCCTGTAAAGCCTGTATTTACTCCCAGTCTAATCAAGGCACAACTCTTTTTGATATCATAAACAGGTTGGCTGCCTTGCTATATGAGGTGTTACTCCACTTGTTAAAGAATGTTGCTGGATTTTCTTGTAGTTTTATTTCTCTGGGGTTTTTTTCTTTTTTTTCCTCTAACGCAAGAGAGAGGATTTAGACAGGCATTTGTTATTTTGCTCGGGGAGCCTGATGTTTGATTATTTGTTTAGATATTGTTCTGAGTCTGACATAGCTTTCTTGGGGAGAACAGAAATGCAAAAGCTGCACATTGTAAAGACCAGAGCTGTGTGGAAGCTGAATTTCCAGTGGAAAATCTGGGAATTCTTCTTTTTTTTTTTTTTTACTTGAAAGTTCTTAATCAGAATGAAAGGCCAGGAGCAGATAATTTTTAGGTGGCTGAATTCCCCTATTCTGTTTTTTTCCCTTATCTGTCAAATGCAAAAGAAAATAAAAAATAAAAATAAAATATAAGCATATCAACAGAAATCCAGTGGAGATGACAAAGGAGGAAAATTTGCCTGTTTGTCAGCGTGGGTGAATCCGCCATTCAATCTATTTATAATCAGTCCTCGGTGAGACAATAAACATCCTCCTGTTTAAGACTTGAACTTAATGGCGAAAGCTCCTCTTCCATTTCCTTGGGTATAGGATCCGTTATCTTCTCTAGAGATATTATTGAGCATGTAGGCCAGTGGACGGAAGTCAGATGATCTGAATTGTATTTCCCAGTCAGCTCATCAGCTACAGTATGTCCTGCACAAGCCACTTCTACTCCCTCTTTAACAGTTTTGTAATTCCCAAGGTTGAGCTCAACTCCATTAATTAATAAAAGAACTAAAAGACATGTAAAACTAAGTCTGCTGACCAAACAATGATCCTGTTTATCTGACGATGGATTAAAAACAAAAGAAATGGCGAATTAAAACAGAATAGAGATTTATGCCAGCAAGTTGTGAAAGGAATGACAAGAGAGATGATGAATAATATTAATATATTCAAAACAGCACAATTAATCATATATAATTACCTAATAAAATTTGCCCGGTACTCCTTCTGTCTGCAAAACAGCTTATGGAGTCAGAAACTGTGTGAGTGCTATTTAGATACATGCTATACTGTCAACTATGCTTATACTGCTGGTACTGATCTTTCAACATGCCACAAATCTTATATTCTGTATTATTGCAGTACTTTTTGACTCCTTAGGTTGATAGCAAATCTAATAATATCAGTGAGGCCAAGATTTTATTGTTCAGATATTTTATATTAGGGTACTATTCTTAGGTACAGTGCTATGTTAAAGGAACTCATGTATGTATTGCATTTTATCCATTCGGCCTGTTAATAGAATGGAAACAGTAATTGGCTTAGAAAATGTAAAGCAAGTCCAAGCTAAAGGCCTACGGTCAACTTGATGTCTGGTCAGCTAGAAAGGTTAAAAGTAGTTTCAAATACTATATCTGCTTTTGATTGTCTTGCCACTTTGTAGATTCATAAATCTCTTTCTTGAAGAAATTGCCTCTCTTTTCTAGAGCTGTTACACAGAGCTGCAGAAGATGGGAGGTTTTTTACAATATTCCTTTAAATGAAATATATTTCCAAGTAGAACATCTCACTGGAGAAGAGTATGATTAAAACTCCTTTTTTCTTCTGTGCGTTGCTAAGAACCCGATGGTTTTATAGTTACCTGGTAGCTCAAAAATCAATGGGTCAGTGGATTGAACTGGCCTCTACTGGATAGGAAATAAAAGTGATTTCCTCAGTACCACTGCCCTTTTAGGGAAAAAGTGAACGTGTCAATTTTAAGAAACTGTATTTTCTTAGAACAGGTTTTGAAAGAGGAATAGCCAAGCAATTAAAAAAAAAAAAAATAAAAAAAGAGGTGAGGTGAGAAAGGGAAAAAAAACCCCAAGCATCCTACCTTGAAGCTGGGAGAACATTTGAAAGCTATTTTTGTTTTGCTAGAGTACCCATTGAAATATTTTGATTTCCTCCATCTCTGGCTTCAGAAGAGGGTTTTTGTAATAGTGAAGGCATCCTCCTCCTAGCAACCAACGATATGTCTATTAGAGCAGCTGCATCTATGTTTTCGTTCTTTTTTTCTCTTGTGACTTGTATCATCAGTAGCACTTTTTGTAGTTCCCCTCACCTGTTTCCTAAATATAATTATAAGAGATGGAAATCTTTGTGCACCCTGACTTACTACTATTTAACGGGTTATAAGTGTAGCATGAAGTAATTGTTTTTTGCAACAAAACACTGTTAACTTGGCATAAGTGTCTCTAACATGTCACGCTTAGGGTCATTAAATTGTATTCTTGGTAACTGAAAATTCTAACCTTTGTTACATGTATCCTAGCATAATAATGTTAAGGCAATTATCTGAGTCCTCAAAATATAATTTATGGAATATTAAGAAACACAGTGAAAGCATCCTTCTTTATGTTTATGGATGCACCGTGGATCTATGTAAATATTTGTGCTTTAAGAGATATACACACAGCGTGGGAAAAACTGGGGTAAAAACAGTCTTTACATTGGAGTTACATGGATTATTACATAGAAATCTGTGTGTGGTTGTAACACATTTTCTGCAAAAACTTACGTTTATACAGGAAAACAAGTATCAGTACTATTAGGATGAAGCACAAGTTTTGGAGATTACAAAATTGGATTGGATCCCAATTACATTGGAATATCTACCATAAATTTTGGATTTATCACCGGGATTCTTAACTGTAGTTTCTGACTGAGGCACCTGAAGTGCTCACCGGGCTGTGTGTGCAGAGAGGAGGCAGCTGCAGAGGCCGATTTGAAGCAGGCAGAGTCTGGAACTTGATCTGGAGCATCACTCCCTCCCAAAAAGCTGTAGAAGGAGCTAAGAGTGATGAGGCCTCTGATGTGGGCAGGTCGGCTGGATGCCCAAAGCTGGAGGAAGTGCAAGTAGAAAGAAACCCCATATTGGATTTTATCATTAATAAGCTTTGTCAGAACAATTCAGAGAACTGCTCAATCTTTTCTTTAATGTTCTTTATGAGTAATGATACCTTCCCTAGCCCAGCACTATGCAAATGGATGTTTGTTACTGTCTGCAAAAGGTGGATGTGTGGAGAGTTTGAATTCCCACAGCTATTGCAACTAAGCAAATGTTGCTGTCTTATTTTACACGTGGGGATATTGCAGTCCAGGAGGAAAAAAAAAAATTAACTTGCCTAAAAGGTATTCTATGACTCAACAGATTAAGCATTAATGTAGGATTTCATTGGGTATAATTCTGCTCTGGGATGATTTCTGATTGTTCATTTGCTTTGTTTGGCAGAGGTTTGAAATTTTGATGCTCTTTTCCTCACTTTTGCTAAAAGCAGTTTTTATGTTACCTCTGATTCAGAATGCTTGAGGGTGGCTTTAAAATTCTGGTTGAGTTGGAATAGGAGAATCTTCTGTATATTGGATCAGGTCATTTCAAAGCCAGGAAAGCTGCTTTAGTCAGTGAACGAGTGCTTATAGCACCTCTTCCATCATCTCTGCCAGTCTGCCTGATTTAACTCATTCCACGTCCTGAAGTTATTGGAAAAGCCTAGAGAAAGAAGGATTTCACTTGATGCTCTATTGTCTCTGATTTGCCGGAAGCCTTGAAATATCTTACTCTTCTTAATCTAAGCTATAACTTTAATGGAGCCATCAAATTTTAGTGGGGCAGTTAGCATATTTTTAATTCAATGATTTAACTATACCTACATTATGGCAGCATAATCAAACCGAATAGTACACTAATTTTGCCAATCTATGAACCTCGTGCATTTTTGCAAGAAATTGTTACAGATCACCATTTTGATTGGCACTGCGGGATTAAACTAGTGGCTTCCTGAGCTGAGATTATGAACTAAATTGTCCACAATAACATTTTCTAGGTGAGTTTATGACAGAAAATCTTTAATTCAAGGATTTATTCAGTAGCATATGCATGCATACTCTTATTTTGGGTACTCTTGTAATATTGTTCTCATTAAAGTAATTTGGTTCTTAAGTTCTGTGGAATATAGATTCACAGAATTGAGCCATTGGTTTTCAAGGGTTTTTAATTCTTTAATATTCTGTACCTTTGCATAATTGTAATTAATTTTTATCTTTGCTTGGTTGTTTTGCATAATTTATTCTGAATTGAGACAGAACGTAAGATCAAATTACATTAGTTCTGTCCAATGATGAGTAGTTCTTGAGACAGAGATGAGGATTTTCCGAAGCTCTCATTATTGACTTACCCCTGCTTCCACCAAAATCAATGGAGATTTTACAGATATTTAAAGAAAACAAACGCCAGTCAAAATCATATAGTAATTGAATTAACAATTAACAGAACAACAACATACTGAAATAAAAATAACCAAAATAATGAAAAATAATTAATCTGAAATGGGAAACTGCAGCACTTTTGATATAGACAGGGAACCTTGATCCATTTACTTTTTGTGATTTATATTACTTATTTATCTACAGAAAAACAGGCTGTTCTTTGCCTGCCCTCTGGGCAAAAACAGTGAACTAGATAAGTTATCCTCTCCACCTCTTTCTAAACTACTTTAATTGGGTAGTTAGATAAAAATATCTGCTTAGATAGAGAAACTGAATATGTTGCATCTGTATGAGTGAATAGGCACAAAGGGAAATATCCTAAGGATATTGCAGCTGTTTACAAGGATCAAGAATATATAGATTTTTCTCACAGGATTGGGGAGCTTTATTCTTAACATTGTCTTATTGCCTTATAATTTTCCATCTTTCTATTGTCTGTTTACGTAAGAGTTTTCTTGACTGAGGATTCACTTTAAGAAGAAAGAGCAATGTGGCGATGAATGATATGTTTAGAGAGGACAAATTAAAGATGAACAATTAGAGTGAATGAGAATAACACATAAAGAGAAAAGACAATATAAATGCTCCCAGAGAACATATTAAACTGAATTTCTGAAAGCCCTGCCACCGACCCATGGCAGTAATGATAGAGGAGGAGCATGGGCAAGTGGTAATTACCTAGTGAAAGTCTGCAGCGTTTATCTTATTTTATGTTAACTTTATTTTATTTGTATTTTCATGCCCTGCAGCTAATAAACCTGGAGCGAACAATACTGTTTAGAAAAAGACATTTCTGAGGCAGGGAAATTCACAGGTCTGTAGATGCCACTAGAAGGTTTGGCGAAGAAAACGTGACCTGTATTTTTCTGGGTTTAGGCTCATAAGGATGCCATTAGCTATCTATTGGTTCTAAAAAGCACTTTAAGCTGGCTATCGCACATCTAAAAGTCACTGTACATTTGGAAACCCAGAGTAAGTCCTGCCTTATCAGAAATACTTAGTGAAAGGGGAGATTTGACAAAGAACAATTATCTGATACAAAAGTATTAATAGAGAGGTTAAAGAACAGTAATTTTTCATTCCATCTTAGAATTATAGAAACAACTGAAAGCAAAATACCATTCCTGTATTTTATTCAATGCAAAATCATGCCCTAAAGGATACTTAAAATGAGTTTGTCTACCCAGTTATAAAATGTCACCTCATAATGCTGCTTTCATGGGTGCACGTGCCTTTGTTGTTTAACAGAACACATAATTAAAAAATATTTCTTGATATTCAGAATTAATTTTCCTTTTCATAGCTTTAATTCAGAACTAACTATAACCTTTAGGCCTTCCAGTTAGGAATTAATTTATTCTCTTTTGTTTCAGTCTGCATAGATCAAAAAAAATCTTGCCCACAGACAGAGTCTCAGGCACAGACTCATTTGTAGAAGCTGGGAATTCTTGGCTTTTTTTTCATGTGGAGATGGATCCAAATATTGTCACTGAAATTTTCATTTGCTATAATTTCATACATGCCTGGAATGTTATGTTTATTTCAGTACGATGTCTAAGGAAATAAGTAGAATAACCAGACAAAAAAAAAATGAAGTCTGAGAGATGCCTTGTTCTATTCTCAGAATCTCACCTGGAGATGTATCTGAGGAATCACAGGGAATTCATTCTTATTAGGTGCAATGATAGTTTATTTTTTTAGAGACTTTATCTTCTTTTGTAACTACAGTAAAATCTGATTCTAAAGACATGCCTGATTAAAGTTAGAATATTTTTGCCTAGTATTTTTACTCATCATCTGTTTCAGCAAGACAAATTGATTTATTTTGTTCTTCAATGAAATAGTGTATTTAGATAGTTACATGGATTCCCCTCCCCTCCATTATACTTAGTTCATTGGGCATCTAAAATTTTTCTGAAATACAGAAGGTATCAAAACTCATTCTAAAGTCTCATTGTCTTGATTGAAAGCACAAATGTCCTAGGAATAACAGTCCATGTTCCAAGTAGCTGATAAGACCATTGTCAATTTATGTAATCCACGCTTGTCTAAAAAATGTGTTTTTGTCTAATATAGGACTAATGCTTCTCAAATCTAACTTATTTGAGGGCTGCATGCAGTTTTCTCTGATCACTTAAGAAAGAAACTATGGTTAATAATCTTCTATTACTCACCTGCTTCAGAAAGGCACTAGACTTCATGCTGTAAACCTTTTCAAGAAACATAGAAATGCTTTAAAAAAAAATAATTTTTCTATACTATAAAATTGCATACCTACTCTTGCAAAAATAATATTGTTTTATTTATTTTCCCACGGGGAATATTTATATATGATTAGGAGTTCACCCTAGTTCTTCCCTCTGGTAAAACTGTTATGTTTGATTTCCAAAACAAGCTGAGTACATTAAATTTTTTGTTTGTCTGTTGGTTGTTTGTTTTTAACTGTCACTGTAAATATGGTGTGGTGTTTCCATGAATAGGAACCCTTGATCTTGCATAACTCAGAAAATTGTCAGATGTTCCATTTTCTACTTTGATCCCTCTACTCAGAGGTATCAGCCTGCATAGAATAGATGCAGGAGAGAATGATTCCCTTGCAGTAATATAATCAAAGGACTACAGGTGCTGCTTGCTGGGGAAGGGTGCCAGGTACTGGTAACCGTGTGGGGTGCACTGGGACTGAGCACGGAGCCCAGCAGTGAGTCCAGCTGGGTGTACCAGCACAAGGCAACATGTGGGATGCAGATGTGAGGAGCTGAAGCAGAGAAAAACTCACTGAGGGGGAGGAAAAGGAAGGAAATGCGATGTGGAGGTGGACAAGAAGGGAACAGTAGGAGCCAAGGAAGGTACATCTGAACATGGATGCAAAAGCAGAGGTCTGGGAGTAAGAAATGGGGGCACAGACCTGAGGAAAGACAATGAGTGAGTTGTCTCAGGAGTGGGAGTGGGTTAAGTAACAGCAAGTCTCCTGGGGCTGGGGAGCGCAGGAGGCAGCCCAGAGGGGATGGAGGAGGCAGCACATCAAGCAAGAGGGGGATGCCAGGCAAGAAAGCCAGGCGATAGAAAGTTTGGAAAAAACTAACCTCGGTGATGCTAGGTACGAATGATATAAATACACCCCAAAAGGGTAGATTGGTTAAAGTCTAAAGAAAAATACTTTTAGTTTTGAAAACTGAAATGTGAATATCATCATTTACATCTAACGCTTTAATTTCTGTTTGTGCTGTTTTAAAAACCCGGCAAAATTCTTTCCTCATCTGTTCCTCTGACTTAGTACTGTTTTGAGGCGAAGTAATATTTTAATGAACTCATTTCTCTTTTAAGTCATTAAATATATTCACGCTTGATAATATGCATCAATTCTTTCTGTGGGGCGAGATTATTACTAGAAATAATGCAGTGCATTAGAGTTGCATTAGAATGTAGATTTAGGCCATATTTAATTTCCTCCTGAGCTCTGTGTTGTGCAAGAAGTGTACAAAATAGATGTAGTCAAAGGTAAAAATTGACAGAATCAGCTTGTGCCTGCAGGGGTCACCAAAGAAGTCGCCCAAGTTCTGCCCCTCTCAATCTGCTCTGATTTCGTGTGCTCTGTAGAGCACAGTATGCTCTGATAGAACCGGCACACACATTTTGAATTAATCAGTCAGCTCAGCGTTAATAATTCAGTGCAAATTATAATAAGATGATCTGCAAATGTACCTTTGAAAGTCAATGATAGAGCTCTCTTTCAAATTCAAGCTGCAAAATCTAAATCTTACTGGAAAGGACTGGAGATCCCTGAAACCTATGTCGTTAGACTCAGAGTCAAAATCAAAGTATGACCTTTTCTGTTTTAATGAGTCAGCAGGCCAATGAGGAGAGGATACAGAATACAACCTTTTTCCAAAAAAGGATGTCTAGCAGTGTTGGGTTATCTGAGTTTCATGTGGGATACTCCGCATGCATGAGGATTTAAAGATACACCTCTAGCTCTGGAAGATAGTAAGTAGCATTAGTCATGACAGAAGATATTTTTTTCCTCAAAGAGAAAAATCTGAGGAGTTTTGGTTCCAATTCAAATGCTTTCTCACTACTAAATGGGTTTTCCCTTAATGTGAGTTCCTGCAAAAGAAAAATCTATGTCAGTAAAATTCTCTGTCAGGAAATCATTTGTTTCTGACCAACCTCACCTTGTGTCTGTTTGAGCCAACAGTAAGTAATGGGAACTGAAGTCTGGCCAAAGAGGGACACTGTTTTCTGGTTCCACCTGGAGAGCAAAATGGCTGAGATAGGCCAGCTCAAGGTAACGGCCAGCTGAAATTAAACCTTTCATTTCAGGTCAGCAAAGTAGAATGAAATATTTCACTATTTCCCCATGCATTTTTAATGTTATTTTATGCATAGAATAGATACAGCAAAAGAAGCCGTTTCATGTTTTATTAAAAACATGTCAAAATTCCAGGTTGATGCGACAGATTTCATTTCTGGTCACCTCTGTATTAAATGTGAAACAATAAATCAGAAGGTAAATTATTTCTAATATTTCCAAATAGAGTTACTAACGGTATTTTGTAGAAAAATGTACACATTCTGGACATTTTTAAATGAAGAGAATGTCTCTACTGAGGAGTAAGAAATTATACTGGGCACCATTATCCTTTTCTTTCCTGAAGTGCAGTTCTCAACATGAACCCCAGCTGATGCTGTGGTCCCAGCCTGTGAAGGAAGAGGCTTCAGTCCCATATCCAGTAGGGAATATGCCAATTTATGCTTCATCCTTTGGCTTTTTCCCTTTTTTAATATCTTGGAGCTTGTGAGCTATTACAGTTCCTAGCTTCCTTTAAGCACTACCACTGCCTGGTGAATTGTTCCCTATCCTGTATTTTTGCAGTTTATTCTTCCTGCCCAAGTGTTTAACTTCACAGCTCTCTTTACCAAATGGCATCTTTTTTTTTTTTTTTTTTTTTTTTTTTTTTTTTTTTTTTTTTAATTTTTTTTTTTTTTTTTGGACTATTTTCTCAGTTTGTCAAAATCATTTTGAATTGCATATCTGTCCTCCAACATGCTTGCATCCCTTCTCTGTTTAGAGTCACTTGTGATTTTAATAAGTGTATTTTTCATGCCATCATGCAGCTTGATAATATTTTTCATAATCAAGGTGGATGTCAAAGTAATTTAATTGTAGTCCTTTAAAGAAACAAACTAATAACAACTTCCTCTGGTTTTTGTTTGTTTGGCAATAACACATACAGATGGTCAGCAACACCTATTTTAAACTGAGAAATACTTCTTCATTCAGGACCCTCAGCTCCCTCTAAGATTTCCAATCGCCATGTAGCCCAGAGCAATGGAGAATGGAGAGCTCCCAGGTTCATTTGCTGTGTTGCGCAGCACGTGCCACATTGGCAAAGGCCCAGTCTGGGTTGTCCCAAAGGAACCTTCAGTACCGAACAGAATTTAGGACACTAAGAGCAACTAAACTATCAAAAAAAAAAAAGACATTCGCTTGCCTTCAATTCCAGGAATACAGAGAGATTTGTCTACCTGAGCCACACAATTTCTCGTCCCTAAGAATGAATCTGATAATTTAAACCTTTTGGGCCTGGACTCCGGTGTACTAAATTTTACCTAAGGCCCTGTGCCTGGTGTGCCTTACATTCAGCATGTTTAGCCAATGGCAATTAGAGGGACTTAATGGATGCAAAACCTCTATAGACTCAAAGCCAGAGGGCATTTCTTCCTCTCCTAGGAGAGACTCACTGACTAAACAAGGAGCTGGTATAAAAAAGTGGGTGGTCACAGCTAGCTGAAATAAATCTCCACCACACCATGTCTCTTTCCATATTCTCCTGTCACAACGTATTTCTAAATCCATGGATACTTAGATCTACCACTAGATAGCATACAGCAGTTATTTTCAGGCCTCGGATCTTTCGGTACTAATGGAGAAGTGAATTGAGAGTCTAGCAAATAAATTAAATTAATTATGTAGGAGGCAGTGAAATATGACTAAATGCACTGGGATCTTGTTGTTCCTGATGATGCATCTGAATCATTCAATTTTTATGAGCTGTTCAGTTTCCTGGTGGACACACTCCTATGAAAGAGTTCCGTTCAAAACTATCTACAAAGAAGTATATGCGTGCGTAAACCTAATTTAGAAAACATTAGCAATTTTTATGGAAGCCTTGATTTACATTTATATTGTTACTACCATTCACTCAACTTACAATACCTTTGGATAGGGACTGGGTTTATTTTATGGGAATTCTGGGACTATAAAGACTGTAATCAGAGGTGCTAGCCTTTGTTTTTGTACTACAGGTAGTCAATAGCTATGAAGGGACAATCTTTAGTGGGAAAATGATAAAAGGAGGTTTCACATACCCAAAGCAAGTCTACGAAGGAAAAACAAAACGAACAAACAATACCAAACCAACCAAACAAACAAAAGTACAGGTGAAAAAGTAATACAGACTTTAAGAATTTGCCATTAAGTATCATCCATTGTAATTTAAATCTCTCACAAAGTTGATCTCAGACAAAAAGGCTGTATAGTAGTTGCACCTAATCTCATCATTTTCTGTGACACCTGGAGGATTTGTCACACTGAATTTGGTTTGTGGGAGCAGTAATGTCTCAAAATTAACAGGTAACTTTTCTCCAACATGCATAACTGTACTGAGGAGGCCAGCAAACACATAATTCCAGTGTAAACTCCAGATTTCTGTGAGCAGAATAATTTTTCAATATTCCTTTCTACAGTGACACTTGTGTTTTCAGAACTATCTAAAGCCGGACAATGACCTGATGTAAATTGAGGTCGTTCTGCTTACTTCAGTGAACTACCAATAGCTCACAGCAGAAACACTCGGTCTTAGTGCTGTCATTCTTGGACTTAATTGTGTCACCACCTCTAATATTGCAACAAACCATTGAATGTAAGTTGAACACTTAGTAAGGTGCAGTTTTTAGGCCGCAGTACACTAGACCTCTTTGATTTCAGATATTTCCCTGCATGAGTCTTTCTGTTTCTTATGGTTCTTCCCGCACACTTTTGGCATAAACTTCTGACCTGGTATGGGTTCCTCGGATGACTTTTGGTCCCATAGAGTGCATACATCCTTGGGAGCTAACAATTTGTTTCTTACAGGCAATCTAGTAATTAAAATGCTGTGGATATCAGGAAAAAAAAAAAATATATACTGTTGTTTGCTTTAATTAGCTCAAGAGAAATAGGAAGATGGCTGAATCACTCTAAATAGACTTGCATACAATACATACAGAGCCTGTTTTCTCATCACTCAAATGTTCTTTGGACAGAATCTTCCTCTTCTGGATGCGACTATTCTGGATTAGGGACTTCCACCTATGCCTGTAGCCATGGCTGCTCTTTTTTGAAATCACTGTCCTCTTCTGAGGTCTTTTCTCTGTGATTGTATCCGTCATTCACCCCGCCTCTGCTTTAAAAGACTGGCTTCTACAGATTCTCTGTGTGTGTGTGTCATTCCAGACAATCTGACATCTTAAATTTTCATCCATCTTGTCATCCTAATGTGTTTTTAATCAGATGGGCACTTACGTGTGGGTTGGTTTTTCTGTTGTGTTGTTTTTTTGTTGTTGTTGTTGTTCTTTAATCCTCTGTTTGTCTTGTGCTGGTAAAAATCCAACTTGATCCTGTTGGAAGTGTTTTTTACATGTGCACACTGATGTATTCAAGACACAGCCAATAATTCTTAAATTTCACACGGACATTTTTTTGCAAACAGACACTTGCTGTGAAGACCCAAAAAGCAGAGGAAGGAACCGTGAACCTCTGAGAGACTGGCAAAGAAATAATTTAATACTCTGCTTTTGCAAAACTGCTTTCAGGTAGTTTTTTCCTGAAAGAATTTTCTCAGTTGATTGAGGTTACTTTTTGATTACAAAAGCATTGTAGTAAGGTTCAGGTAGCATAAAGCTTCTAAACATTTCTCTGGTTTCTAAAAGTCATAGTAATTATTTCTAATGTGCCAAATTATTATATTCTTTAGTATTTAAATGGATGCTATTTTAAGCAGTAACTGAACAACAAAGTAATTTAAATTCTGTTACTTCTCACCCATCTGTGTGCACCATGCTTGCTCTAAGCTTGAAAAAAATGATAGATCTAGCATCATTTTTCTGTATTTGTTTCAATTCATTGTTCAATTTTTGAACCTATAACATATTTTCTGCTAGCTACACAGATTCACAGTTCTTTGTTGATATTAATCTAACTCTGAAGTGCAATTATATTGTCTTTCCTTGCTGTTTGCAGGTGTCGAAAGTCTTTATTGACCTTAGTGTGATAGAAACCTATCTCTGGTACAGTAAACAATAAATCTTGGAGTTGAAATATGTCTGCTTTAATCTTCACTGTAATCAATTAAGCTTTGAGGTTAGAACTGCTAAGATTTAACTCAGCCAGTTGTTTGCAGAAGTCTCCAAGCTGTCTTTTCTGAGGAATTAGTTGTGGTATTAGGATGCGTTAGTAGAAGAGTAAATCTATACACAAGACCTAAATTTAGGCATAAGCTATAAAATGATGGTTGAAGTATACAGTTGGGTAATGTGTTATGTCTGCTTTTTGGTCAAAAGTCAATAATTTATAAGGCTTAAGAATATAAGTGATTTCTGGTTTGTACAGAAAACTAGTATGCATATGTTACTAATATTCTGCAGAATTTGTTATCTGGGTTTCTTTAAACAATTATTTTTAGTATGACTAATGAGTCATGAATTAGTCAGACTGTTGATTTGAAGGTTTGTTTCCAAATGCCATGTAGTAACACAGTTCCTGCTACTACTTCCACTTGTGTTATTAATTTTTCCCTAACTAATCCTCAGAAATTCAACCATATGATCCCTCACTTTCTAGCATTCCTTCAGAAATAACAGTCAGACTGCAGATACTGTTTAACTATTAATATGTTTAATCTCAGGGCCTCAGGAAAACATTAAACACTTCCTCAGAATGGTAAATGTGATGATATTGTTGATTTAGCCACTCAGGAAAAGCACCCATGAGGCAGATTACACCATGGACTTACTGCTGAGCCTACAGAGGATATCCTTCCCAAGGGCCTTACAAACCACTGCTGGAGGAGGCATTGGCCCAAGTGGTTACCAACGTCATGGCAAAGTTCAGCAGTGACTCAAATCCTCCAAGGATTTACTGCCATAGCATCGGTAGGCCCTGTGCAAGTTGTTTGCCTGTGACTCCTGCTGGGTGTAGGTGCGGTGGCTGTGACAGGACATCTCTCAGCAGGCAGCAGCCTTGGGTGCCATCCGCCTTCCCCACACGCTTTGCCGTTCCTCTTCAATCCCTTCCTCCCTTTTCCAGCACAAGCCCTGGCTGTTGCGAGGCTGTGTTATTTTTCCATCATACGTGCTGCATTGTGCGCTCGCTGAGCTGACCTGTGTGGAGCAGTGTGGGTGGAAATCTTCCTTCCTGATGAGCTGGTCCTCACAAGTTTCCTTTATCTGTTTCAAAACCAGAATATGAAGAGTTCTTCTCTTGTCTGTCTCCTCCATTTGCTTTTCTGCCCTTTTGGCTCCCGCCAAAACAGAGCAGAGGATGCTGCTGCTGTGGAGAATAAATAATAATTTCCCTGTAAAATATGAAAACGCTCCAGGTATTCATTTTTTCTATGCTCCATACAAGCCAAGCTTTGCCAAGCCTGAGCAACAAACAGCATCTCCTTTTTGTCAGAACAGGGTAGTATTTATTTATTTATTTACTTCCTTGCTGAGTGTCTTTTCATCAGAAAACAAAGATACATTTAAACCAAAAAGGTTTTGTACCAATATATTAGTTTCATCAAAAGTTTCCTAGTGGGGAACACCAAAAAAACCGAGCAGGCCCATCCTTCCCCCAGGCAGCCAGGAGCACGGGGTTACGGCGCTTACCTGACTGCCAAAAACCGCAGGTCCAGCTTCATGTTTTGCCTAATTTAAAAGAAAGTTTGGAATCGAAGCGTTCCAGCATGCTGGGTGCGTGACCTTGGTGTCAGACTGCTCAGAACATTTTTCAGAGCCTCACAGGATTTCTCTGAGACCTTTTACACGGTCGTGGTTTTATCTTGAACATTTTTGCAAGATACAAAAAAATGTTTCTTTGTTTTGCTGCATACTCTAACATTGTATCTCATCACAGAGATTCAAATGAATGAAAAGCTCTGAGAACAGTTAGTTCTGAGAAATACAAGCTCAGAAGTTGATTATTTCTGTACATGTTTTCTTAATCATAGTTTCTACACACAGAAACACTGGAGGAAGGACCTATTGGATCATTCAGTCAAGTGACGAATGCAATGTAGAAGAAACAGTTTGAGGTAAAAAACACTGCAGTCTCAAACCCTCCCGATGTGGTGCCACTTATTTTGCACTCCAGACTCATCCCTTCCCTGGGGAAGCTGGCAGAGGCAGACACCTTCTTAGAGAAACGTCCCCCCTTTCCCAGGTCACTTTTCAGCTGGTGCCATTTCCTCAGCCTGGTTTATCCATCAACTGCATGTGCGCTTGAACCACTTCTCTGAGGGCAGCAACGTTCAGATAATATAGGAGATGCAGGACCCCCCCCACCCCTTTCAGCAATGATATTCTGCATGAAACAACAGCAGGAAGCTTTGGGGGATATCTGTTACCATTGAAATATCTTGTACATCTGGTATAGTGCTTTAGAGACTCAGGGTAGCTGGTTGAAGTCCCGGCTCTAGCAAGAAGCTCTGTGGACTCCTAATTAGAACTTCAGTAGATCCAAGGATTCAAAGGCATTGCCTTGAAGACGTTTCAACCTTACCTGAAAATAAAAATCACACAAGCAGAGAGTGGCGCAAGTAGTAACTGCCTGCTAAGGTTGCATTGGTGCCTCCTACTGTTTTTCAAATATATATCTCTTTGGCTTGGTTTCTAGAACATACCATAGGGTCATTTTGCTGATTTGTGCCCTGGATAAGGATTCTTTGTGTACTCTGAGCAGATCTCTTGTGTTGAAGATGGTTGTATCTTACATAAAAGGCACAGAAAAGCAAAAGCTAGCAGGGAAACACAATAGGGGAATTTGCATTTGCTACTTTTCAAAAGCAATTGCAAAAGCCAAAAAAAAGCTTCTCTGTTGAGATTCCACTGCTCATAAATTTTCTATTGTTACATGGTAAATTGCCTTGTATTTTTGGAGACAGGTGTGAATAGATGCATTACCTGGGAAAAGAAAGCAATAAAGTTACTAGTGTATATTCTCAGTAAATGTTTGATTTTAAAAATCTATTAATAGTAATAATGTTAAGTGCCTTTTCACTCTTGCAAGCAAAATTAAAAGCAGATGGACTCTAAAGCACTCATCTTATGCACAGACTTTGTTGCGGCTAC
Organism: Pampusana beccarii; assembly: GCA_013399365.1. Classification (NCBI taxonomy): domain Eukaryota; kingdom Metazoa; phylum Chordata; class Aves; order Columbiformes; family Columbidae; genus Pampusana; species Pampusana beccarii. The sequence goes on along the minus strand of VWYH01009810.1, from coordinate 374,505 downwards.
TTCCAGGTTTGGTGAACTCACTCTGCATGTCCTGTTACTCTTGATGGCCAAAGTGACTGAGGTGCCTCAGCTTGAAGTTAGGAAGCAGGTGGCACAGGCTGCTTCTTCTCTGCATTGACAGAATCTCGGCACAGAAATCTTTACTTCTTGTTGACAGATGTCTTCTGTTAGTCTGAAGATTAGAGCCAAAAATAAGCTCAAATTAATACATAAGTGGAGATGTAGTTTTCAAGTTGTTTCTGTTTCTGAAATAGCCAAAATATCTCATTTGAGAGCAAAACCTAAAAGCTTGTTAAATATTATTTTTTAAAGGGTGCGTTCTAGTTGAGATTTCGAGAAATTTTCTGGCATCATATTTTTCTCCTGGGAAATACTGATTTGGAAATGTGATAGTCTGGATATTCCTTTTTTTTAGGAGAAAAAACGAAGAGATCTCATTTCATTGTGAAATGGCTTTTTAAAGTTATATCTTATAAAATTTAATATGCTATAAAGCCTAAATAGAAATTCCACCAGAGTTGCAATGTTTTGGGATGGAAGTACAAGAATAGTGGCTTGTTTTCTTGGGAAGTCTCTAACACCTTTGTTTATTTTTCTTCTTAGTACTTTGGGAGAAATACTTAATCACAAATAAACGTTCAGTGTGTTCAAGCCTGTTATACACCACTGTGTATATGAAGTGAACTCTAGGAGACAATAATTCAAAGTCAACCCTGTCTTGTAATTTGCCTGTTCATCGTAATAATACCCCAAAATCTGATTTTCCCCTTTTCGTTATTATTACTTCGCCTCTCCCCTATCCCCCAAACATCACAGAAGAACCAGTTTGAACTTTTTTATAGTCTGGCTCATTCTACTGGTTTTTAATCAGACCTGATTATTTAACATTTCTGATATTCAAGGGTGTCTGTGTGTATATCCCATTTTTCAACAGCTACTGGTAGTTGGCCGATCTCATTTCAATGCATGATTATAAAAACACAAAAGCAGCACATTTCTTAGCTGGATAGACATGTTGCTATTTATGGCTTTTTAGGCATGTATATTTATGAGATTCTAAAATTGTATGTCCAATTTCAGAAATTCTTTAGTGTCCAAATCTCATGAATTATAAAATAAATATTTTAATATACATTATTATTAACTGTACATAAGAAAAATTGCAAGTAATAGTATGACTAATTTCCTGTGGGAACTGATAAATTGCCTGTATATTTATTTCTTATGGAATTGTCTGACTTCATGATTTCATGATTCCCAGGCGGAATATTTGTACCTTTGTCAAGGCAAAACATATTTGATGCTTTTAAAACCCATTTACTTGCCATTTTGAGAGCTTGGTCTGCATTAATAAAAAAATATGAAACATTTTTTGCAGCAAACAAGGTAATTGACCTGTCACTTAAAAAAAAAATATATAAAATCTCCTTGCTACTATTTCCACACCTTTCTTGGTTTTATTTATAGACTGATTAGTATGCCTCACTTCCATGTATCTTCACCCAGTCTCATCCTTAGCTCAAGCTTACAATGGTGTCATTTAATTAGGAGAAACAGATAAATATTTCCCAACAGCCCATTGTTGTCTCTGTTGAAATTTTCAAAACTTATTTATCATGGCTACATTTTCTATATATAAGCATTTTACATGTTGGTGATGAGTTAAGGAATTTCTGCGTGGGCAGTATCTGTTTTGTTATTCCTAAAAGAACAAATATACATCCTTACTAGTAATCTAAATAGTGGCTCAGGTGGCATTTCTCTCTGGGTAGAGTCTGTAGTGTCTAATAAGGGATAGACTCATGTTGCACCCTTAGTATAATTCAGTTTAAAATTCGCTCAGCCATGAGACATAAATTTTTTTTTTTTTAAATACTCCGGTTATTTGTGCTGGTTTTGGCTTAAACCGTAACCTTATTAAAGCAAAGGATGAAAGAGAGGGGCAAGAAGAGTGGAACCACAGCATGGAGAAAAGGATCTGATAGCCATGGAAGTGTGGAAGGGGCAGGAGGGAAAAGGGGACTGGAAGGGCACGATGTAGAGCTGTGTTAAGGGGTCCAGTTGGGAGTGAGAGGATGTAAAATGGACAGAACCTTTCAAAGTCTACAGAAAAGAAAATACTATCAGGGTGAGAATCATTACACGGAGCATCACGGTAGTAAGAGCCTCAGATGAGTGGCAGGTGAAGAAAGTTTGGGGTTTTTTCTTCTGAAAGTCACTGCTTCTCATTCTGCCAAATGGGAGATAAAGGTGGTCTTTCAAGCAAGGCGTTCTCCAGTATATGTGGTAAATATAATGGCACAGACACCACTCCCTGTGAGCTCCCAGCCCTGCAGTCTCTAGGTTATCAGCCAAAATACCCTGAAGAGCATTAATAACTCTAATATTCTTAAGCTTTTTGGGTAAGGAGAGAGGAGTTCTGCTAAATACAGATTCGGATAAACTGCTGAGACCAAGCCTTATTCTGATTTCAAAAGGAAAGATCTACCTTTTTCTCTGCTTAAACTGAACATTAAAGCATTTTTACATGTTATAGAATATACAAAAGCTTCAGGTAATTTGATTGAAAATATTTCAAGGTAGAAGCAATCTGCAAAGCACTTCCCTGTCAAAACTTTGACTGGCTGTGCTATGGAAGGGAATACAGGTAAACATATCATCATTAAACTTTGCAAAAAAGAGCAATTGATTTTATCAATACAGCAACACTGTATTGGCACATAAAATATCGTCCCCTAATTAGTAGTGGTGTAGTGGTTAAGGATCCACACGGTAATAAAACTTCTACAAAGGCTGCTATAAAAAAAAATGCAGTGAATTCTAAAGTTACCTGACTTTCTCCAAATTAGATATGGGGAAAATAACATTTAAACCAGGCGTTCTTTGTAGTATTGTAGACTGTGTGTCTGAGAAAGCTTTTTAGCAGCCTAGGCTTGCAAGTGAAGGAATGATGGTGAAAGCAGTGACAGCTGCGAACATGAATACTTAGTTTGCCAAGACTATATCTTTACTGAAGAGCTATATTTTAAAGATGTCTGCAGTTGACTGGAAACCTGAGTTGCAGCAAGCAGTTGCTCTTACTGAAGCACTCTACAGTAAAACCTATGATGAATAAATTGTAGGCTTGCGTTAGTATGAATGCAAACTAGAAATTCTAAGGTATAAAGTTCTGCTAAAATCCTAACAAAAATGTGTATTATTTTATATTTTATGATGCCACCTTTGTAGTCATTAATCAAAGGTAGTTTTTAAATGGATTTGAATCGCAATGTATACTCAAATAGCAAAATAATAATCATATCCAAACATTTTCACAAGCTCATTTAGAAACTTGTGAGTTTGAGTCCGGCAAGCCTTGTGCTCACGTGAAATACTCATCCTGATACACTAATTTTAAGGGTAAAATATGCTATTCTAAACACGTTTCACACTGCTGTTCTCTGCCATAAGAGAAATAGTCCTTAGGAGATCCACACAGTAAGCAGAAAGCATTCTAGTGAAATAAATGGAAACATGATAGTACAATTCACAGTTTTCCAAAGTGGAAAACTTAACTACATTATCAAGTGAAGTTAGCTATTTATTTATACGACAGATAATTTCTTGTGCAATCTAGCAGTTTCTACTAATAATTAGGAAGTTTACATACATGGAATCGAGAAAAGAACCTAAAATAATAACTGATCTGCCCTATTTCTTTGGTTCTAGTGGCATACTCCTACAGCGTTTTCTGCATACAAGCCCCGTTATGTGATCTGGTTGAACAGTTAAACTCTCCTGTCCTCCTTTGAGATGTTTCTCTGAGCAGATTGCGGATTTTTAAGTTGTTTTAGTCTCTTTTCTTCTGTAAGTATAATCACTTTAATGTCAGCTGGAAGAAAATGACTGGTTATTAAGGCATTAATGATTGACTCTGACATGGGGGAATAGTGCACATAAAAGTCTTTAATTAGGCATATCCCTTGTTTTTGTGTGACTGACTCACTGCAGGTTTATGATGTAACTGGGTTGATTTTTCAGTCTTGTTTTGGGAACGGTTGTGATGTAGAAAAATCTCTTCCCCAAACCTAGTGCAGAAGTTACAATGTGCAAGAATTGCTCTCCCCACTGTTAGCTACATTTACTGTCATGGACACATGTTAAATGCTGTAAATGTCAGGGAAGTTTCTGGGCTTGGGAAGTATTAATGATGAGCAAGAACCGGCAGAAGCAGGAAGAGGCTCTGATTCAGCTACTGCACTGCTTTTCCCATTGTGCAAAACTTCATACGGACCTTAGTTCTGCACCAGCTTTGATTGAGAGTGAAATGGGCTTTTGGGAGCAACACAGACAGAGAGATATCCCACAGCCTGCCCAGAGACAGCTTTAGCTGTTCTATCTGAATCCAAAACTGCGGGTCTGACAGCATGATTTTAGTCACTGTCGGGTTTGAGCACGAAGATGATTTGAATTCATGCACTGTATTTAAATTTTGAGGGAAATTGTATTTCCAAGCTTTGTGTCTGGCTCTGAAGAACTGTAGAACTTTCTAGACTTCTTTAACTTAAAAAAAAAAAAAAATCACCTAAAAAATATCACTTTTTGTTTTTTAGAAGTTAAAATTAAAAATAATAATCCCAGAGAGTTACTAAACAGGAGTAATGCATCCCTTAGGTTTATCAGAGATGTGTTTAACTGAGATGTGTTTAACGTAGAATCTGGACCTAAAACTATTCTAGAAGCTCAAACTGCCAGTCAGCTAAGTGCACAGCAGCTGAGCCTCTCCTACTCTCTCTGCATATGCATTTTACCTTCAGGAAATTCAAGCAACTTAGCTTTGCAGTGAAAGGGGGCTTAAGAGGACTATATTGTGTTTCATTCCTTAAGGGTACCATTGTTTGCTGTAGACCAAGAATAATTACTTACTATGGATGAGATGAAAATACATTTGTTCTTAGGTGTGAGAGCTTGACAGTCAGTGTGAGCTGTAATAATGAGTTCGAGAAGTGATTTGGGACCATCTAGATTCCCTTTCCTTTCTCAAAGAAAGAAGCTGTGGTGATGAACCCAGTGAACAAGCATGAAACTTGAAGAGAAGCTCATTTTTAAAAGAAAAATCTTTCAACAAAACACCAACCTGTTCCTTCCCCTTGAATCAAGTGTAAGATATAAAGGTAAATCTTTCCAATGGTGTCACTTTGGTTCTGTAATCCACAACATCAACCATCTATTATTCACCAGCCACAAGCATACAAATTGTGCCACTGTTGGAGGATGTTGTCTTTTTATCATCACACCTGCAGCTGTACAGCTGGTGACATCTCACCTTAAATCACATATGTCAAGACACCGTCACAGTATGAAAGGAAGGTGCAAATGTTTTAGAGGCAGCGAGGGTGGGTAAAGAGGCATGTGTGTTAAAAATTGCATCAAATACAGTGGGGGAAAATATATGGACAACACCAGGAGAAAGAAAAAAACAACCAAACTGAACCCAGTCTCAAAGACCTTCATCCCACACATACATATCTAAAATTCATTATTTTGTGAATTCAGGCTGCCGTGACAGAATAGCAGTAGGTATGTGATGTTGAAACTACTGGAGAGGGAGTGAAAGTCTCCTGTTGTTAATGGTGCCCATAAAAAATAAGAAACCACTGTGTAATGGCATAACTTTTTCCAGGGGAAAGCAGACCACAGCTTTATTCAAAAAGCTTGAAATGACCTGCTGTTTCACATCCTTCAGCAGACAGATGTCTTGCAGAAGACACAAAACCTGCTGTGGTAGATGTTAAAACATCTTGGGAGACAGCAGAGGTGTTTGCCTTCCTTGAAGTGCAAGGAAAGGTCAGAGCTACATCCCTTAACTGCAGAGACTGTCGGTCTGTGGGCTGGGTGAGCACTCATGAACTAAGTCACTTCAGCTCTTGTTTCATCCCATCCATAAAGCCAGGTACTTGGGGTGAGAGCTTGGTTGACAAGCATGAAAAGTCCAACTTTTCTACTGGAAGAGAAAAATAAAATTACCAGGGGAACAAAACTTTTCCTGTTGTTTCTTCTGGCCAAGCTCAAATACGGGGTGCCTGACTCCTTTTTAAATCTTTGTATGTGTCCTTTTGCTTGTTTGTCTTCAGAGGCTAAAATCTGAAAACTATATTGCAGGATTATTTTTTCTACCAATTCAGCTGAATTACGGAAACCTACTGGTAAAGCCACATTGTGAGAAAAGCCTTATTCCGAGGTTGCAGTCTGCAACCACAGGGCATCTTGGTTGTCATGCCTAGAGAAGCTCCTTGATCCTATGAATGCATCTGGTGATCTGTGGTATTTATACTCCAGAACTCATCAGATCCTGCCTCAGAGAAAACAACTTGAACTATTGCGGCTGTGTTCACTGGAAGCTGTGGGAGGATCAGGTGGAGTGACTCTCCAAGGCAGAGCAAAGAGAGTTCTGGATTTCACAAGTGATACTTTCCATTCAAATTTTTACTGGGTTGTTGGTGGTGTCCTACTTTCAGCATCCAGAACAAATCTCTTCGAAGCAGGAAAACTGTTCTGTCTGATCTGGGATGCCTAAAAGAAAATTCAAACTTTTTCTATGTTTTTCTTCTAGTGGATACAAGTTATAATTTGCAGAACAGTCACATGGTGTACTGCCATGTCAATCAAGATTTTTTAAATGAGATTTGATTTAAACACTGCTTGCTTAAATCCTGTGTCTACACAGGCCTACACATCTGTGCTCTCAATGAAATGTTGTCAAAAGAACAAAATGTATTATCTGTTTCTTACACTGACTTGAGCAATAATGAATACCCTTACAAAAGAAGACTCTATCAAATATGACAGACTTGGGATGTTGTTTTCTTAAAATCACATCAGGAAAACTGGATATGAATTAAAACACAGCAGGAGGGAATCAAATGGCCATCGGAATTAGAATCACCTCTTTATTGCCATAACATTTGGGAGAAGAGAAGGTGCATGGGGAAGATCTTCTCATTCAGTTGTATGAGCCTATACCTTTACACAGAAATACCATTTAAAACAAAACAAAAACAAAACAAACAAACAAAAAACAAAACCAAAACAAAACTTAAAAGACAGAAGGCTTTTAACTGAACAGCCTGTATTCCTCCCAGTTTTTTGGTTGTATGTCGATTTTCATATCCATTTACTCCTTTGTTACATTCACTTGTTTACTGCTTTTTCAAGATTTTTCCAACACCCAGATAAGTCATATGTACTACATTATCATCTACCCCATAAAATGATTGCTCTTAATAATCTTCAGAACTGTCAGTTTTCCGTTTCTTTCCTCCCATCCTTTCACCAAGACATTTGTTGCTGTTGTTTCTAAATTGCAATAATTCTTTGTGCAACTATTTCATCTTTCTTAGAACACCTGGCTTAAGACTGCTACAAGTGTTATTTGCCATTCATTTATGGATATTAATCATTCCATTAATATTGCAGTTCTTAATGGTAGGTGCAGAGATTATGTTAATGCCTCCTGTAACTTTTTTATGATTGGTGAACAATTACAGTGATAAACTATCCCTAGAGGGAGTGTTTGCAAAGAAATTAAAACAGTATAGTAAATTAAATATACAAAAACTTCCAAACATATTGCAAACATAATTTGCCTGTTAAGAATGGTGACTGGAGTTATTCTACTTTAAGATCTTTTTTCTTTAGGACTTTCTTCCCTTTAAGCTACATGGAAGGAAATTGCTCATTATTGAAACTATCTGCATGACAAGCACTTGTTTTAGCCCATATCTGGAATTGTCTCATGTTTCAGTCAAACTGGTGAGTGGGCTACAAATCACCTGTATGCAGAAAGCAGCACAAAAGGGACTCGGGAAGGGCACACCTGCCTTCCACTGAAACTTTTGCTCTGATTTATTCACAGATAGAGGAGAAACACTTCAAACATGTCTAAGTCCTAGAAAGACCTTGTCAGTTCTGTAATATATCAGTGTCTTCAGAACAGTGATGAAGATCATCATGTGCACGACTCCTATATTTATGTGAAAGAAGCCACCTAAAAGATGACAGATATAACTTTAGCACAGTAGGTCATTTGCCTTGTGATGAATTGAATTCCCTTTTGCTTCCAATTCTCATCTTTTGTCCTTTCCGAACTTCAGTAAACAAAACTCTTATTTGTTTCCCAGAACACATTTCTCAAATTTCTGTTTACATTTTCTTCTTTTTTCCCCTTCTCTTTTTGTTTGAGAGACTAACTGGCATAACTGGATGCTGAAAACTTGCATTTCTATTGTATTTATTCTTGTAATAATAGAATTGGTTGTGATTGGGCAGGAGTGGTAAAACATAAGACAGATGCACAGATTGGGGAAGACGTGGGTTCATAATCCCTGGGTACCTTGGGACAAACCATAGAATACCTATAAGTGTGGTAAATTAGGAATTTATTTTCTGTTATGCCTCAAATTGCTGAGTAAATGTCTGTGGGAAAGGTATTAATAATTTCCTTCGATATGTTGTGAAGTCAGTTCAGTATTCAGCTGCTCATGTAAACGCATATGACAAGCATGATTTATGACAATTTTAGCAAAATTTCAATATCAGGATTGTATACAATATTTCACGTTTTAGTTCAGTAAGTCGGGGCTGAAATATCCTTCAGAGTGCCCTGCTGCTGTTTGTTATTTGTTTGTTTTTAAGATAGGCAAGAACACCACCAGATAAACAAGGAAAAAATGAACTCGCCTCAGTTCAGATGTCTGAGTGTCTTGAACTGAATCCTGTGTGTTTGAGATGCTTTATTTTATTTTTAATAGTACATTCAAGGAAAAGATAACATGTATTTTTAGCTGCTCTTGGAGCTTCCAAATTCACAAGACTGTATATTTCTCCCCTCGCTGCTTCTACATATATACTCTGATTAATGCAGATGCGAGTTATGCATTAGCATCAAGGGGAGAATTTTATGGCAGCTTCTGAGGCACAGCAAGTCTGCGTGGGTGGGCAGGAGAGAATAAACAGTGACTTTCCAGTGGGAGTTTGAAAAGGCTGATGAGGAGTCTGTCTAGAGAAAGACATCTCATCTGTTCTGCTGTATTCAGGCTCCCAGACTAGACACCTAAAGTAATACACATCATCAGAAGACTGTTGAAGGATTCAGTGCTGCCCTTATACGCTATAAGGCAGATACACATTGATTTTTTTTTTTTTTTTTTTTTGGTAGGTAGGAGAATTCTGCAGCTTTAAAATGCAAAGCACTGTGCGGTCTGGAAGAGTGAGTAAAGTAACCGCAAGACCCACTGAAGTTGAAGAGAAACAAAAGAAACTACTTTGGTCAGAGAGATCAACATTTGAGACTTAGAGGGCAAATGGGAGCTGAAAATGTAGAGCAGAAATATTTGGAACTGTGTGTTTTTACTAACTGTCAGGAAGAATTATCTAAAATACTTCCTTACCTTTTTCCACTTGTTTTTTTCCCCCACTATTCAGAACTTTCTGAAAGCACAAAATGGCTGTGTGAACTTAACAGGAGTGACTTCAATAACTTGTTCCTTCAATACTTTTCCCTAGGTTTTTAATCAGCACTCATGCATAGCAACTGCTACTGTGGGCAAGTGCATAGCAGTAGGGGACTAAGGAGTGTGAGATAGAGTAGAAAAAAAGGGAAAGGAAATAAAAGTTTTAAAAAATACAAAAAGAGTACATGCGAAAAAGTTTCACATCTGATTAAGAGTGGAGGAGGGCTCAGTTTTCATAGAAACATGGAAAGTCCTGGCTCATAAAGTCTAATTCTCTGCTGCTGGAAGGAACCGGCTTGATTATATGTTCCTCAAGAATCACTGTGTAGTGAATATGTCATCTGGTAGCTATACCAAGAAAGTATCTTTCCGGATCCTCGTGGCTGGACTTATTTATCCATCCAGCATCTGGAGGGTGAGACCATAAATCAATACAACCCTTTCTGCTGCCCGTCTCCTTCTAGTGATGCAAATGCTGGCAGAGTGGCCAGGAGCTGTTCATGGAGGCAGGATTGGTAAGGAAGGAGGGAGGCTTAATCCTAGAAGATTGTCCATGCTTTGGGCTCTACCTTCATGTGCACCTGCAGGCATATATAGAGACGTAAAGGTGTCCCTATACCCAGATATCCCTTGGAGGACAGCTTCAGAAAACCCTGCAAGAAGTAATAGTCATAACTCAAGACGGAGATTTGAATCTGAGTAGTTGGCAGTACAACCAAGTGTCTTCCTAAATCCAACTGGTATGTAACTTTTAACATTATTAACAAGGTTTTAACAAACCTGAGGTGATATTTTCATAGGAAAACAGAAAATAAAATAATTGCTCTTTTTAACATTGAACAGGGTTTTTCACCAGCACCTCAATTCATTTAAAGAGAGCAAAAACCAACGTCCCCATTTTCAGAAAGGAAAACTAAGGCACAGAAAAGTGAAATAGTTTGTCCTAGTTTGTGCAGAAATCTGAGTGATCCCTAGTGATCATTAAGAAGAATCCAGCCTATTCTTGGTTAACGAGGCCAAAATACAAGGTGCCCTGCATGAGGCTAAGACAAGATCAGACATATTTTGTGAACGTGAGAAGTTTACTAGATATCATACCGTGTTCCATTTAGTGGTGTTACAGGACGAAGAAAATAAAGTCTTGATTTTGGGATATTAGTTAAATCAGGATTGTGCATTTCTTTCAACAATTAATGGTTTGGATATATTAGAAAAAAGTGCAGTCAATTTACAATCAGCATAATCTAATAGTTCAAATTTAAGGCTATGAACCAGTCTAGACTGATTTATTGTAAATTTGTTTAATTAATGTGGAGCTTTTTTTTTTTAATAAAGTATTTCTGCGTTGTCCATATCTGAACTTGGTGGAATTAGTAGAGGATTCTATTATGCTGTGACTTTACTAATGTAGTTTGACGGCTCAACAACTCAGTTTTCACTATTTGTTCTGCTTTAAGATTTGACATGGTCGGTCAGATCTAAGAATTATAATTATGCAGTGTAGAAATAGACTTCAAGATTTCAAGTCCCCACAGAAAAAGCCAGTGGGTATGTAATTAAGAACGAGAAAAAAGGTCGACCTACTTTTTCTGTTTAGACTAAACTTCTGATTGATGTATCTTCATTTCTTTCTATTGATCTATTTATCTGCCTATCCAGTCTGTCACTAATAATCTTGACCTTATTTTGCATTGATTGATCATTTAAACTAATTTCTAGCCTGAATGCTGGTAATTTAATAATGTGAGCCAATTAGGAATTAAATAGAATCGATAAACCATTCTGTGACATCAATGAGAAACATTGAAGTACCACTGTCTCATTATCCCTTTCAGCATTTTATATTAATATTTTTAGAGCTGAAGTCAACCAAAGACACTACTGCAACTAGGAAAATAATTCAAAACATGTTACATTTTAGCTATGAAATTTTTCCAGCTTCAGATAATAAAAGCCAGAAAAGGCTGTTATGTGTTCAGCCTCAGCAGGCGCTCTTCATCTAATCAACACCTGGTATTGGAAAAGATGTGTTGACTTCTCGCTCCCACTTTTATCGTATCTGTAATTCTTCCTCTCCAGCTGTTCACATCTATTTCAGTAGTAAAAGAAGAACCTGATATTTCCTTGGCCAATCATTCCACAACTCAGATCAGTGTAATTCATGGAGAAATCAGCATTTTGCTGAGAGGTTGACGTGTTACCCCCAGAGAAAATTTGGAAAAGAAGCATTTCTGATACCAGAAATATCAGAGGAGTTGGTTGGAAGAAAGCAAAACGGGTGATTCATGGTAACTGCACATAACCACATGCTTCTCTACTTGAGATACGGTTATTATCATGGTTTTATCTCACAGGCACATACAAATATTGAATTCATTAAGAAATCAAACAGAGCTGATCCTGTAGTTATGTGCCTTCAGCTAGCTCACTTGTCTTCATAAGATTTTGGCTTTCAAAGGGCAAGTGTTGGTTACTCCGTTTATTTGTGCAACGCCTTTTGCCAACCTCTTGTTCCTCCAGCGAGACCAAAATCAAACCGAATACCTAGGAAACAGTTTGTATCCTGAAAGAAACAAGATTGTGAGGTATGTTTGGGAGTATTTGTAAGAAGCTCCTCCTAAACTTGGTATGTATCATAGGGAAAGGGATAGTATCAGCTGCTGCAAGGAGATCCATCCCTCTTCCTTACTGAATACCTTTGTGGAAAAGCTATTTTCTTATCTATTCCCTGTGTATCTAAATGAGCAAATAAATGTACAATATCATACAAAAACCTAGCAGAATCTGTTATCTTTTAGGTTTTCTCTTACAATTTTTATCTCACTTTTATTCCTAGATTAAAAGTTCTTTGGGTCTATCCGTTGCTTGTGTTAGATGAATTATAACTCTGGTTTCTCACAGGCTTGAGTACAATTTGTTGTTCCTGCCTCTGGATGGTGACAGACACATTCTTCTATGCCAAGAGTTGGACCAAATGTGAGTGTTAATAGCACACATTAGCATTGTTGTAAGCTTCTTGTTAACTTTCCTGTAAGCCCTGTCAAATGTTCCTCTTTTGTTTTGGAGTTTATTTTGCTTCATTTTATTGCCTTCCTGATAAATCAGTCCTAGCAACGAAACACAATTATGGTTTTAGACACAAGCTTCTGTGAAGGTGCTAGATACTGCCCATGTGCCATTGAGCAGCCAACATAATCCTTCCTCTAAAATCTTTGTAATTCTTTGCAGTCCTCTCCCTATATTCCACTTTTCCAGCTGGATGAACAGTGTAGCGGTACTGGCGTGCCCCTCACCAGGTTCTGATTTAGGGTTGTTACCTCTGTTTCGCACATGTCCCTTCTGGGTGCCAGAACAGATTAACTCTACTAGCTGCTGTGTAAATCCAGGTGTTTGCCACATGAATAATTCTTAGTCCACCCGAAAGCCCATGACATAGAAGGGGAAGGATACTACATGCCAAATAACAGCCTGCTGCAACCCTGCTTGCCAATTACTTCATTTTTGGGGCAGAAGGTAATGTGCAGCAGCCAGGCCCACGGATACTTGGCATCAGCACTCACATCAGTGTCTGCACAACACATCCACCTCCTAACTTCAATTCTCTTACACTGGATCTTTTTTGAGTGTCAGCTGTCTGAATTGTGAATGGGATGAGCAGAATAAGTGAGAGGCACAGCAGTGGCATGGCTGTCTGAGCCAAAATAATACATGCCTTTCACCCCCTCAAAAAACCCAATCCCACCAATACCCCTAACAGCAAACAATTAAAACAACATTTTAACAGGCATCTTCAGTCAAAAAGGCAAAGACAGCACTGGACTGCACACGGGGATGAGAGGGAAGAATATAGGGATATTATATGCTGTTACAAAACCAGATGACATCCTCATTTTAGATAACATACACACAGTATTTTTTTTTAAATCTGTTGTAAAACAAAACAAGGTGTATCAAGGGGCAATAAACAGTTCATTGATATTGTTAGTGGAGGAGTGGGAAGAATCTCCACAAAAGTAGGGATGATGGTGAGGGTTTGGTCTGGTAATAAAAAGCTATATGAGAATGCCATTAAGACTAACAGCATGGTCCATCTGTCTTCCACCTTTCCTAGTTCACTGATAAGGAGGGTTCTTACACAAAACAGGAAAATTCTTCTCACTTTCTCCCCCATCTGCCCAGTTTATAAATATCCAGCTGCAAAGTATGTGGGAAAACAGTCTATTTTTTTTATGAGCATTGTCACCTGTGTGCCAGAACCACATGTAAAGTCGGATTTACTATGACCAAACTAAAAGCTTCTGGCCCTCAGGTTTCTGGGATACAGGTTGGTCTGGAGGAATTTAGTACATAGAAGTATTCGACACTCTTTTCTAAAGGTTCTGGATTGATAGTTGCACAGTATTCAACCATTGTGAAAATTGATTTTCATAGTGTCCTAATGGACTGACACACACTTAGGTGGAAATAATAGTAATTAATAGCAATAATGATCCTGATTGATGAACAAGCTTGTTGGCAAGAAACAGTGACATCAAGGAGATCTGGTATTGAAGAGAGAAATTTTCATGAAAAAACCTTTCAAATTAACTACATCTCTAATTTTCTACATGCACACTTTTACCTTCTTAAGCTCTCTTGAACCACAGGGAGGTCAGTATTCACCATTTGAGGGAAGAAGCCCAGTAAGCTGTAGTTTTCTGAGGCTGTAGTATAGTCAGCTGAGTTTACATACACACACACACACACACAAATTGTTTCATATACCATAGAATCATAGAATGTCCTGAGTTGGAAGGGACCTGCAAGGATCATAGACACCAACTCCTGCCCCTGCGTAGAACAAGCCCAAAATTCACACCACGTGTCTATATTTCTTATACCATTCTCTAATAATCAACCATCCTGCAAAGCATCTTAGATTCCAAGCATTAAAAGAGGTTAGAGAGCAGAAAAGTGGGATAGAGGTGAAGGTTGTGGAGGGATTGATAATTCTAAAGCTGGAAAACTTGGAAAAGTACAGTGAGAGAGTAACAGTAAGTAGATGTTTGTTCCTCTTGCATTGGCATGAGAGAAAGGAAAGTGGAATCTTTACCTGTGTTGCAAAGATACAATGCTTTTTCCTTTGTTGTTTTTGGGGGGCTTTATTCGGCTTTGATTTTGTGGGGGTTTGGTTTGGGTTTTTTTACCATGGAGCAAAAAGCCTCAATAAATTAAAGTAATGCATTTTTTAATTTTGGAGGGGGTTATTTGTTTGACTTTTTAAATCACAATATATTCCACAAATTGAAAATCAATGCAGCTCTAAATGAGCTTGCCATTTGTAGATCAATAATCGATACGTTTTTACTTTTTGTCTGGCTCTAAAAGTTAGATCAATGCAATAGATTTCCTTGAAGAGCAAATGAGCATTGGCCATTTCCCTTCCTCCCAAATCAGTTAGCATTTCAATTTCTTTTTCATGTAAGCTTCTTTTTACATTATTTCTAAACCTTGCTGTGAGTAGATTTGAAAAACTATCTGGAGACTCCATTAATGGAGTGCATTCATTAATGATAGCATTGGAATAAGACTTTTATACCAGTGGAGTTTCCTGATACTAATCAAGATTTCTTCCAAACATTCCTTTTTTTGATTTTTTTTTCGGTCCAGAATTTATCAATTCCTTTGATTTCATTTCATTTTGATATTGTTCCATAATTCTCTTTCTGTCCTTCATTTTGAATTTGTTTTCTCCATGTTAAATGTAAAAGAATACCACACTTATTTAACCACCAGCTCTTCAGAGTTGAGAGACTAAATTACCTTGGAAACTAGAAGTTTATGTAAGGATAATGGATTTCTGTTATTTGACAACTCGGCAATCTAATTATATGGTGACAGATATAGCTCTCATTACATCTAAATCCATGATTGGTTAAAATTTCATTTTACAAGAACAGATTAATGATTAAATAGCAAATCATCTGTAGATTTTTGTATTTTGATTTGTTCATCATTCCATAGATACAGATAATAAAGTGAAAATTGTTGCAAGAACTTGTTTAAAAATTAAAAGAAAATTACATATTGAAAACCAATCCTGAATTTTGCATGGGACATGTTTAAACTGGGTTATAAAATATTGCATATTTAATCTCTCCGAGAAAAAGCTCCTGGTGGTTATACCTGGGTTACTCAAACTCAGTATTCAGAGATGATATGAAATAAATTGGAATACCTATGTCAACTGAAAGGATAATGTAGCTCCTCCAAACAGCATGGGCATGATCCTCAGTATCAGCTTTGTGTAGAGTTTCAGCTGTTTTTCTCCGTCCCTTGAGTCAGTGCTTTGTGGATCTATACGTTTTCCCCAGGCTGTATGTGCTGGGCTGAGGGATATCAGCAGTCTATCTAAGAAATCCATTTTTTCTCTTGCGAAGTCAAAGCTCTTGTCTTGACAGGTGCTCTGAGGAAGAACAAGCTGGGCTGGTTTCACGCTGCAAAGATGCAATTCCTTCGTGATAACCGGGGAAAGAAGCAATAGGACTGATAAGTTAACAAACTAAGCTGGGAACCTGGGGGGCAGAAAAAAAGAGCAAAAATGATTCTTTCCAATGTACAGTGAAAACAAATAAGCAGTTCCTAGACCAGCTTGTGGATTTTCGTATTTTCAGTGTCCTGTTTGATCCTATTTGATGTGACCAAACTCTGAGTTCCTTCTAAAGATATACCTGTGAATGAAGGGGCAGCTTGTATTCAGGTTTCATAGTGGTATTACGTTTTAAAATTTTCCACCAAACTGTCACAATTTTAAAGTTCATTGGCCCTGCCAGGGCCCACTTCATCTGAAACAGTGACTATCAAAAATATTTCTGCAGTGATAATCCTTTTAGATTTATGCTCTCAACAAGCACCTGGTCTGAGGATTATATAAGGATTATAAACAGATTTCCGATAAAATTATAGTGTATGGTAAAAAATGAAATTCCTGATTTGAATATGCTTTCCTTGTTGTTGTCTATTCCTATTAACAGCAACTCTCTCTTTCCCCAGTTACAAATTTAAGAGTGTGTGCCATTTTCTTTTATTTTCTCTGTTTCAACATGGTACTATTAATATTGCAAGTTTTGATTAAAAGGTGAGTATTTTATGCAAGGAAAAATGTCTCAAGAAGTATCACTTTGATTCACATGGCTTGTACAGTACTGGAGTCTTTTCCAATATGAGTTCTATCTAGTTTTTTCTCATAAATATTCAGGGAAAGCACTCCTCCTTAGCTTTAAAACCTGACCCCAGGATCTATCAGCCTTACTGTCTCACTAATGCTATTGGTTTGGGATTTTTATCTTTATAATCCTGAAGAGCACTGTCATGGTAATGCTGGTTTTTGAAGAGCAATAGGCAGTCATTCATTGAAATGAACACCAGAACATGTATTTTCTACATTATTTCATAAATCAGACACCTGAGGGTGTTTTGCTCAAACTCTCCTAAAAATGTTGCCTTTTAATAGAGACCAGCATTGATAATTCTAAAATAAAAGAGATGTGGTTTAGAAAATCTTGAGCAGGGACTTCCAAGTTTTGTTCACAAATGGATGCTTAAACATCAGGCTAGGAGTGCTAACTAATCTTCAGTGCAATGCCTAAATTAAATGCAATGTCTCAAACAAGCAATTCATTTGCAAGCCTTCTACAAATTCTTCACAGGTTGAGTGTGACCTTTGAGAGCATCTGGAAGCCCTGGTTCCAACCACATGGAAATTAAAGTAACTGATATTATTTGGTTTTGCTATACTGCCTTTTGTTTTCAATGAACTTGAAGATGTGGCAATAGCAGAGACAAGATAAAGAAAAGCTTTTAACAAATTCCATTGTCAATATAGTTTTCTTGGTTAAAATTCCCAATAGCAAATGATGTGGAAGAACTTATCTCAGATGCATTGTCAGATAAACCTGACATGGGCTGTCCGCATGAGAGCTGGAATGGAAATTAGACGCTATTTGTTCACAGTCTGCAAAGGAAACCTCTGTTTTTACATTACCCAGATTATGTCTTATTTGGGATATTTCATGCATTTATCACCTGGAGGTTACATATAGAGCAGAAATGAAGAAATACACCAGCTATCAAGGAAATATGCCAAAAATAGAAGTCTAAACTCAGCTGCAGCCTTTTATCCACCCTGCTTGCCTGACTCCTGCAAGCATGCTACTCACTGGGAGATGGGGAATTAATCAGAAAACTGGTAATGGTAAAACAAACAGGGTACAGATTCTGCAAACCCTTGCTCATCATTCATATCTAGTACTAGGTAGCTGGAGATTTCTTTGAGGCCAGTATCAAGAAGGCATGATATGCAGTGCCAGCACTGACACACGAATCTTCATTTCCATGTGAAAAAAATATAGCATAATAGAGAATGTTACAGTATTATCACAGCCCAGCAAGCTTTCTCACTTTCATTCCGATCAAATTGATTCTAAGGTGAGAGCTCCCTGTGCGTTGTTACATCTCTGTTGTAGAAACCACAACCATTCAAAGGAAGATTAAATTAAATAGCTAACAGCATCATTAAGTAAAATTAAGTGGCTAGTAAGAGTCAGAGAAGGAAGCTAGACTCACTTTTTGTACTTGACTCATCCAGTTGATGCTAGGCATCATGTTGGCTGCTGATGCAAGCATTATCTACCCTACTTCAGTAGAGAAGCTTACTTGGGTAAAGACACTAAATGTAAATGTCTCTGGGCTTATGAGTTTAAATCAGCCATTAGCACTGCCTTTTCTTTTATCTGATTAACATCTATGCACTTTCTTAGCGTAGCTATAGAGGTACAGACAGAAGTACGGACAATAACCCCCTAATGAGAGTTGAGGGTTTTCTTTATTTTGGTTTGGTTTAGTTTTGTTATTTTGTTGTTTTGTTTTGGTTTGATTTTTTTTTTTCCTTTCATTTGATACATTCAGAGGGAAGAGATATCAGTGGGAAAAAGTGATTGTTGATGGGTAATTTTTGTTTCTTTCTTGAAACTTTGCTGGGAATCTAAAAAGGCAAATAAGTGTTAAACACTGTCACATTCCTCAAGCTGCATTTTATCTCCTGTGCTATGGAGTCGTACTGCTACCTCACACAAATGAAGATCGCAATCCTACTTTAACTATAAATTTACGCAAGCTATGTCCTTTAGATTAAGCTGTACGAAGCAATGAGTCAGCTAATACAGAATAAGGTTTAAAGGAAGTTAATGCACCAGAGAATACAGCAGGAGCTTATTCAGTTTGATGAACTAACATGCCACATTCAGTGTGAAATATGGACTATCTTGGGAACACAGCTGGACGCTTTGTGGACCAGGGTCTTGAACCAGAGCCAGAGAGATTAAACTGAACTAACTAATAGTAATGATATTCTTCTTGTAGAAACAGTCACCGAAATTACTTTATGTTCTCCCAGATGTCTGTCTGGCTCTGCTGCCCTTGGCTATACCCCCTTTGGGAGTTTTAGAAGGAAGAACAGGCCAGCCCTGCTCCCTGCCACACACTCTCTTTTAGCTTGCAATGCACCAAGCGTTCCGGGCAGCTGCTGTGAAACACAGGCAATTGTCACCGTCTCAATGCCACGTTTGCCAGATAGGGTTAAAACCATCTCTTTCACAGGAATACACTCAGATACATTGTGAGGAACATACTGCAGATCAGACAAACAAGGAAGAAATATCAGATGTGCAAAGATGCAAAAAAAAAAAACAAAACAACCCCAAATGCTATATTGAGTTTTATCACTGATAAAGAGGCATAAGATTACAGTTTTCATAAACTTTCTAATTCTCTTAGGAAGATCACTGGAAAGTTCTCCCCTAGAGTTGCTTGTGTGGCTACATTAAGAACAAAACAAAATTAAAGCTTCAGCTCTCCCTGAAGTTTTTGTAAGTTAAAGCTATAGCTCTAACTCCCCATATCTGATGAATAAAGAATGCAGTAGTATTCTCAAATTTCTTAGGTTTTATAGAGACAATGATTCACCCTTAGAGCCACTGGTAGTTGTGTAATAATTGAAGATAAATCTGAGATTCTGTGAAACAATGAAGAGACAAATACTCTTGAGCATCCTTTAAAACAGATTTTTTTTTTCCCCAGAGTATTTTGTTCTCAGCAAATGAGGATTTAGATGTTTGTGTCAGGGACTGCAGTCTGTGTACTGTTTATTTTAGGAAAAGTCTCATAACAGCTTCTTCCTTGTAAATACTCAAAAGGGGCAGATCGGAATACGCCTGACTTTATCAGAGTTTGTATATATCCCCATTTGGCAAAGTGAGCCTTCTCATTTTATTACAGGTCACACAATATTGCCCCTATTTTTTCACCCCCATAAAGTGCTGATATTTCTAGTAATGCATCTCATGCTTCACAGCACTGACAGATGCAGCCTCAGCCTAAGTGAAAAGTTGAGAGGCTTGGTTGTTACACGAGTGTGAAAACAAATGTGTGTTATGTGAATGTGGCTTATGTTGTGATGATCCTTCTCTCAACTCTTCCCACTCCCAGCTTTGTCTTCTGGAGTAGTCTGCACACTGCTAATTATCTTGAGCCAAACCTATACAAGTATTTAGGTATCTAAAAATGAGAATACTTGTATTTGGAAAAGTGTAAGTAATTAAGCAAATCCTCTAAAGGTTTTGACTCAAATTTCTCAATTATTTCTGCTGATGTCTCTTTTATATTATATAATTTCTCAATTATTTCTCCTGATGTCTCTTTTAGATTCATAAGAATATTACACTTTTAAAAATCTAACTGTGGCCTTCCTGCATGTTAGGGTGTTGAGTGTGAACTGCTGTTATGGATGTGCACTGCAAGAATAAGGCACATATATTAATAACACGCTGTACCATAGATTCTCCGTTAATAACCA
Organism: Pampusana beccarii; assembly: GCA_013399365.1. Lineage (NCBI taxonomy): Eukaryota > Metazoa > Chordata > Aves > Columbiformes > Columbidae > Pampusana > Pampusana beccarii. Next base: position 354,123 of record VWYH01009810.1, on the reverse strand, counting down.
TTAAGTACTCAAGCTTGAGCACATCCGTCTTTCTATTTGCCCAGTTACATGTCGGAGACACCAGGCATGCTTTGTGCAGTCTCTGTTGGCAGCACAAGCCTGCCACTTGCAGAATAGAACAGCTTGAACTTTTCACAGTTGCAAATCAGATTTCTCTAGCAGAGCAGTGATTTTAAAAGGTAATATTTTCCTTTTCAAGTAATTCTGTTGCTCTCTGTGTAATGAACAGAATCAATTGAAATATCCTGGTTTTATCCTTGGATTTTCAGCTGAAGAGAAAATAAGTATCCAAGCAGTACTCTGTGACAATGACTCTCTGGGGGAAAAGGGATATACGTACTTTTTTTTCCTCATTTTGCAAAAGATTCCCAAGTAATTTGTCCAGATCATTTTATACAGCCAGCATAGCTCCTGGTCCTTTTCCCCTGGAGCAGGAACACAAAAACTCATTACTACTGTAGGTCTCTTCTTTAGTGTTCTAGCCAAGTTGCTGACTCCTTCATTAATTCACATGGCTTCTTTAAAAACTCTTACTTAGTAAAGTGACAGAGAGCTCTGGCTCTGCAGGTTCCCACTCTAGCAGAAGAATCGTGTGGCCTTCTGCAGCATGCAAGCTGCTGGAAAAGCTTCTGGGTCTGGACAACCTGTTGGAAAATGAGTTGGCTGCAAGATGAAGCCACATTGGCTGAACCTCCGTTCTCTCTCCGAAGTCAATTGCCATGGTAGTGCAGATCATCTATTAACAACCCGATCCATTTGCTTCGCTCTCACTGGGCTGCAAAAATACTTGCATAAAGGCAAACACAAAGGCTGTCAAACAGAAAGAGAAAATAAACAACGGAGGTCTGATAGTATATCCCAATTCATGGATCAGTGGCAAAGTGTACATGTGCAAATCAACGCGTTTAAGGGCTACTTAGACACAAATGCCACTTTCTAGAAGCAACCACTTGTCCTGGTCTTCATACTCTGCACCTCGGTTTCATTAGCCCAGGGATGCTCATGCCACTGTGTCACTTCATGCACAACCATTAGCCCAAGTAGCTCTTTGCCCTTCCCTACCTTCTTCTAGATTATGTGTTTTCACCTTTTGCCTAGTTGTCAGTTCGCATGTCGGAAGCTATATTTGAATTTTCTTTCTTTATCAGCAGCCTTCTCCCTCATGACCAATTTCTATGTCACGGTAATATGCAGAAAGTGGATATATATATATATATATATATAGGTAAAAGAGCTAATTAGGAACTTTGAGTCTCAGAAGACCCAAATTCTGTGGTTAGATTTAAAATAAATACTTTTTGTCTCCCGAATATAAATCTGACAATATATAAACTTTCATAGCATCTTAGATCAGAGCACAGAGTTATTTTTACCTGTTGTAAAAAGGAAATTGGACAAGATGACCTTCAGAGGTCGTTTCCAACCTCAGTCATTCTGTAACATTTATTCACCTGAGCAAGAAAAGCTACTTCTAAGGATCTGTTATCTTACTACTGTAATAACCCTGGCAAAATAATCTTGACTGTTTCATGCCTGTTGTATTCTAATTATGCCTGAGAGAAGGCAAATTAGAAAGTTTCTGTGTTCCACAAAATGAACAAACTAAGCTGTAACTGTGAGGTGGGACTGGGAATGCTGTGACATCAAGTGCAGTAAGTAGAGCTTGCACCTATTTGTAACCTAATTGAGGAGTCTTTTGACAAGCCTTAACAGACATAAACACTCTGTTGGGTAAATTCTTAGTGTTTGTTCTTACTCCTCTTTTACAGACAATGTGAAAAGGGAGTGGTTTTCAGTTTGGAAATGGCCATTCTGGCAGGTAAATATTTCCTTCTAGAGCTTAACAGTATGTCTCAGAGAATCTTTTCAATAGCTGTGAACAGCAGTTTTCTTCCTGTTACATTAATTATTTCTGTAATTTAATCATGCAGAGACATGGGCAGGCATCAGGTCTCTAGTCTTCTGAAACCATTTAAGAGAAAAACATTGTCTTAAATAACTTCTAGTTATATGAAGCATAAAAAATAGACTTAGTAACACACTTGAAGGTGAAGGAACAGCACTATGTTTGTAGTTAAAAAAACCCATTGTGTTCTTTATGGACTTTAAAGTTCAGTTGCTGATCCAAAAAATTATTAGCACAATCCTTTGGAAGTGTCACCTCCAAAAATATTTTACTCAAAAAACAAATTAGGTTTTTTGTTTCTTCTGGTTTGAGTGGTTTTTAATTCAATTTGTAATTAAAATATTTTCATTTTCTAACTGAAACAGTTCTAAAATTCAAAGTTGAAATGTTCTATTTATAACATGCTAACATCAGGTGACTGCAATTATCCAATGGTATCCTCTCCGTGCATATGGTTGTTTTAAACATAATTGTCATCAAATATTTTTGCAGGCAGCATAGTGTAGGATATTTAATGTTTTTTTAAACTGTGCCTTCTCTTCCTTGTACATATCACAGAAAGAATATCAGATGTTAGTTACTAACATGAGCCAGTCAAGAAATTTGTCTTTTGTTTCTTCATGCATTTACCCCATCATGTCACTTCCTACATTATAACAATGTCTCTGATGATAAATAAGGGAACAACATATCAGCAATGTCAGAATAAAAATGGAAATAAATCCAAAACAATAACAGCTCTCTGTGAAAATTTAATTTGTCTGATTTATACTTAATTACAATAAAAGTAGATTAGAGAGGATGGGGGTGGCATTTGGATTGCTTTCTCCACAGGCTTCTGGTATCTGGAGCCTATGGAGAGTTAGTTTTGAGATAGAGTAGGAAGGAAAATAAAAATACAGCTACCTATAAAAGATTATTCATTTATTCTCTTTACAGTAATCCTCAGCATTTTCCTCACCAATGATTCTGAAAAGATTTCTGTTCGGATTTAGATTTATACCAAGCTTTGCTGCCCCAAGTTGCTGTGGTGATATCAGTGGTTTGGGTGTATCTAAATAACCTTAGATATATGTTTTTCTGAGCTAGAAGCTGTGTTTGTCTTGCTGGATATTTGTCTCCAAAGACTTTGGATGAGAACATAGAATACCTTGGGTAGTGTAACAAGCTCTGCAAAACATTCATTCTTCATTTATATTGCATAGGAAATTTAATTTCATAGGGCTGATATTTTAGGTGCTAGTGACTGCAGGCAGAGGTAATTTTATGTATCTTATGTGAACAACAAATACCTAGATAGGTAAATATTGTGTTCTCAGGGCAGGAAGAGTTATATTATAGAGTCAGCTGGAAAACATAGTTTCTATTCCATGTGAGTTGTTATGCCTCAATCATTATAATGAAATTGGAGTTCCATGTTGAAATGCTAATCTTTAATGAAATCTATCATACCTTGTTTACTCACTCTCCTTGTTATTTTGCGGAGGGGTAGCAGTCATTGAGCAGCTATTAATTTACCTGCTATGATGCTTTTATTTTAGAGAAGGCCACATCAATGAAATGCTCATAGTTCAAGCAGAAGGTGGGAAGATTTGTGAGAAACTGAGTTCTGGTGAGAATTTCACACTGCAGGTTTACTTCTGTTCCCATACAACTTTGGGCATGTCTGTACTTTCCTTGCTGTAACACCTTGTCATTTTGCAAAGGGGCACAGAAGAGTCCAGGACATGGGAAGGCGATGAAGCCCACAAAGATTAGGACCAAGACATTGAACTTGGCTGAAGATCTGTGGGTGGTAAGCAGTAACGCTCCATTTCTGCCTCCTGCACTTTCAGGTGTCAGTGTCATTCTTCAGTGCCCATGGATTTTTTTCAGTTGCAGGATCTAGCCTGGATTTCTAGTCTATTACTAGAACTGTTGTGCACACAGTAAAATATTCTGCTGTGATACAGGGCAAAGACACGCTTTTCTTCATTTACCCAACACCACCCGGTACCAGTAGTTTAGTTCTCAAACCTACAGAAGCAAAGACATTTCTGGAGTAGCCTTCACTCAAGTGAAGATCAGAAGACAGATAAAGATAGATAGATAGATAGATAGATAGATAGTAATAACACTTCTGAGGGAGACACCAAAAGGTATACCCATCTGAAGGAATAGATCTCAAAACTTACGGTGATGACTTAGAAGGGAAGATACGCTCCCTCAAAAGTATGTAAAAGTATAAGTAAGTTCCTAGTGGATTGTGTAATTTGCAGAGTATCATCAGAGCTCCTACAAACCCAGGAGAAAGCAACTGAATTTCAATGATAAGATTAAATATAAAGGTATTACAATAAAGAACAGACATGATCAGCTCATCAAAGTATTTATCCTGAAAGAAGTCTACAAGCCCATATGAGCATTAAAATCTCAAGAGACTTATTAATGATTTCTTTTCCTTTGATATTTTAGCCTAATTAATTGCATATTTTTCAGGCTGTGCAGTCCACCATTATGCTCCATGGACTTCATGTTCTGAGACTTCCTGCTTAAAAAAGTAAAGATGTCTTCACGTGATCAAACATGCCATAAGCAATCAGTCTAAGATAGCAGCTCCCTCGCATTTAATCTCTCAAAAATATTACAAAGGTGCAGTCTGATTGCCATTAAAATAAATGGAGGGAAATGTCATTCCTCCATTATTTTTTTAGGCAGCTGAAACAGTTTTCAGCCTTGTTCATCAGTGACCCTGAAACCAGGGAGCCCGATGCAATCAAAACTGTGCAATTGGGAATGCATGATTAAAAAGAGGCGAAACAGTAGATGAAGGCAAGAAGGACAGAAAGTGCCGATAGGGACAGCCTTAGTTCACCCTTGGGAATAACTGAATAATAAAAACACGATAGAGGAAATTGATTGATTTTTGAATTTAACAGTGGATACCACAGAGAGTAGCAAAGAGCCATTAAGATGATCAAGGGATTGGAGCATCTGTCATAGAAGGCGAGGCTGACACAGGTGGGACTGCTCAGCATGGAGAAGAGGAGGCTCATGGGCATCTTCTCCACTTGCATAAATGTCTGATGGAGGGAGAAAAGAAGATGGAGCCAGACTCTTTTCAGTGTTGCCCAGTGAGAGCACAAGGGGCAATGAGCACAAACTGTAATACAGGAAATTCTACTTAAACATAAGAAAACACTTCCCACTGTGAGAATACTCACAGACTGGAACAGGACACCCAGAGAGGGCTGTGGAGTCTTCATTCTTGGAGACATTAAAACTCCAACTGGGCATGTCCCTGGACAGCCTGTTCTAGCTGCCCCTGCTCTGAGCAGGGTTGGACTGGATGGTCTCCAGAAGTGCCTTCTCACATCAGGCCATCCTATGATTCTTTGAGCTGACTCGCTTAAAATAAATTAGTTTTGCAGCATCGGTTGGTCAATGATGTAAGTTGGGCAATTTTCTTACAGCTACATTTGCATGAGTTGCCATATAAGCACGGAAACAAGTCACAAAATCTTATAGCTACCGCACAAGTTTTTTTATGACCCATCTTTTAGGAACGTCACTGTGGCAAAGCTACTAAACGATTGACAAATGCAAGGTAGGCTTTGTTTACTTGCAAATGATGCTTCCCAGAAGTTGTAGCTAAGCCTGCTTCTGACCCCTATTTATTTTAGAACAATTTCAAATTCAGTAGTTTTCTAATAAAAACATATTCTTCATTTATAAAGATAGGTTTTAGAAAACTTAGTTATCCTTTGAAAATATTTCTGGCAGATCATTTTTAGCCAGCCCTTGGTATGTTTTTCTGCTTTTTGCACTGTACTTACGTATTTTCTCTCATTTTATAGGATAAATTCTGAAACTAGCTTTCTTCAGTATATCTTCATCCGACGTCTAGCATGAAGTGCCCAGTACCCCTACCTGCTTTCAGAGAGCAAATGTTTAAAAGGTAAGTTTTTCAAAAATATCAACATTTACTTGCCAGAAATTTTGTAAATAAGTAGTTTAACCTGCCCTAGCTGCTGCCCTGTTGTTTATCCTTGTGTGTTTAGTGCAGGTTCTACTGAATATAAATCTAAGTATTTATTTTTAATGTCTTATTAAGAAAAGCTATAAAATTTTATTTTTGGAGGTCCTTAGAAACAGGACCATGTCTTCATTCTTCTCATTCATGGGAGAGAGGAAACAGCTCCTATTGTTCCTAAAGTTCCCAGTCTGGGAGGAGGTAAAGGCTTTTTCAGAAACTTTCTTTTGTGATTTTTTTTGCTGGACTGCCCTCCATATACTTTTCTGGTTTTCCTGCAACACTTCTCCTTGTGTATTACATGAATATAATCGGCCATCAGAGCAATGGGAGGTCACCTTATCCCCACTCTCTTAGAAAACCCCAGATGAACTGGCTGAAGACAAAATTATGGTAGAGCCAAGCACTTTTCATCATAGTCCTTGCAGGTGTGTGTCATTAATTCTTGTTCACAGACACACAGACACAACAGGAATGGGGGAGATTGTGAAGCAGAGACTGAGAGCTATGATTACTGCAATATTACAGTATGATCAGTACATGTATGCTGCTTCCACGGGTAATCTTGAGTGAAACAAATAGCTTATCTTTATTGGTACCTCAGGAGATGGGTGGGTAGGAAAAAATGAAACAAAAAGGATGGGGTAAGAAAAGTACAGTTAAAATATAGTTAATGCATGAAGCAGATTGTATGAGAGGGATGTAGACATAAAAAACATATTTAACAATCACAGTGCTTAAATTTCACTTAATAAACTGGCTTATTTTAAAAGTACTTTTTTTTTTTTTTCTGGATTCAGCATTATCTACCTTTGCTTCTGGGGATCTGCAATGGTCTATTGAGAAACACCCATAACACATGCCAAATTATATACTAAAAACTGACAACTTGACATTTGTATGGCTTATCTGGTTAGATGTCCAAGAAATCACAGCAACCTGGTGTGAAATTCAACCTTATCGGTCAGTCCTCTTTAAGGCCATTTTTGACTTGACTGGCTGATAAATTTTTGTTAGGTTCTCTGAAGATGGATGAATGATTAAAAATTATCAAGGCTATGAAATTTCCATGTGTACTTTGCCAATGCAAGGCAAGCATTACAGTGAAATTAACTTTGGGATTTTCAATCCTGTTAGCAGAATGTAATAGGGAACTCCGATCAATTTTACTCTACTCTACTACATATCTACGAAAGCAGCAACATTGTAATCAGTTTGAGAGAGTACTAAATTACACCACCTACTATCTGAGACATCATGAGTACCAGAGAAAATTAAATACTGTATTTGTATGTGAATCAATACTTAAAACATCACTGTCATTGGCACTAAGTGCTACCGAGTGTGAATTAGAAAACTGATGGCCAAAGGTAGCTGAGTACTTGAGGTTAGGACACGTGCTATCCGTTCTATCTCTGAAATGTAGAGCACACTTAAATCAGACTTAAAGGTCCCTTAAGGGGCAGCAGAGAAGAGCTCATTAGCATGAACTATCCATTTCCAATTGGCTTTCTGCAGCAAGCATCCATGGTTGAGAATATCAATATAATCCAAGGGTGCTTACATTTGTATTACCCCGTTAGGTACCAGAGGGAGCTCTGCAGAGTTCCATGAATCACATCTGATGGAATGAGCTGTATGTTTGTGAGGAGTGGCATGAATGAAGAGACAGGAGCCTAGATACCTCCTGCTGCTTTCATAGCTGTAGCAGAGTCCGGACACTTGTTTCGTATATTTGTTTGAATGATTTTCTTTATACTGGAAAAATACTGTACTTGGAGATTTTAACATGCCAAGAAGGAAGCAAACTGAGGAACTAGAAGAGCAGAATTAGTATCTGGGTACTACTATTTCATCCTCTAGAAGATCTATGCTTGGCTGACATCTACAGGATTTAAATAGTGCAGGTTTCAATCTTTGGTAAAAAATTAAAATGGATGGATTTGTGTCCTGGCACAAGGGCATATGTTCTGCCTTTGCTCCATTGTCCTCCATTAAGGCTATGATGGACATGAATCCTAATGACCACGGGAAATAAGATCAGTGCTGCTAAGTGATTATGAAGTTTATTTGGATGGAATGCAGGGTTTGCAATTTTAAGTAACAACAGCTTTGACACTAAGGCTAGGTTAGCAAAAACTATGAAAGGTGGTTGAATATAGTAGGTATGAGGACCTGATTTTGTTTTTATTTGCAGAATAATGACTAACTTGTGGCTCTTGGAGCACATATGGCTCACAAATAGATGAATTATGGCTCACAAATAGATGAATTGTGGCTCCCAAACTTCGCCTATGAATTTTCCAGGAGTTCACTCATCCTTCAGTTATGTGTTAAAGAACATGAATCATTTTAATTTGAAACATAATCAATCTAACCTTTTAGAGCTAGTTGCTTAGCAGTATGCCATAAAAATGAACTATGAATGAAGCTTCTTGAAGCTACAAAGAAGCTTGAAACAGCAGAGCTTGCTTAGCATAAGTGGCAAGATTTGCTGAAACTTCAGTCCACAAGCTGCAAACTTTCACCTAGAAAAGCTGAACCATCCAAATAAATTATTTTTTCTGGGTTGTGACATCTGAGGCTCTTCTACAAGAAACCTAGGACAAATACATTTCTTTAACATATGCAGATATATATCCAGTGGTTTTTAGCTATATCAAGTGTGCAGTCTGCAGCATCAAGATTATTGGACATATTTGCATTAACTAAGTACTTTGGCCTTATAAATTTTGTGATGCAGTCTCCCACATAGTAGTCATGTAGCATGAGTCCAAAGAAACTGTAAAAAATGTCATCCTTCGTTAAGAATTATAGGCAATACACAGTTCTTTGGCTGATAACAGTTTTTACATCTGTCTGTGATAGTTTTCAATGGACTGGAATTTGTAGGTGATAGAATCAGCTTACACATAGATTCCACTTGAATGCCCTTGAAATGGCAGAAGAATTCTGTTCAGTCATGCAGAAGTTTTAAGACCAATGACATAAACCACTTGTAAATTATCCATCCAGTGAAAATATAATTTAGTTCTGATTGCTAATCTCTCTATAGAAAATAAAGAGGCTAATCTCTGGAATCAGAGCAGATGACAGAGGTGAGCTGGACCTCAAACCTGATTGCTATGTTCCTTGCTTTTAATAATTTCTGTTTTCCAGTAAAACAAATTTGTTTAAAAGGGATTGGACAGGAACCCCACTGTTTGGCTAGAGTGTCTTGCAATAATGTTAAGGGTTTGCACCAAGATGATCTTTTCTTTAAGAACTCAGTGTAACATATGTGCACTGGTAAGAATGGTTCAGTAGCAAGACTTTGACTGTTTCACCACATTTATTTCAGATGATGAATAAATTTTTATTAGGAACAGGGCTATAGATTATGCCTAGTACTAGTAGTTCATCATGGAGATGTGTTTTGTGCTGCATTTCAACGTGGGCACAGACATGTCCCTGATGGTTTCAGAGACACTGAATGCTGCTCCTTATTTTTATAAAATTTAACCTTTTTTATTTTCTTCTGGTAACTTTTTACTGGTAACTCCAGGCTGAAGAAGCTGGATGCTTCTATCTTATAGAGCTATTCAAAATATGTGCTCCTCATCTACCTTTCTTGCAAAAAGGTGAATTTTTAAAAGAACTGATTTGGAGGTTTAGGGACCAGGGAATTTGATTCAAGTTTTGCTTTAATTTATGGTTGTCTCCTCCCTGATTACCCTGAAGTATAACCTTGTGAAAGAGCATCAGTTTTATGTCCGATCCAACTACTTTCACGCAACTGCTAGTTTAATGATGAGAATAACATTTTACTGATTTGGGCAAAATCTTAAAACCTTGTTACAGCTGTAAAAGCATTCCAGAGAGAAAAAGTGGAAGGTCTGTCTTTATTTCTATACATTTAACCACAACCTCAGTTCAGGAAAGCACCTCTATGTGACAGAAAATAAGGATGTGTTCAACAGTAACCATGTTCTTGAAATCATACTAACCAGAGCCTTCCAACAGAAGAGGCTAATTGCTTCATTTTCAGAAGTTGCAGGGAGTGGAAGTTTCTGCACTTTTGTAATTTTTGTTTAATTCAAGCTAGCATTAGCACTGTGAGTTCAAATATTTGACTTTCATCTTTTAAGACCAAAGAATGTCTATTGTGCCTAATAAGAACTGAAATGGCTCTTTAACATCTGTGCATCACAGCTGATAGCAGGGGTTTTATATTGCCTATTGTACCAGAACAAGTAACCTCATCAGTGATCTAGGACAATTATATATTGTTTAATTTTCATCCAAGAAAGTGAAAAGTAAAATTATATTTGATAATGACTGTACCTGGAAGATATTGTGTAAAGTGGCTTAATTCAACCTGTCATTATAGCAGCTAAGATATAATGAAATGGGGGGGCAGGAATTGAATTTGCCAATTTTGGTTACGTGCAGCTTAATTATAATTGATTTAGTGCTAATGCTATATATCTCATGCAGAAGGCTTACTGGGTAAAGGATTTCTTAAAATTCACCAAAGCTCTTTTCTCCACCAGTTTTATATTGCATATAGTATATGTTTAAATGTAGATACTTAGATTATTATAGCTGTATCATGAGTATTGCCCAAGTACCACATTAAAATGTTGTCTTATGTCTACAGATTTCCCTTCCTCCCTCTCTTCATCAGATCTGACTGTCAAAACTGGCCAAGTAATTGGAACAATTAAGGTGCCCCTGAGATATAATTATCCTTTATAATTTCTCTGTATGTTTAAAAAAAATGATGACTGGCTCACAAAAACAGGTTCCCTACAGTACAGTGAGAAAGATGATACTGGAAATGAACAAATCAGCTTTAATCTCTCGCACTTAAATAGTCCCTAAAAAAATTTAAGCCCAAACTCTTCCTTCTCTGCCAGAAATTTACACCACAAAGCAACACTTTAAGTATACGTAGACAAATAAATGAGGATCATCTCTGTTCAAAGTATCCTTTGGTGTATTAGGATCCTGGTAATGACTCCCAGTTGCTAGCGTGAAGAAGATAAATTTGACAGCCGTTTTCCCATGTCCCTCTGACTCACTATTCATCCAGCTAAGTACATAGGCAGTCCTCTGAGCACCTCTCCAGCCTCACAGCTCCTGCGTGGCTGAGCAGCCTTTTCCCCGCTTTCACAAAGGAATAACTGATTTAGACAAACAGAATGCCTTATCCTTGTTATTCGGGCACTTTATGGGAGAGAGGCTGGATGCTTACCCCCTCCATAAAACTGCTGGACCAGTACCATGCACAAGGCCATGTGGACAGGATTGTGCCTTCTCCTTTTTCACCTGGAAAATGTGCATGCCTGGGCCTGTTGAGTGAGGTTGAAGACCAGTTTACTAGCAGAACAGACAAAAGCAGTCTCTTGACAGCAAAAAAAACATGTTTCAGATACTAGAATTATGTCCAGATTCAGCCAGCCTGAATTATACATAAGACCTTGTTGCTCATGCCTCTTGGATACATAGGTCTAGAATAATCTGATTGAAACCATGAGGCCCAAACTGGCTGATCTGAGACTTTCTCATCTTTACCAGCCCTTAAGTACCTGAAGGGCCAAGAGTTCACCCCCATTTTCTGCGGCAACTTTGGCCTTGAAACTCCTTGTAACCACCTACATACATCTACTCACTTCCAGACAGCCTCAGGGATTTTTGAAGTTCGATTGTGGAAGAAAGAAAGAAAAGAATGTGCTTGACGTTTATATTTTCATTTTCTCTGTGCACTTTCCTGGTTGCTTCTGATTCACTTGCTGACTGTGGATTGAACTGGCTACAAATATAAAGGGGAAAAGAAATGCAGATGACTACATTGGCAGGCATGGCTGAGAATGTGAAAGGGGGTTGCTTGTGTAGCCAGTGCAGCTCAGATTCTTCAAACTTTGCTTGTTATTGTCCCTACGTTAAATGTGTGTTACACAATTCATAGCTGATTTCACCATTTGCTTACCCAGATTAAACATTAAAATATTAAAGGAGGAGCTGAGACTTGTTTACTTCCTCTGGAGAAGCCATTCCCCTAGTTCCCATTTGTTCAACGTATTTATCTTGCTCTGAGACTATCCCAGCACTCCTATCACTGCCACCATCAACTCCCCTCGGGCAAATTTGACCCATTATGCTGGTAGTACAGTGACAGTTAAATAGTAAAAAATACATTAAGCTGCATCAGACGACTGCGCTCATCTTCATATAAAATATTAACTTTCCATTTGCCTGTGGGAAATGAAATACCTCAGAGAAATGTCTTGGGTCTCATAGAAAAATAGCAGGAAAAAAAAGCCAAAATTATATTTCCCCTGAGAAATGCTCAAAACTGCTGAAAGAAGTGTCCAACAAAATAAGTGTCCCCCAATGGCCAACTCCACAGGATTTGTGTAGCCACATGCAAAAAATGACACTGAGGTACGTGCCCTGTTCACCACAACTCTGTTTTGGTTTATTTCATATCGTCTTACTGAAGTTTTGTGAGGAATATTATTCACAAGGGTTTCTAAAGACTTCCCTACTAACTGGCTCTTGTCAGAGGTGATGTCAGTCAGTACAAGATGTGCAAATGTGGTGGCAGAGCAGGGATTTTGAGATGTTTATAGTTCCATTTTTAAAACATGCATATATAAAGAAATTTATATTAGTATGGACAGGATTTGTTCTATTCCTGTTTTCACTCCCTGAGCAGAGGCTGAAGGTGAGCTGAAATAGAAACTGCGGTCAGTTCTCCTGGTTTCAAATAAATAAATGGCAGCTTGCAGAGTCCTGAGAGCTCATGGAGATGTGGATAGAAAAAAAAACACAAAGGCAAGAACTGGTGCTACCCCCAGCAGCAGGACTCATGGAAACCCACAGCATCCCTTCCTCTATTGTTTCTCAGTTCTTTTGCTCCCCAAAATTACAAAAAAAATTTAGAACCTATTATTAAAAAAAATATATATATTCCTTGCTTCTGTTTTGATGTGAACTCTCTTTTTTTAGTCTTTACAAGTGGTTTGCAAAATATACAAGTAATTCTGGTGAAAATAAAATAGAAATACATGTTTTCCATTTATTTTCAGTTTTATCACCTTTCCCTTTGCATGCCTGCTCCTTCTCTCTTCTGATTTATCTCTGGGAAAGGAATGGGAGCAAGGCAGGTAACGATATAGATTTTAAGGGCTTATTTTCAAACAGTTTTAATGAAAACATCAGTTTTAGCAAGAGGTCGAGCTTTCAAGTGATCTTTTAAAATACCTAAATATAAAATGTCTCAAACAACTGTTTGGACGTGCATGTTAGTAACATTGTAGTGGTAGCACCCAAGCCTATTGTTTTTGCTAAATATCTAAAATTCCCACCAGTTCAGCACAGCACAATTTAAATGTTACATTTCTGTTTAGATCTTGAGATATTTAAAGTATTAGGATATCTACGTTGAATGGCAGGAGTGAAAAGAAAAGATAAAATTACCTTACTGTTATCTATCTTGAACTGAAAGCATTTCCTTAGAACTAACCTGCTAATTATCTTCATTAATTGCAAGGCTGCTAGATACTTGCTGTATTATCTAAAATCCTGGGTCATTTTTCTGCAATTTTGATCAGCATGGTTTTCACTCTGACATGGTTTTTACATTCTAAGTATTACATGCTCAGTGCTGCGAAGCATAAAAGGTAGCACATTGTATTATCTGAGTGCTATCAAAATGTATAATGAAAAAGTCATGCGCTAACAAATTGTATCTTACGAATAAATTTTTAAAGCCACACTCTGGGCTTCAATGCCCCACAAATATTCTCACTCAGCCTTAACTTGGTCTGCGCAGGTAAACAGGAAATACATGAGATTAATATAAGATTTTTAAAATTTTCTAAGATGTAATCCATGTGACACACAGGTTTCTGGGTGTATGTACAGTTATTTTGTTTTGTGCTTTACAAAGTGTTTAATTCTGAAATGTCAGTTATCTACTGAGTCAAATGTACAGTACAGGAAACTAGCAAAAATAAAACAGCAAATGCACACCATGGAGGGTTTTTCCCCCTACAGATTTGGCCATGGTGGGAAACCTGGGCTAGTTTTCAAGATATTTATAGGAATGTTGATCTTGGTTATTACTGGGAACCACAATTAATTTTGTTGTCTACTTTGAGTATATGCCATGAATTCCTACATTGATGGTTCATAAAAGCAGAGCCTCAAGTACGCATAAAAATCTACATCAGTTGCATAATTCTACCCTAGAAAAAGTCTCTGCACTTGGAAATAGACTAGTGCCTCACCTCTACTATTCAGGCCTAAACAGCCTGTGCAATTAGAGCTCATCTAAGCTTGTACCATTTTTAAGCAAATGTTTGGTTGTACATACTATGAGCCTCATGAATTTCAGTAACTAGCACAGCGCAACACAAATATGACCATCTTTGCAAAACTGAGGAGCAAATACAATGTCCAACAGATGCCTAAAAATTAAAGCAGCACTAGTTCAGCTGAAACTGCTAGAAACCACCTTAAATATAGAGCTATTTAGTCTCAGCCTGTTTCAGATGAGGATAATTCCAGAGAACTGTCTTAAGTTTAGACTTTCCATGCTTTTGTATTTGATAGTCCTTGTAACGTGGACTAGGACGTTCCAGCCAATTTCTCTAGGATATGTAAAAGGCAGCAGGCTGTATCTTCATTTGACTGCATCAGTTTATTTGAAAATTAATAATAGAAATGTCTGTGGGACAGAAGCATCTTTCAAGAGTTTGGGAGCTCTTCAGCAGATTACTGGTAAGTCATCATACTCACTGAAAAGGCCTGCACAGCCTTTAAAGGTTCTACATGAATCCTGACTTTCTTGGAAGGTTACTTTATATATTAACAAAGTCTCTTGTCTCTTTTCCGTCACTTCTTCAATAAGTGAATAAACCATTGAAAAGCCTTGTCCTGGTTTTGGCTGGGATAGAGTTAATTCCCCTCCTAGTAGCTGGTATAGTGCTGTGTTTGGGATTTAGAATGACAAGAATGTTGATAGTAAACTGATGTTCTGGTCGTTGCTAAGTAATGTTTATAATAAGACAAGGACTTTTCAGCTGAAAGGCTGAGAGAAGCTGGGAAGAGGCACAGCTGGGACTGCTGACCCAGACTGGCCAAAGGACTATTCTATACCAAACGATGTCATGCTCAGTATATACGCTTGGAAAATTGGCTGAGAGGTTGGCAACCACTGCTCAGGGACGGGCTGGGCATCTGGTCAGCAGATGGTGAACAATTGCATTGTGCATCACTCGTTTTGTATGTTGTTGTCATGATTGTTGTTGTTATTATTATTATTATTTCTTCCTTTGCTATCCTATTACACTTTGTCTCAACCCACAAGTTTTCTCACTTTTTACTTTTTCAATTCTCTCCCCCATCCTGGTGTAGGGACCCACAAGTTTTCTCACTTTTTACTTTTTCAATTCTCTCCCCCATCCCGGTGTAGGGGAAGTGAGGGAGTGGCTGTGTGGTGCTTAGTTGCCAGCTGGGGTGAAACCAGGACAAGCCTGTAGGTGATAAACGTATTCCTTGAAATCATCTCAAACAGAATGTAGCCACAAGGTAAAATTCTTCCAAGAGCAAAAATTGGTCATGCACAGTTACTTCCTGACATACAAAATAGCTAGCTCAGAGTTTGTATCATCATTAAGTAAATGGGAACTAACAAAAAGTCCTTTTTTTCTTTTTCTGTCCTCATTATCGCAGAATATGTTTTGACAATGTTTTCTGAGTTAATTTAGACCCAACTCAGCCTTGTTTTTTTTTCTGTATAATGATTTACAGTAATGCAAAGAGGCTACATAGTGCTGCATTTTGGATTTCATAGCTTTTTATTCCCACTTCAGTAGGCATTTAGAAAACAAATGAAGGGGATGGGAGGTAAATCTCAATGGTGACCAAGAGGAGCCCCTCTGCAGTAACATGGAAGGAATGATGTATTTTAGCGAGGCTTACCCTCACTGCTAGATCTGTCATTGATGGACCAGATACACTTGACACAAACTCTAAACGTATCTTCACTCCTCATTATTAATAAGAGTAGACTGCCTTCTGATTTACTATGGGCAACATTCTGCTAACATTAGCCATATTAAATAATACCTTCCTCTCACATAGAGTCAGTGAAGCTCATTGCAGAGTGTTATCTGATATGACTGAGAATTTCTGAATTGTTTCCTTTTCAGGAAGCAATTTCTGAGCGCAGGCAGCTCGCTCTGTTGCTTACCAGAGTACACACAGTCTTTGGAAACAATGGCAGCTAATGATAGCCTGTAGTGCTACTGCTTTTTTTTCAGTCCTGGCACTGTGATCCATTATATCGTTGTGTGAGAATAAGAGCAAATGAGTGCATATAAAAAAAAAAAGAAAAATGTCAAAAAAGGCATTGCTCTTCACTCTTCTTACTCAGGTCATCAGCACAGATTTACTAAGTGCTTTAGTGAGTGTTAGTCCCAACTTGCTGTTCTCAGCAGTCAGTTCAGCTTTTCTGCCTCCATCACATCACAGCCCCATGGCCCTGTTGCTCTCCCTGTCTCCTTACCAGCTACATCCCCCCCTCCCTGAACAGTCAATCACTTCTCTCCACAGTCAGTCCCTTTGAAGTTAATTACGCAACTCAATGAAAGCAGATTCTACTGCAAATGAAAAAAAAAAAGTTACAAAGTTCAAAAAATATAAGCTGTATGATTCAGTAGTCAAAGGGAATGGAGATAAATGCTGCTCTGTAGACATTTAACAAGCAGAGCATTAATCAAATGATGTTAGATCAACAGTCACCTCTAAGATTGACCACAGAGCAATGAATAACAAATGCAACACCTTCTACATGTAAAAATTAACCAATAAGAATGAAATCCAGATTCTGATTTGAGACTCACCATTTTGATCAGAGATTTGGTCCTACACTTCACTAAAGTCTCTGAAAAGGCCAGATGAGCTCTAAAAAGGACATAGAGCACTTTAGAGATGAAACAGTTATCAATTCTACCCTTCTGTGCATTCAGTATTTGAAAACAATATCTTCACCACCCCAAATAAGAATAGGTAAACATGTAATTATTACAGCCACTTGATATTCCTTTTGGATTGTGCTGTTATAACCTATTTGGCAGAACAAAAGGTGTTTATGGGAGAGAAATTACCTTTCCTCAGGCTGCTGCTCAGTCATGTTGTCACTGAGCCCATCAGACACTCACAGGCTCAGACAGTGGGCAGGTCAAAGAAGCAAAGAGCTGGATAATTCCTTCTTTGTATCCATGACAGAGAGTAAGCTATTTAACAAGCAGGTGCGAAGTTACTCACTCCTTATGCAAGCAAGGAGCAAGGGAAAAAAACACGGACTGAGTCACAATTTGTACCCTGGTCTGACTGTATTGACTGTTCCACCGCGCATTGGGGATCAAAGCAGGCAGGTGTCAGCCAGCAGCCAGCTTAACTGCATAGGCAGGGGAAATGCCGAAATGCATCACATCCACTTTTCCTTCTGACTATGAGATGAACTGTAATCTTGAGGGTAACACTAGCTACGAGGCTCTGGTTCAAAGTCGAGTTATAAAACCCAGAAACATATTCCATTCCCAGCATGACACTAATGGAATGTCTCTGTGGTGAGTGGTTGGTTGAGAGCCGGTTTATGAAAGAGCATAGATATAAGTGATACTTATGTGCTGCAAACTTCAAGAAAAATGACAAATGCACTGTAGTTCCTGTTATGATGATTAGCTATGAGTGGAACGTGCAGGTTAGTTTGGATATTTTTTTGTCTGTTAAAAATGCTGATGACATTACAGAGGGCCTGGGGGCAAAGGGCAGGGCAGGATGGTGTCCCATATTTCCTTCTATGTGGTTTTCTTTAAAGCTGAAGATACCACAATATGAGAAGTCATCTGAGAAAGTAAGTTTCTTTGATTAGATACCATCGCCGGTGCATTTGTACTGAACATGGCAGGGCTCCTGAGTCTGGGACCATGTCCTCCCAGCCACCACTGAACAAGCAAGTTCTTTCCAGGGGGACTGCGATGCCAGGCATTTTGTTGCCTTATTGTTGTTTAAAGAACTATAATCTCTGTTTAAGTCAACTAGCTCTGGTGAAGACAATGTCTCTAGTGGCTTACTAGCTTCTTTAATACTGAAGTCCTGTTGTGCCAAGATTTTTGTCTGACCCTTGACTTGTTTTCAGTCTCCTGTCTCTGGATGCTAACACATGCTTAACAGCCCTTCCAGAGACTGAATTACCAGTCCTGGACCTCTTTACCATACCTAGTAAGACTCATCTGATACAGTACAACACAACTGAATTAAAATCAAAGACTTGCATTAATTTACTAGCAAGAAAATATAGGTGAATATATTTTGCACTTTCGTTATAGCCACAGGGTTTTCTGTACAGAATGTAGTGTTCCAATGTAATTTTTTCATAAGGTCATTGACAGTCTATGTATTCAGACTGTGGAAGAAAAATACAGGTAAAGCTTAGCAGATTTTAATGTGGTCTAATGTATTTTATGTTATAAAATTAGGGTGCATGTGCGCGAATTTTGGTAAGTAAATTGGCTATGGGATAAAGGCAATATTATTTTCTATAGTGAATTATTGTATAACTGATTTTATATGATCCAGCAAAAAACATTTCTTTTTTCTCTCTCCCCTTCTCTTCATCAGAAGGAGTAAAAGTTTCATGAGAATAATATATATACACAATTGTATTCTGCGGCATTTTGCTTCACCTTTGGATAAAGATTTTTTTTTTTTTCCCCCCAAGGAGGAACCCAGTCACATCCTGGCCATGACTTCTATTATCTTCTTGCCTGGAGAGCTTAGATCTATTCAACTGTGAAATAGCTTGTCCCTATACTATGCAACCTTGATAATTCTCTGTTTGGCATTGCTCACAGATGCTCAGGGTGGAAGCATCACCTCTAGGAAAAGAAGGTAAGAAGTTGAATGTGCCACCAGAACATTAAAATGGGAGGGTGAAGGGGAAAGAAAAANAAAAAAAAAAAAAAAAAAAAAAAAGCACGTTACTGTATCTTAGGAAAGTGCAAAATAAGAAAATTGAAAAATTATCTTTGAAAAGTGATAAAATGTCTTTGAATAGAGTATGGGATATGTTTGAAGAGCAAATATCAGCTGTTTGGGGTTTTTTCCATTATGCAACAGAGCATTTCATGTCAGCAGAGAATTTTTCCACTGTCCGAGTCTCAGTAAGAAATTTAGTTTGTACATACACTTATTTACATGCTCACAGAGACGTCAGAAGTGATGCCTCGGTTAAAAGTGGTTGTTTGAAACGTACAGTTAAAGCAGTACTAAAATCCCTTTTCTTCACACTTCAGTGACTGAATTTGGTATCCAGTTTTGACAATCTACCTCTTTAGAAGAAAGTTTAATTCTGGCCTTTTTTTTTTTTTCGTAAATAGTTTACCGGCTTGCAGAAGAAATCTCCTCCTTCTCTTGCTTGTACTGTGTTTACAGGTTGGATTAAAACTTTCAAAATGTTTGGGTTTAATTTTAATTTATCACATTCGTAGGAGATACATGGTCCTTTCCGCAGCCAAAGGCAACTGTAGGATATCACAAAGATATCAATATTGTGTTCTTCAGAATTTCTTCTGCGTATTGTATTGTCTGGGGAAGAAGTACATGTGAACGTGTCTGTGAGGATGACAGGCTGCTGACATGGAAGAGTGAAGCAGCAGATGTTTTTCTACAGCCTGAGCAACACCTGGGTTTGACCTTGAGAACAGATTAAAGAAGCAGACTTTTGAAGTCATGTGGCAGCTGAACAAAGTTTGGGGCTGTAAGTATAAAAACCAGACTCACTTGCTTCTCTGTGTGCTCAAGAAGGCAGTATTTTGTACATTTTTATAAATAAGCGGAAATAGAACAGTTACACCATTTTTTCCTGCTTAACTAAAATACTCACAAAAACATTAAATATTGATTCTGCTACTTGGGTCAAAAGAGATACTACAGCCCATACCCTTCCAGGCATTCTCTAGCTAAAATAGTGTCTTCTCCTCCTGCTCTCCTGTTGATATAATACCCATAATCAAATAATAACTTGAATATAGTCCAATTCTGACATTTTAAATGTGAACAGACTTAGATTCTGTTTTTCATAACACTCCGCAGTGAACCACACAAAGATTAATCAGTAAGGCTTCTCCAATCTCCAGCTACTTTTATTCTACTTTATTTCGAACCAACTTTTTAGGCCAGAATATAAGATAAGTACCAAAGAGGTATGTTAGTGATCAGAGTGACTGGAAGATGAAAAGCAGGCGTGGTTTTGTATGGCTTGATGAAATTTTGCATAATAAAATAGCAGAGATTTTAAGAGTTGTACGAAGCAAAGGCAAATTGATATTAGTGTGGAACTTGCGGCCAAGGTAGATTATGCTTTTTTGGGAAGAAATGTGTATGTGATTCCTTCCCCACCTCCCCCCTGGATGTCAGCTGGGCATTCCTGAGTGCAAAAATGCCAGTGGACACATCCAGAGCTCTAAGTCCTTTCTGATTTTCACATTGTTCTTTTTTAAGAGCAAGAATATATTCTTGAAGATTGTTTAAATGTCAGATGATGTTGTCTCGGGTGTTTCTGTAGAAAATAATTTTGTTATCTACAATATTTTCTCATTCCCTCAATAATTCAGCTATAGATTGTTTTGACTGTTTTTCTGCTAAAATACTGAGAATATTAGAGCAGGTAAAATATAAATTTGACAGGCAAAAGCATTCAAAAATGCTTCAGACTGATATGGAAATACATGGCCCTGATAATTTTTGTCAATGAACTTTGGGCCTGTGACAGATCCACTGACTCGTTAACCAAACTACTGGTAGTACAGGCTCCAAAGGAGGTAAAGGCCTAGGCTGTAACTAGGCCAAGAACTATTCTAGTTCAAATCTGTTTTCTGAAAATCCACACAGGAGCAGAGTGACACAGTGAGCATCAACACATATTATTTCAATTTCTGCTGTGCACATAATGGTGTTTTGAAGTAGAAATTCAGCTTCTCCTTTCACAAGGACTTATTTTCTTTATTTTAGTCAAAACTGAAGTAAACTGAAAGCTAATTACCTCCTGCTTCAAGCACAATAGGGCTTCTATTGGAATGTTCCCTATAATCCTATCAGAAGTGTTATAGGAGCTCTATAATAAATGAGCTTCCAATTAATTAAATGCAGCTGTCCATACAGACACATCACTTCGGAAACTTTGTTTTTTTTCTTCCTCCTGCATCAACATCAGTTGTTACAAAGCAGGAAGAAGGTATTCACTGGAGTTTAATACAAAATCTCATGACTACAGGATGTTTTACTTATGGTGAAATTCATCCTTAGTGAATTAATGTGAAAAATTAAATAGAAATATTATTAGTTCCATTGTTAAAATGTAATTTATTTGGGTACGGTTTAGGCACTTGCGTATTTTTTAATTTAAGCATTCTAAAACTGATAATGTAAAACTGGAACTTCCGCTATTTTTAATAGGATTTTTAATAGCATCTCTCTAATTGCATTTAAATTACATTTTAGAGAATTAACATTCACTGTTGATCAAGACAATGTAAAATACAACAACAGTTGTTTATGTGTCAGAGAGGAAAAGAGGATAATTTTTTTTGTGTGTGTGAATTTAGTAGTGGGATGAAAGGGCTAGTTTCAAACCATCTAAGTAATTTTGAGCCAGTTTACCACAGGTGTTTTCATGTCAGGAGAGCTGCTCTGGAAAAAAAAAAAAAAGAAATAATCAAAGTGGACACTTTTCTCCTTTATTTGGCTAAATACTCCACGCATTTGCAAAGGCACAAGATTAGGCTGCAGGGCACTCCAAAGAAAACTGGGCTAAGTGCATTAATTCCACGACGGTGCTAAGGAGTTGCTAAGGAATAAGCTTAAAGCATATGAGCTGCCCCATGAGGGTGCCCCTTGGGGTGCTCTGTTGTACACACTGCGGTGAAGGTCGGAAAGAGAAGTGAACTCATTGGGTTTACTCTGGGACACAGGCTGCAGAGTAGCAAGTGTGCTATGTGGCCATATCTCAGTTACCCCGTATGCTAGGAAAGGCACTTTATTATATTTATTTGTGGGCACTAACAGGTAAAAAAGAGTGGACTCAGGTAGCCATTTCTGGATGATCTGTGTTTCAGGTCTCTTGGTTTCTAGGAAACTGGTGGCGTATGTATCTATATGCAGTGTAGAATCTTGATAGCGTCTATTGAGTTCCTGATAAATAGAGGCTGAAGCACCAAGGAATGGTGAAAGGAAAGAAAAACATGTTCATTTGCTACCTAAGAACACATTTGGCACAGAACAATTAAAGGTAAGAGAAAGGACAGATATAAGGGGCTCTGTATGTGTGTGCGGGGGGGGGTGTTATACCTGAGCTACAAGATGCAGGACACTGCCAATGCTGATTGCTGTGATACCCCCTGATTCAGTCCATATTGAGCCTTAACGATAACCGGTGGAAGGGCTTTTTTTAAGGTAGGTAAAAGTTCAAGTGCTCATTGAAGGAGATCATGCCAGAGACATGGAATTAAATTTATGTGTGAGAAAAATTTCCAGTGACTTACAAACAAGACAGGGCAAAAAAAGCTTTCCTACCACTCAAATTAAAAATGTGTCTCCTCAACAGACGGACAGCAGTGAAACAGCTGTCAGTAACTGATTCCTGAATTTCCACAGTCCGTTAGCAAAATTGCCTTTTAGAATGACAGCAGTTCCATGTGCATCGAGGAAGCAACACTGACCATTCCTTTTGTCTTGGTGCTATAGGAGCCAGTGAAGTCCTCACAGAACTGCAGCCTGTGATCTTCGAGCCAGGAGAGGGAGGAGACTGGGCAGAGAGGCTGACGATGTGGCAGGAGATGTAACCATCCTCTCAGGCTGCTCTTCTGTCCCTGATGGCCGGTGGAGCTGAAAGGCTGCAAGAGGTCAGTACTTCTCATCCTCACCTGAGGGATGTGCGATCCCAAACTCATCCAGTGTTCTGGGTAGAACAGCTAAACCCCATGGCCTGACGCACCAGCTTCTGCATTTTACCCTCGCAGTTATTTTTGGTGTGCATGTGACTTTTAAGATGAAGTTCCGCATGGAAAGTCACTGTTAAAGCGTTTTCATCCTGGACCTGTGTTGGTGCCTACTTTGACATGGAAAGCTACAAAGGCTGAGTGGGTCTGCTTAAAAGCTTCAGTCTGTCTGCTTTTATCTCCATTCACAACAAACCCACCTTGAACTCAAGTTTCATCAGCTGGTAGACCTTTATTCTTTCCAAAAAATGACAGTTTCTCCACCCAAAAGAGTGTGCGCAGCCCATGCTTAGAAGCTTGTCTCTGGTAAGAAATCGCTCTTATTGAAATCTCTCACTAGGGCACCGACTTGCCAGATAAAGTGCTCTTTATGAGCATTCTTTATTATTTTCTAAACTGCAGCCCCTGAAGATAGTGTGGTCAAACTGACCTAGATATTTCTCAATGGCATCTGACTCACCATTGTGGCTGATTGCCTTCCTGGCATTTATGTGTGTACTCTCTGCTGCTTGTACAGCTGGGAAATCTCGTATTTGTTTAGAGCAGCAGAGTTGGAAGAAAAAAATCTCTTGGGCAAATTCACAGAGAACAGAACTTAGTAGCAAAAGTAAGAACTGGATTTAAAATTTAATCCAGAGGTTTAAGTATATATTCCTTCTACAGTTTGGTACAAGCGACAGTCGCTGGTTGCTTGAACTTCTACTAATGTTGGAGTAACATGGGAAAAACTACTAGATTGCTTTCTGAGATGAAAACTGAGTCGTTTGTGGGCATGTTCCTGTCTTACTACATTTTCTTTCCATGATCGTGCCAGGTAAAAAAAAAAAGAAGGCATAAATATTTATGCAGAATAGAGCTGAGAGAGGTAGAGCCAGAGCACTACAGAGGCGTTTGTATCTACATGAGTTTGGGGCATATTCATCCCATTAAAGGCTGATGCTCACGAGCCACAAGATGAGATTTAGCCTCAGCAGTTCTTCAGGTCCCCATTATCCAGATGTTTCTTCAATTCAAAACCCGCAGTTAGCAGGAATGACTATACTGTTGCCACAAAAGTCATTAGCCATACAGGGATATTAGTCATACACATAAAATCCAGAGCCCTTTACTAAAAGCTGTTAGGGGGGCAACTAAGTTTTGGGGAGCTCATTGGATTTTTTTTTTAAATAAAAGGGCAACTGAAATTGCTGGTGCGATGCAGTCATACCAGCCAGGCCATAATGTAGAATGACATTTGGGTTAGAGAAGAGCTGGTACTGCAGTAATTGTTCATCCATATAGATTTTCATTGAGTAAGTTCCATTTTAGTGTCTATATATATTTGCCACAATTATTTCGATTTTAAATGTTCTGTTCAGAAGATTGCATATGCTGATGATATTTAATACGGCATTTTAAAGACAAAAGGCACCCATGGTAGAGAGAAGTGATGGGTTCAGAGAATGACACCAGAGTGACACCGGTTAGTTAAAGGTTATGAAATAAGAGCTGCGTTGTAATGGACATGTGCAGAATAACAAGGATACTTGTTACCTTCTGAATTACTGAGTTCATAGATGATATGGCCAGATTATAAAGTCTGATCTAAGGCATGAACCAGAGGGTTTTGCTGAACTGTTTTTTGTTTGAATTGCAGCACGTCTTTAAGAAAAAAACACAAAACAAAAACCAACCAACCGACCAAAAAACCTTTATTCTTACATTGTCTTGAAGCCCTTAAGAAATTCAAGAAAGGCTGCCAATAATTTGAAATGTGAAATATATTCTCTCCCTCTCTCTCTCTTCCTTTTGCCCCCTCACCTTAGATTTACGGAAGAGACACTACGTCAGAGAGTCTGCAGTTCTCTCACAGGTATCAAAGTGGAGTTACCCCAGCTAAGAATTTGTGGTAAGCAAGATTCAGATGGCAAGGAAAGATCCCCTGTAACGTCATCAAATGAATCTCCCACTTTTAATTCTTTTGAGAGAAATGCTTTCTATATCTGTGAACCCCTTTTGAATTGTAAAGACTGTAGAAGACTCCCACGCTGCACGAGTTTTGTGTGACTTAAATTGACTGCCATGAATGTGTGTGGGGAGCATGCTTGGGACTAGAGATAAAAGCGATAGAAAGGGACCAGCTAGATAATAACTGTGTATGGCTCCAAACCTCCAGAGAGGGCAGCAGTTAGAAGTATCTTGCAATGGTCTACAATTTTTTAAAATCACTAAGTCCCCTGTGCAGACTTGCAACTAAAAATTAGGTTATTATCCCTTTCAAACAATCTATCTGGGTAGAAGGAAGAGATACTATTATCCAGTAGATTGAATGGATATAGTGGGGAAAAAAAAAGACACGTCTCAAAGCCGCTCTTCAGCTCTTAATGAATGTGAATAGAGATTTGCGTGACTTGGCAGAGTTGAGTTCTGAAGGTCAGTATACAAACTACTAGGTGATCTTTCTGTTTTAATTCATTTGGATATTTTGTAGATCTGATGTAGCACAGGTTAAAAAAGCAGAAATATTTAAAAAAAAAAAAACAACACACAATTTAAAGCCGCACAGCAACAATTGGCTCTTTCCTACGTCCACCCAGTTGTGTCAGCTCTAGTGCTGCCTTCCTTGGTCCTAAACCAGATCAATGACACTGTGAACACCAAGGTCTCACTTGTACTGTGATAAAGCTACATTAATCAAAGTTGTTTCATTACTAGAAACTAACCCTGGGAACTACTGGAAATAACTATAACATTGCATTTAATTCTGTGGTGTGAAATTCATTGTATTATATATATATATTTGAAAAACTAGTGTGTTGATTACATCTATTAAAGTGTAGATTACTGAGAAAGCAGATGTAAATGCTGCTTCATTACTTTCTTAAACGTTGGTAACGCAAAGCCAACAGTGAGTGCAAATAAGTGCCAAGTAGAAGCATGGGTGCCCTTCTTATCAAAAGAGTGAAACTCCAAAACTCTGCCATCAAAGCGGTCCCTGCTTGGTGGCAATCCAATGTCAGCAATTCAGCCCTTCGAACATAAAATACAGAGTAAGTGGGATTGAAAACAACTGGGCACTAAAAGTTCATGACAGGCAAAGGCTAGGGTGTCCGTGACCTAGATGATCATTTATGTGCATGACAGTGGGGCTCATAGTATTTCTCTGCAGATCTTTGCAGTTCTATACGTTTCATTGATTAAAATAAAAGGACAAAAACCCTAAGGTTTGTGATGATGAGTTTTAAAATGTTTCAGACCTGAAACAATTCAATTTGAAGGGGTACACTGCTGCAACACTTTCATTTTTGTGATACTTCACCCAGTGTTATTTGGACATCATAAAATAATTTTATATTCTAGAAATATTTTTCAGAGATCCAGCTTGAAACTGCAAGATGATGTTCAGATATTTCTTTTTCCTCTAGCATGTGGCAATTATGATAAATCAGAGTTTATTCTGTGTTCTGCCGATCACCATAGTAACCTGTACTCTCTGTGTTTAATAGGAAACAAAAAGTTATTTACTTGACAGCGATGGTGTTCTGGGAAGCATTGGTTTATGAACGTTTGCAAAATATTATAATGGGACTATTAGCTTCTTAGGTTTTAACACGTAGCAGTAATTGGATATTCATCTGTCATGCAGACATCACAAGAAGAAACTGTAGTAAAAATTCGTTCATTAGGATTACAGCTATTTTCTACTCTTATTGGTTGTTACATAAAGCTTGACAGTGCCCTATTCAGTCCAGATTGTTTAAGCATATGTAAAGCAGAGTAAAGATACCTTGCTAGCTATTGGGCTTGTTTTGTATTCTCAGGAACCAAAGGGATTCCTAAACTGCAAACAAGAGATAGCAATTGCTTATTGTTATTTAATGAAATCACTGCTGATTAGTGTCAGACTTTTGAAGGTCTCTTTTTTGCAAGCCGTTGCCCATCAGATTTTAATAGTTCCTGTGGTAGTGCAAATGGATTTATTTTATTTTATGAAATTACTTACTTTCAGTGTGTTAGTTGATCTTTCTGGCTGGTTACTCTTAATGGGGATCAATCCATTGATCTGCCTTATAAAAGTGGCCCCAGAAAGCACAGAGATGTCCCAGGGACAATAACTGGTATCCAGTGCAGGGAAGAGGAAGATGTGGGAAGCTGAAGAGCTTTTTCTGCCCAGCCCCCTGCTCTGTGGGACTCAGACACCAAATGTGCCTTCGTGTTGAACTGTTCCTCAAGCAAATTCTAGTTTTAGAGGGCAAGCTGTTGGGAAACCAGGGTGATTGCCCATGCAGTTTTTCTTTATGAAGAGAGTTTCTGCACTTACAGTACCCTGGTGAAAACATCCCATTTCTGATCTCCTCTAGCTCCACTGTTGAACTTCATTATTATATATCTATAAACCACATACTTTTTTCTACCTTTACAGCTTACCTAAACCATAATTAGAAGCACACATTATCAGGGTAGTCTCCAGTCCCTCAAGCACCTATCTTTTGTTAAACATTTTATCATACTATACTGAACCGTATTTTACAATGCATACAGATTTAAAGCTTGAGTTTCCCCAGTTCTATAGGGGATGTTTTACCCAGAAGTGTGAATTTATTTTTTCTAAATCAGGAAGAATTTTGATGGTAACTCTTGAGACATTAAAATGTACCAAAAAAAAACCCAAACCACAAACCCTAAGGAAAACATATCTATTAATTCAGAACTTTTCTCTTATGATAAAAACAGAGCTAGTATTTAATATATTTATTTTATACACTTAATTATATATTATCTCCTGTAGATGCAAATGCAATCAATACCAAGCATCACACAGTATGTGTATATTGATTGTACAAAAAAAAAAAAACCCTTTCACACTTACGTTATCAAATATGTTTTCTAACCTCTGTTCCTAGGAATGCAATTTGGAGGATGTGCATATGTGTGTGGAAAACCAGCTGTTATTATTACTTCAGCTGTGTGTGTGTTTGGACTGAAGGCTACCGGTTTTGCTGAAGTAACAATTTGGCCGTATCAAGGAATGGAAAATTGGATCATCAAAGCGCTATTCAGAAGGAATTGCTGAGTAAGTGCATTGTGTTTTTATTTCATGCTAAAAGATTAAACATCATACCTGGATATCAGCTCATAAATACCACACATAGAGTACTTACGAGATAGATAAGGGAAGACTGGTAGCACAAGCAAAAATTAAAGGCATCAGGAGTTACGAGATGTTACCTGTGATAGATGCATTTTTCTAGCATAATGAGCTTCCTGGGAATGCAGTAGTTTTGCTCTACAAAACAGTTAATCAAAATATTAGCAATACTTTTCCATTCCAAAACCTTCAGAAGACAGGGACTTGGGGATGGTGTTCTTGATGGTTTAACCTTGGAAACTAGGTTCATATTTCTGAGTGGATTTAGCAGCTAATACTGCATCACCTCCACTCTAAATGTTCAAAGGTACAGAAGTCTCATTTTCAAATTTATTTAAGGCAAGTCTATATAGGCAGGTGCACAGAGAGACAGGTTTTCACTAGGCACACTCTGAAATGGCCAACACAAACTAGTTCTGAACAGGAACCATATAACTAAGCCTAAGCTATTAAGCCCCACTGAGCTTTCCCAACAGGATCAGCCCAAGTGCTTTAGCTAAATGCAGGATCACAAGATTTCTGCCTAACCCAGAGCACAGACAGGTAAAATTTACATTTACCCTTGCAGCTTTATCTGCAAAATGGGTATACAAACACCTACCTTTCACAAAGGTGTGGTATGTTTAAATAATGCAATATTGGATATATTGTGTACAATAAGATGATCTTGGATGGGGAGCAGCATGAACACAAAGCATTAGATCATTAATGCCCACAGTTTGTGCTTTCACATTCTGATGATCAATGTATGCTTGCATCCTTTTTCAAGAAAAGAAAATAATGATTTCTGAGGTAATGGTGAACAGCTTGCACAGAACATATATATATGAGATTTACATAATTTATGCATTGAAGAATTTGCATAGATATTCCATTTCCATCATAAATGTCATTAGTAGAGAACACTGGTGAGAGATATCACATACAATCCACCTTTTGTTAATTTACACAGAGCCACAGTACACAGGTCACACATACCAGATAGACTTTACCCCAAGAAAAGAAATCAAACTGTAGAATGGATTTGCTTGCATAAATGCACGGAAGATTTTAAATAGAGCAAGAAGGTAATATTGATTTTGATATAGCCACCCCTGAAAATACAGGCTTTATGGAGTTAATACCATCTTGATTTAGGTTCTAACCCAACCCAGAAGTCTCAGATTCAGCTCTGTCCACTTATTATTGATTTGTCTGGCATGCTGGGTTGTTTATGGTGGATTTTGGTTTTGTTGGTTTTCTTTTCTTTTTCTTCCCAGAAATGCTTTTCTGCTCTCAAATTTTAGCTAGCTCTCCCAAAAGAATGCCTAATATACTCACAAAGAGCAATTATATTCCTTACAACTGAGCTATTGACTATCGTAATAAAAAGGAAAGGCAGAAGTCATGTCAGCTTAGCTTCTGACAGGACCTTACAGTGCTCCCTCATTCAAAAACACTTATGTAATCAACAAGCAACGAGTTGCAAAAGCCGTTAGTTTTCTATCAGGTATGATAAAAACTTTATAAAGCCGTGCTATTTTTGAGGAAAAAAAGAACTTATAACTATCACCAAGACATCAGTTCTTTGCTATTTTACTATAATACCTCTTCTTATTCTTTTTTCTCCTTCTACCTGACATCTAAATGCCTACAATTTTAGATATCAGGACTACACACCGGCAAAAAAAATGCACAGGCAGAGAGCTGAAAAATATTATTTTTGCCCTTTGTAGACAGTAGTTTCACCTAATGTGCATCTTCAGCACCTTCTTCACCTTTTTATAGGGAGAGGGGCAAGATGAAGGAGCACAGACAGCACCAACTTCTTTAATAAGCATCAACAATTTTCCTTTGAAAATTGAAATCCTTTGGGTAGGGGTAAAAAAACCCTGTTGATGAATCATAGAGGAAATCAAGACAGGAAATAAACCCATGCTTAGATGAGATTAAACAAGCCGTAATATTTTCAATAAAAGTAGCATGTGGGGAATAGAAAGAGACATAAGTGATTGGTTGAGGTGCAAATGTATGTGTGGGCAGGAGGAAAGGGAAGGGAAACTTTGGGGAGTAAATCCATTTAGGTCATTATGGTTCAATATGGCCATGATCCAGAAAACCTCTTGAGCACGTATTTGGCTTTAACACTCCCTCAAAATCTGAGGTCTGCTCACTTGCTTAGGCTCAGGTTTAAGTGATTTCATTGTAGGTGGGATCCTCTCTTGAATTATATCGCCCCATCCCAAAGCCCATAAGCAACTCCTCCTCTGCCCCTGGGAGCACGAGCGGGGCTCTCCAAAGGGTCTCTGAAAACACTTCCTGTTGCAGTCATTAACTGCTGATAACAAGTAACGGATTGTTCTTTCTACCCCAAATTTTGGTGGGATTTCTAGCAAGGGCAAAGGAATGACTTTAGGAGAAGTCTGAGTCCATGGTTCTGTACGACTAATTTGAACTAATTAGCTTGTGAAAAGACCACAAGTTTAAATTGCGCATATTTTTCCTCATCTTCTCATGCCTAGGAGTACATTCTGCTTCCTCTCTGAGTTTCAATCTTCTGTTTTCTGGGGCAGAAAGAAATATCATTTTGGCTTTTCAGAAATCAACAAGGTAGAAAACATAGATATATAATACATGTCACCAGGCACCATAATATTTTTTTTTTAACTCTGTTTCCTGAGAAATGGGAATAGTAGAATCACAGTTTTCTTTGAACAATAACGTTAACTTCTAGTTCTCAGCGTTTCACAGAAAAGCATTAAGACATTATTCTTGCAATGTCGCCACAAATATCACTTGGACTTCTTGAATTTTCCCTGCTTCTGAGCTTGCTCTCTGAGGATGCAACACTTCACTTATACAAGTAATTTGCAGAATAGAGGAACCTGTTTGTATAATATGTCACAGACTTCTTTTTCTCCTAAGATACCATGATGATGCAGAAGAGCAAAGAAGATTTTTTTTTTAATTGCTGCATTTTATTAACAGGCTTCTAGTTAAAAGGTTTCTATGAAACAATTCAGAAGTTAAAATGGAAAACTGTGTGTCTTTTTCAGCATCTTTATGTTTCATTTATTGTCAAACTCTCAGTCAGCAAGATGAGGTGGCTGATAATTATTCAGGGTTGCCAATTAACCTACTTAGCAGGTCACACAGGTAACTGGCATAGATTGTGTCAAATCTCATTATTGAGAAAATAATTTAATCAGTCAATGCATTGACTGAAGGCCAGAGAATCTGGAGAGTAAATTAAACAGGAAAATAAAATCAGTACCTAGACAGACATTATATTTAAATACATCAAAACAATTTGTCACACAAAATTATAAAGCATAATATTGATTATCAGAAACCTGGTGAAGTCTGTGGTGTGGCCTGATGGTATTGAGGGTGGGGGGGTTTTCAATCATAATATCCAGCAGGAGAATAAAAAACTGTTATATGTCACTTGGCTTTTACAAATCAAAGATTATTTTGCATATGAAGAAGTTACGAGCATGTGTGTTATTTTTTAGCGTTTAGACAGACATGCAACAAAATAGTTTTTAGTGCAGTGCTACAGATCAGAAATTTCTAGACAAATCTGCTTTGTGATCTATGTGGAACAATCCTGGTCTCTACCACATACCTCAGCCTTGTTCAGTTGTTCATGCCCGGCTTTAGAGCAAAGACAATGGAATGTCAAGTAAGAAGGTCACATAATGGATAAAATAATATTGCTGGAGCTTTCAGGATGGACAGGAGAGAAGAAGAATTACAATAAGTGCAATTGTCAAAGTCATAGAGGTAGTGAAAAAGCTGTGCTTTCTCTGTGTAGTAATGATCTACATTTACAAGGTGACTGAGTAAACAGGAGGTAGGAACAGTAGAGTTTGTCTGGAAGAAAAAAAAATTCTGGGTAGAGAGAGAAAAAATATTAGGAGGAACAATAACATCTTTAAAATGGGTTTGAGTACGAAATACACATATATTTTTGCTTTAAATAGAGGCACAAACATTACTAGAAAGTATCAGAATTTAAATATTCAAAATGCAGACTGGGGAAAAAAATACCACTGCTAATGATGGGAACTAGCTGGTCCTGAACGTGTGAGGTGTGAGGAGTCCCACAGCACAGACAAAAGGACACGCAAGACTCAGGAAAAGACCAGAATACGGCGAACATGCCCTTGTCTTCATAGTCTACAGCAATGGTTTACTGCCTGCAAGAGCAAAAGGGCTATAAAAAAAGCCATCACTCCACTGAGTAGCGGATCATTCAATTCAAAGATATCTCATATGTCTCACGGACAGGAATTACAGCATAGCAAGTGCTGCTCCAGGACTTGTAATTTATTTATTCAGTAGGGGAAAAAGTGAGTATCATAACAGCCAGTATATAAAAATAGCCAACACGTCAGGAGGGAATGCTGATCTCTTAACTAGCTTTTTTTTTCTTTGTTTTAATAACAATGAGCAAGAATACATGTTTAAGTTACTAGATGTGACCTAGACCACTCATGTTGTCAAATGGATTACTTTGAATCATAAATATTCTTGCTACTGAACCAGCATACATTACAGCAGAAAGGCTGAGTGTATCTATTCCAATTCTGGAATTACAGAAACAACATGCAGCTCTTGAGCATGTATTTTAACTGTGGTCAACAGCTTCTCAGTTTGTTTTTTTTAAAGACTAAAGCAGGATAGCGCTATTCCTGGACGTTGTCCACTGGTTCAGGAACGCCAGAGAACAGAAACTGCTTGCAGAGGAAAACCTCTTTCCCCTAATTAGTAGAGAACTTAATATTGATGAGTTAAATTTTCTCATTAAAACTTTCCCTGATAAAAAAGCAACAACCTTAAAGATAATAGCTTTTTTTTTTTTTTTTTTTTCCATAAAGCAAGAGCTCAAAAGTACTGGAGAAATCCAGTGTAAGGGCCTCTCAGGAGGTTTCAGCTCATGTAATTTAACACTCTTTTTTACCAGAACTTTGGATGCTAGGCTCCAGATGTCCACAGCTCCCAGTCTTCTGGTTCTTGCGAACATTTCCAGTGTTTTCAGCTCATTGGTAATTTTTATATATTATGTACTAAAGTTATAAACGGCTAATCAAATTACATAGGCTACAATCACCATGAAGAGTAGCAATAGGTTAGGAAACTCTATTAGAATACTGAATATTTCACTATCTAGATAAGTCTGATTTTATAAGTGCTTTGATAAGGCAAAAGCACTACCAACTCACTTCCAGGAGAGCCATCATTCCAATGGTTATCTTATGGCAATAATATAGCCTCGGCAGCATGATTCCCATACTGTGAAGTCAGGACATATTCTAAATGGGGTTTCATGTCTGGATGGTAATAAGCCCAAGAGCAAGCAACAATATGGATCTACAGATGTATACTGCGCTGTAGTTGTGAGGGATTATTGCAGAGCCTAAACATACACTAATTGCATCTTCATCAAAGATAGGTTATTCTGCACAAATGTGGCTCTGAGTGATCTCTGGGAAAAGGATCGGTTAGAAACTTTTTGCTTCCCTTTCATTTATTACATTTTCCATTAAGAAAAATATATTTTCCGTTGTTCTCTCATTGACAATTCACAGTTTGTAATTACCGTGAACAGTAATCCCATTATATTGTTGTCATAGCACCATTTTACAACTCTTCATTTTAAAAAAGTGCTTTCCAATGACGCTGTTATTTCTTCAGTTGACAACAATCACCTGTGTATTTCTTAACTACAAATTTAATGAGAAGAAGTATTAGCTGACATTAAAGTACCATAACACAATGTGATAGCATTTTGGACAGATCTGGACCAGTTAACATTTTATTCACACCCCCTCCAGCAGTGTCCAGGCTTGGATATTCCTGTTCAGTGCTATTCTTATTTATTCCTCTCCATACTCAGACTAACACTGATTTAACACCTATTCCCCTGTACAGGTGATGCTAATTGCTATAATAGCATGCTTGCAGCAAATTGAACCATGTACCCCTCTGGGCCAGCCTGGGGCACGGAATAACTTCTTCTCCCTCTGGTGAAAATCCCGACTGCTCACAGCTGCTAATTTCCACCAAAAGGAAAAAAAAAAAGAGCAGGCAGCTTTTAATCAGAAGAGGAGGGCACTGCAATGCTTCCCAAGGTCTGCCCCTGCTAAGCCCAAAATAGAGCTAAACATGCAGCATGTGGCCCCTTTGCCCGGCTTCCCCTCCTGGCTCTCACCCTCACAGAGTGCTGTCTCATGGGGGAGATGACTTACAACCTACTGGGACCCTTATCTGAGCATCCACCAAAATGCTGGGACTGGGAGAGCAAAGAGAGTGTTGGTTTTTTTCCCCATCACTATTGCCTGTTTTTTCTGGACAGCAGAAACAGCTTTAAATCACTGCAATCTGCAAAGAGCCCGGACCATGCTATACCACTCCCTAGGCAGGCATTTTATCACTAGGTTGTATTTTTTACAAATAGATACTATATATTATACTCGACACAGAGTACAGTCATTTCATTTTGAGCCCTGGTGAGAAGAGCGGTGTTGGAAACTTGGTTCAGGACACAAATTAGTCCCATATAACTTCCCATGCAGAAGGTTTCACCGGCTGCCTGTGTCTGCGCTGAGCAATTCTGGCTCGGGAAGCAACAAGTCTTTTGGTTTGGGACTGCAGAATAGGCCTGATTTCTGTTTGCCTCTGTGGCTTTCCCACTGCTAACAAAAGAAAGCCTTTATGTTTCATTAAATGCACAGCTGAACTAATAGATTCTCAAGGATACATTGCAAAAGGACAGTTTACTATTCAAGATAACTCTAAATAGTCACAAGTAGAAGAGTTTGCAACAAAATGTAAAACACTTTAAACGTAATGCAGCGATTAATCATGGGCTTTCCATAATAATCATTGTTTAGCAAATGTATAAATAGAATAACAGCAATATTGAAGCAAACGAATGACCTCTGACACTAAAAAATGGCTTGCATTTCATATTACTTTACTTAACTGTCCCCTCCTTCCCCCACCAAACAGAGGCTTTATTGATGAAATGAGCTCTGGTAATTTAGTCTGTAGACTTAAAGAATGTGCAGCTCTGGGAAAAACTGAATTATGGGTTCTATTTGTGAGATAAGGAATGGCGTGTAATAACTTAATGAACTGGAAGTTTATTAGTTGTTAAAGAGAGAACTAATGAAATGCATTGTATATCAATCTTTTTCTTACTCAAAAATGTTCAGGTGGCTGTCACATCCATTATGCATTTATTATCGTATTAATACAAATATGTGCTAGAATCTCAACAAGCTACAAAAATAGATCTCAGCTTCTAATGCAATTCATTAGTCAGTTTTGGAGGCTCTACTCTAAACCCAAGCCATTAAAATGTCAGATATCTGGCCAGCAAAAAGTTCACTTGAACACTGGAGCCACCAACTTACAACATCTAAGGTTACCGCCTTCTGCTCTCTGCAGACAGCATGCATCAAAATTGTGGAGTGACATAAATGCACACATAGTTCTGATGACAGCATAATTTCAACAGCTATTTATTGCTCTGTAGATACATCAATCCAAAAGGACAGTTAGATAACCATGTTAACAGGAAACATGGAGAGAAACCAGTCTAATATAAAATGTAAGGATCAAATCCTTGTCCGTTAAAGAATTTTCCTCCACTATGTAAATTATAGGATTTACCTCAGCTACACTTTCACATGGACCTATTTATTTAGCACAATTGAATGATTTGCCTCAAAATATTTTGGATCATGGCATGCATGTGTGAATATGCAGAATAATGACAATAATAAAGTACTCTAAAATCTGTTAGGACACTTCTCCCAGTCTTAGCTGATATTATGCCTTAAAACCACAATGTAACAAGTAGAATATAGCCCTAAATAAAAACAGAAAACATATGTGCATGAAACAAAACGTGACAGAAAGCAGGAAATTCAAAGTTCAAGTCAATGCACATGAAGGTATTAACAAAGCAGTCAGGTTCTACTCTATCAGCCCAAATCTTCCATGCCCTGCATAGATCCTTGGGTAATTTTAATTTTAACCCTGCAATGGATTGATCAGTTTGCTTTGATTTTCTGTCCAAGAGATAAAAATAAGCAAGGAAGGAATACCTGCATTAACCTACGCCTCTAGTAGGCTCCTGTGGGTGGGCCTTTTGTGTTTCATTGTTTGTTTCGTGGTTTGTTTGGGGTTTTTTTGGCGTGTTTGGGGGGGTTGAGGTGTGTGTGGGGAGGGTGTTTCTTGTTGTTGGGGGTTTTTTTGTCGGGTTTTTTTTTTCACGTGGCCAGTCTAGCAGCAGATGTATTTACCAGATATATTTAGCTGCTTAGAAGACTGGCCATAGCCATTTCACTTCACCAGGTAATAGCACACTATTGACAAATAGGACCAATTCAATACATCAGTTTTCTTTATCAATTTACATTTCACCTCAGAGGTCCAATACAAGGGGATTTCGAACCGTTTGTGCTGAGCACAATCGAAGGGTCAATAATCCAATTATATTTTTTTCTTCCTGATGAGAACAAAAGACAGGGAAAGCCATCTATCCCTCCCTCCAGCAACTGAGCTGCAGGCCTGGATTAGGCTTTAAGCTTCCCATGTAAAACATCCCCCAAGGGCAGCAGAAGGCCACTTAAATACAGCTTGGAGGGCACAAGTGGAACATGGCTGTGGCACATTGGCTTTCTGCCCAGGAACAAATTCCAACCATTAGCATCAAACACTCATCCTGAAGTTCTCATACTGAAATTAAATGCCATATACGAAATGAATAAACAATAATAAATGAAAGTAGCACAAGTAAATTAAAAAAATAAATCGCAGTAATTTATACTGTGGATCATCTGTTCTGGATTGCTTTTCCAGACTGCACACCTCAGGTTGTCTTTCAAGCTTTTTTTTTTCCACAATTGTAGTTTTGCACATGCAAAATAGCCCTCGATGCAGAAATTGAATTTATTCATGGCCTACTCTACATGATAATAAAAATATAGTTTCAAATAGTGCTTGCTTTTCCTGTGCAAATAATTTTGTTTGCTTCTGTTAGTCAGCAGAATCTGACCTATCTGATACACAGGTTGAGTCTACATGAATTGTATCTAAACAAGAATTCAAATAACAATTAAGTATGCAAAAACGTACCTTTAGATATTTCAGGTGGAACTGCACATTCTGGTTTAGGCAGTCAAGGACAATTTCAGCAGGCTTCAGAATTTGAAGAGCTGTGAAGTTAAAATGAATCAGTCCTTTTAAAGTGCTCACAGGAAAAGCAGACTGTATTTTGGGACAGATTTTAAAAGCGGAATTTTCAGTAAGCAGAATTTAATTACCTAACTGGAATTTTGCCATGATGCCCCGGCTAAACTTTCACTTTTTTGTGTAGAGGAAAAAAAACAACCTCAGAGAAACTATTATGCTCTGTCTGATCCACATCTATTACAGCAATAAATTCAGTCTTGTGCTGGGATGGGACAGTATTAAGAAGGAGAGCAAAGGGAAACATCTCACCTACTGAATATTAGTCTAATTTCCTTAAACAAGTTGACTCTTCCCAGGAACTTCTTTTCCAAAACTTCCTTAGGGTATGAAATAATTGGCTATTAACCAGCGTGCTCTTGACCCAAAGAATGGAGCAGAAAACAGGCAAGACTTGTCTGGATTGAGGAGAGATAAAAGAGAAATCAGAGCTGATACGTACTGACTGAGCCAGTGACTCACTTGCTTTTGCTAGTCGAGACTCAGAGGATTTTACCTGCATTTGTACTAGGGCAAAAGACCTGAGGAAAAGAGGAGGCAGAAAATTGGGGAAGGGAAAACAGAATGGCACAACTTTCTCCCTTTTCATCTTTTTTTTTTCTTTTTCCCTGCCTGTTTGCCCTGCATTTAGTGCGGGCCTGTGAAAAAGAAAGGCTGCCAGCTCCACCGCATCATATTGCCAGTGCAGTGGGCAGCCTATCTCACCTGAAGGCAAAATAGAAATTATGAAAAAGCTGTCTGCACACGAAGAAAAATATGCAAGAAATGCACACGAAGAAAAACATGCAAAAGTCTTACTTATGACCAATCCTGCACACAATTTTCTGAACAAGTGATACCAAAACCTCTGCAGGTCTCTTGAGGACTGCCCCAAAGCCCAGGTGCTGGCACGCCAGGAGAAGCTGATCCAAACACCACGCGTGGAGCGGCCGAGGATGCCGGCACACGCAGAGGCAGTTCCCATGCCCTGGAATGATGAAAACAAGTCGTTAGTATGCACCACGCAGTGCCGAAGGCTGAGCCCGCTGCTAATGAGTGCTGTGCAGAGGGCTCGGGTCATGGTTTTGCTAAATCCGGTGTGCTTGGTACACCTGTGAAACACAACACCGAAATGCAGCTTGGCTCACACAGCCGCCAGAGGGCATCACGTTGCAAATGAGGTGCTGGGGCAGGTGTCTCCGAGCCATCGGTGCGGTATCTGCCCATCTGTAAAGTGGTTTGTCAGGATTGGAAAGTACTGTGCAAGGAAAGAAGTCTTTACAAGGCGGGTAGGCCGCCGCTGTTCCTGCTCTGCTGCTGGGGCAGTGGGGCTCTGGGCAAAGTGCAACACCTGGTTCATAGTAGTTCATAGTGGTTCACAGTGGTTCCCAGCACACTACAACACGCAGCATGGAGACAAACAGGAGACATTAGAGGCCCTGGGCTGGGCTGTGATCTCGTTGGGCTCACAGCAATGCAGTGCATGGGCTCTCAGGGGGAGGCAATCAGCCGTCATGGATGGATGGATCCAGCTTTTCAGGAAGGACACACCAAGACAGCAAGGAGGGAGAGCTGCCCTCGATGGGAGAGCAACTGGGGTGCACGGAGCTGTGCCCTGCAACAGATGATGAGCCAGCTGGCAGCTTACTGGTCAGGACTGGAGAGCAGCCCATGGTGCACGACATTGTTGTGGGTTTCTGCTACAGGCCGCCTGATCAGGAAGAGGTAGATTGTCAGAGACCGAAAAGGATAATTTCTCAAACATGGTGTCAAAAACAGTTCATCCAGCCACAGGAGATGGGACATCCCTAGTAGCAGGAGATGGGACATTCGAGAAAGGCAAATTGCGATTTACATATCAACGATGAGCTAACAAACCACAGACAAAGGCCAGCTGGCTGACACAGGAGGTGGGGGATGTAGAGCACGTAGCCCTGTATCCTGATAGATCCAGCATGGCATTAAGGGAAAAGACCCCAAACTGATGAGACCCTTCTTGACTTTTCCACCTTTCACAATCACCCCCCCAGTAGCGCCTGTGCAAAAGACCAAAGATTATGCAAGCAGGCGATCCAGAGGACTATGAGAAGCCCACCTGTGCAAACACTGGACTGGTGTGCACCCACCTGAGATCCTGAGGACCACTCTGCTCACCACATGAACTAAACAAGACACCGGAGGATGCTGCATGTCGCTGGATCCGAGACTACAAACCCCATCATGCACAAAGAAAAGCCATAAGGATGGTGAAATATCTCTCTCTTTTTTTTTTTTTCTTTCCTATACTTCTATTCTTTTACTTTCCTTTTTATAACTAATATAGTAACGTAAGATTTATAGCCCCACATGTGCCACAAACTTAGGTTTACCAACTGAACTTAAATCACGTAAATCCTTCTGCCACCAAATAACTTTCCAACTGGGCCAAGCTGCAAAATAAAAGCCTTTTGTTTATGGACCTTAAGTATTGTGTATACTGTTTTCCAACCAAGGGGACCCACAAACCTGAGTCCCCTCTACCCCCACCCATAGCTCTGGGTGGGACATGACATAGATGAGGAAAAAAAAACGGAGAAAGTCTCATGCTCATAGGCCACCAAGAATCAGAACACTCAAACTACTGCTAAGTACTGCTAAGTAGCAGAACAGACAGACACACATCACAAAACGCTCCTGGTAGATCCTAGCTTGGCTCTATCTACCTTCAAAGGTGGCTCACATCCTCTCCAGAGGCACTTTGCTCCCTTTCAGAAGATGGTGTGCATCACTTGTATAGCACAGACCTCCTCAGCGGTTTCCAGGAGGGTTTCCTTGTTGTCTTATACCCCACCAGGATGTTCTGCATCAGAAAGCAAGTTTCTGGGCTCTCCAGCCTTATCCTGCTGATCACAGTTTGATGTCTTGAATGTGTAACACATGCAAGTAGAAAGCACTGGCTGCAAACTCTTGAGAAGTGTTTCTTTTCATCTGGGCAAAAAAGGAGGTTGTATGTGTAGGAGGTGTGTGAGCATACACCTGCTTTAAATAAAGATCCTCTGTGTTTCCAGGTTAGATTGCACTCTATCTCAAAAGCCTTCACCTGCCATATATCCCAAAGTGACTGAATAGAAATAAAGAGGACTGGAAAAACTTTGCTAACTACTGTAAAAGGAAAAAATCACTGTAACATCAGGGTTTCAGCAGCTTACATGATTCATAAGCTCTCATTGAGTGAAGGAGGCCTTCAGGACAGAGATAAGTGGTACTCAGCTGTAAGACACAAAATTTCACTGGTGATGAAAGACAAGGCTGAAACATAATGGTGAAGAGTAGTTTCCCCGACACTGTGCTTCCCCATTCATACTTCTGTGGCAGGAATTTCTCTGATTTCGTTACAGCCAGGATCCTCTATATCACAGAAGATGGCAGGTAGAGCCAGTTTTGCCTCAGTATCGGAGCAGTCTTCACACGCTCTTACGGCGATGTGCTAATTCCCTCAGGATCTCCGAAAAGATCATGCAGCAATCAGAAAGTCCTGTGGTATGTTCTAGGGACGTGGGACCACTTCTAGAGATTTTGAGGGAGGAATTTTGAAATATTTGGAATAGCTAGCAAGGATGAAACTGAGTTGCAGGAGTCTTCCCTCCTCTGTTCTTTATGACCTATAACTTCAAACAGAAAATAGGAGCCTTAATTTTCTTTAAACTATATGGCAAACTGTTCAGGTTCCATGAGTGCCTCAGGATCTTGCCTCACTACACTCTTACACGCACCTACATAACATCAATGCTTTACTTACACCGTATTTCAGTAACTTAATTACACAATGAATTCTCTCATGCCGCAAATTTATCTTCATTGAGCTAACTTTTGATCCTGGGCATTAACTCTGATCAGTGCTAAGGCACAGACAGTCTATCCAATTAGCAGGTGGCAGCCTCAGAAGCTCAGGACACAGCACATCTGTTACTCTGCCTTCCAGAAGCTTTGACCTCAACAAACACACTTAATGAACCTGGCCATGGTATTTTGGCTGCCTACCTCAGCTCATCTGCTAGGATGGCATTTTGCCTATTAACAAGCTAATATACTACTTTCATGAGATGCTAGAAAAAGATGAGTTTAGATCCATAACTTGCTACGTTCTGTTAAAATAGCTTTCTTCTGACAGTGAGCAATTATATAAAACATCTTGACTTCCTCTGTATAAAAGTGACTCATTATCAAACACTCCCATGTATGGAATCCAAACAACTTGTTTTCTGACATCGGCAAAGCCAAGTTTATATTTCAAAAGAGATTATTAATGACTACCTTATTCTGTGTTTTCCCATGTCAAGACCATGGGGCATCTGATCCATAGTTAAGGTTCCTGTGCACTGCACTGGTACCAATTGTACTACTACATTAAACGTCAAATAAACGTCAAATAAGCCCAGTACTTTGTTTCGTTGGCAGTTTCAAAGCCACAGAGGCAATCCATGACCCAGCTTCCATTAAAAGCCACTAGTTAATTTCGAACACCCCACCTCGCTGCTTTGTACCTCCGCTTAATCTGTTTGTATGTTCGTGTCAACTCATGCCTGATTGCTTTGACATGGCAGAACCCCAAAGCTATGCAAACAAGAACGCTACAATTTGAGAGTATGCAGGAAGTTGGATGAAACCAATAACTTCTCAGGTGCTCCTGGATGCCTGAGGATGTGTCAAATGAGGCTGTGCTTAAGCACTCTTAGATAACACCAGGTGTTAAGGTAAGACTGCAGCAGCACTACACATTGATCCTGTTTGCAATCTCTTTGTAGCTACCTGGCATTTGATTCTAAGGATCCAAAGCAAAGCTTATCACAACGCAGTATAGGGGACTGAAGTCTTACATGCTCAGAAAAGCCTTTCAGTCTGCCTCTTTGGCACACCAAATCTATGCTTGAAAAACATAGGCTAGAATGGCAAAGGGAAGCTTCCAGCTCTGGAGGCAGTCAAGATAATTCCCGAAGCTAAACCCGACTGACTGTATGACTACCCATTCAGCATCTCAAGTAGGTCATTACCTCTGAAACCAACGGGTGATCATGTAAATAGAGCACTAGAACATCAAGAAAAACGCATGGACCTGTGTTCTTACATGAACTTCCACTTGCTTGCATTTGCGCACCTGGGAATCACCATATTGTGGCTTCAAGGGTCCTTAACACGAAAGTACAAGGGGCTTAGTCATGGCAGAAGACTGAGTCACACTGCCACTAGGGCCAGAGGAGCACAAGAAAAGAAGCATTGGTATCTTCTTGTTTTCAACAGCCCAATATATACAAAAGAGAGAACAATTCTGTAACTGCTCTTCTGCCATATGCTGAAGAGATCCTTGATCTGTTCCGAGAAATAAAGCACAGCATGCACTAGCTC
The DNA here is from genome assembly GCA_013399365.1 of Pampusana beccarii. Taxonomy (NCBI): domain Eukaryota; kingdom Metazoa; phylum Chordata; class Aves; order Columbiformes; family Columbidae; genus Pampusana; species Pampusana beccarii. The sequence continues at coordinate 311,416 of VWYH01009810.1, read as the reverse complement.
GTACCCTGGAGATACCAGCTCACCTCAGCATCACACCAGGACTATTAGTTTCCACACTGTTTTATACTGACATGGCTTCCAGTTCCAGCACTTGATTATTTCTGATAACCTTGGGATCTCCAAACTGGGCTTTTAAAATGAAGGTCATCCTACTTTAGTTTTGCATTCCCACAGCAGTCCCTCCTCTGTGCCTCTTCCAGTTTGACTACTTTTTTTTTAATATGATTGATCGGAAGCCTATCTTGTCACTCTCTGTTCAGTCCTACTCTAGCCAGGCATTTTACATCCAGTACAACAGATCCAAAACCTAGAGCTGAGATGAGAAGAAAGAGATCATAGGAACAGAAAGAAAGGATCAGGAAGAAAATCTTGTAATACATCAAGAAACTGCTCTTTCATGACAGAAGTGTGTTGTATAGCAACAGTAAAGAAGCCACAGAAAACTGCTTTAATCTAACATGGAATAAGGAACTTCATTAGAATGAGAAGAGTCATACGATAGGTGAAATTACAGTGCCTTTCTTGCTCAAGGCAGCTCATGCCTGGACTATTGCTAAGGGTTTAGAGAGCTGAATACACAGTACTCTTTACAGGGATGTGGGGGAAGGGGCTGGACGTGAATATAACACAAGGAAACCTGAAATGGAGAGGAGGATGACGAATGTAACTTTCCTCATCTGCAAAATCAACCCAACTAAAATTGAATAAAAGAACAAGATGATGGCTCCCTCCTACATTACATTCCATTCTGCATGTAAACTGACATAAGAGAGGTAAGCATGAAAAATAGCTCTATTTTCAGCCCCACAAAGACGAAAGAAGTTTGGGGATATATACAAAAAAAGTTATAAGGCTGACTCCAGCCAACAGTTTTCTACTGCCTCAAAGTTTGCATGGTCTCCTACAAGGGGGCTGGCTCTGCTGGCAGTGTCAGGCTCTGAGAGCCCTCTTTGGAGGCATAAGTGACTTTTCTACTGGCACACAGGCAGGTTGCTTACCTATTGTTCCCATATCAATACAAAAAGCATGTTTTCATGAAGCCAAAGGCAACCTTCCAAACAGAGTTGTAAAGAAGACTATTTACCTTTCTGAATCAAAGTAGGGTCCACAGCAAGCACGTAACACCACAGTTACCACTGCAACCAAAGAAGTTTTGAATAGTCACATCCTAAACTATTCCTTCCTTTATTTTCAAAACACAATGTAAACCAAATTCTCATTTAGTCCCTAAGTAGTGAATAATATTAGTGCTCAGTTAAACATAAATAAAGATTAACTGCATGGCTCATATTAATATATTGGAAGATCTGATGCATAAATTTTAACAGTGTACCAGCCTTGTGTTCATTTTTCTTTAAAATAAGAATTAGTAGAATCTGTCTATCAAAAAGGTTTTTAATAAACTCAAAAGCACATAGTGTTTTTCCTATAAAAAGAAAAGGGTATACGCATACACCAACAGAGATGAAGGTAATTAAAAAGACTCTTTAAAAACAAAAAAAAAAAGTAGGGAAAACAATTTCAGTAAATTCTCCTTTTCAGGATCTAATCAATCTTAAAACCTGTGAGTCTTCAGCCTTTCCCATGCATTTCAATCCAATGGAGAATGTCCCTTGCTACAAACTACAGGTCTGATTTACTGGAGTTTTGATTGAGGATAAAGACAGAAGAGTCAGTCTGTGGTACTCTCTCTTCACACTGAAAAGTGTCCAATTCCAAAGGCAAATGCACTCAGCTCAGTCATCCCAATTAAAGTGCCGGCTGCTATTCAGCGTAAGCAAAGATAGCACAAAGAATGCAAAAGAATCAGCCATTATGGCATATTTACAAAGGCAGCACAGAAATTGATGTTGGCTAGGGACAGCAAAGGAAAACACATGTTATTTAAACAAACAGATGTACATACATATATGTACATATTTACACATACAGAGCTGCCCTCGCCAGATATATCACATAATAAAATTATATAAAGGGAGGAAAAAACTCTTTGCTCTCTTTAGGTCATTCTCTTGAAATTGTCTGTATGAAAATAAGCAGAACTACAGCTGAAGCCGTAGTGTCCGGCTGTTCTTCTTGCTGCGAGTAAAAAGTGTTAAAAATAAAATAATAAAAAAAAAAAAATCAAAGACCATTTTTTCTCATGGGTGTCTATAACAACTCATCTCGTATGCACAGCACAGATAAAGCCGATCTTATGCTGATGTCAGCCTGCCGTAACCCCTCATGCCTCTAGAGGAATTTCTGTGCTGAGATGGGGACCCGGCCCGATGCCGAGCGGGTCATACCCTGAAGTGCTGCCAGGCACAGATCTCCTGACATCTCCGGAGGTTTTGCATCAGTGCTACTGGCAGTCTGTTAAATTCAGGTCAAGTCACCTGAAATGCTCCAGCTTCCTGGTTTCCCAAATGCCTGCCAGTTACTATATTTTTATCAGAAAGAATGAGACAGAGAGAGTTCCCTGCCAAAGGTTATCTCCAAGTTCATACTGTGTGTCCTTATGCTGCCACATCCAATAAATCGTTAACGCTGTCTTTTCCAAGCAGGCTTCCCTGGGACCGGTTTTGTGGGGCCAGCACAAATTTGTGCAGGCTACTGCAATTCAGAGGACAAGCTGGATTGACACCACAGCTCTTTGTGGACATGGTCAGCCTTCAAATATTTGTGAAATGATCTTTCGATGTTCAGTTTTCAACTGCTACTGCTGTTTTCAAGAGCAAAAGAGACACGGGCAATCAGTCTGCTCAGCGAGAACAAAGCTCATCCAGAGCAGTGAGCACGTCCCCAAAGTCCTCTGTGCCGGCTTGAAATGCCCCAGAGAAGGGTGAGGGATGTTCTGCTCCCCTCAGCCTCCCTGAAGAGCACCAGCACTTGTACTGGGGCCAACTGGAGGAACCATCCCAGGGGTTTCAGACTAGGTGGATGTTCATGCTCACACAGAAGGAGCTTCAACCACTTCTCTGTACCCGTGTGGATCAAAATTACTGAGGAGGCTGGGCTGCAATGAAATGCTGTGGCCTCCCAGCACTGAGAATGAAGGTCACTTCTGACTCCTCTAATTTGAAAGGAAATTCACTCTAAAAGCTAACACAAAACATTGATAAAGTCCTTGTTAAGCCCTTGAAGATTCAACTCAATTTCCTATCCAACAGCTGGCATGGGCTTACAAAACATGGGAATAAGCTGGTACATAGCCCACGCTCTTGTGCTCAGCACAATGATGGAATTTGCACCCCTTAAACCCTTCGTAAACCCAGACGACCCAGTCAAGCAGCAGCAAGATGCCACCTTGAAGCGTAATTATTTTATAGCTTCTCTTTATTTTTTGGAATATCAAAATTTATGACAATCACTAAAGCAGATTGATTACACCCTAAGCATAAACACACCATGATAGAGAAGTTGTTTTGCTGTCATCCCAAGGAAGCATCTATTTCCAAAGTACACGGCAATATCAAAGAGCTCTCTATTGATTAAACTTTGAAAATAAAATTGCACCACTTATCATATGCTGTTTGCAAAAATGTCAATCATTATAATACTCACATAAGCATACTGTGTCTTCCCTCTGAACTCGTTAAATTTATTACTGAGACTCTATCCTGAGCTGCCTACATGTGGAAAAAATATCTTTCAGATAACACATTAACATTCATAACCAGTATTTAAAGCTGTGCATGGTGCCATCTCAAAAGATAAGGGTCTTGTCAGCATTTCCAGTATAAGCCTCATTTCGGGGGATGGAAGGAGGGAGTGGTATCACTGTACTTCAGCTATTTTAAATGACACCAGCAAGAAGCCTGACATACAAGTTGTCAATCTAATTGCACCTATCTTTCAGAGATAGGTGCATCTTTCACCTCCACATTCATTTTAAAAATACAGTGAAATCTTCAGTACACCATCGTAAAGTACCTGGCGAGTGCTATCATTCTGCTTGTGCATACAGCATCCCACATAATTATAAATCTAGATCCAAGCCTCCATATTATAAAAGCTTTTAAGGCATGGAATGAAAAAGATATGACCACTTTCTCACAGGTATGCCTGCACTCTGCAGAAGAAAGAGATAAGCAAAACAATAGCTAGCAAAACAACAATGAGGGCTTGGACCATGTCTCATATTATCAGATGTTTCCTGCTGTATCAAAATACTAATAATACTGAGTACACAAGGGGTAAAAAATGACAACTGTGACCCCAATTCTGCTACAGATACAGCATAAGTGTTGATTTGCAAAATGAGAGCTGTTAGCTGTCGATGTTATTCTGTCAAAAGCAGCATCACAGAATCATTTTGGTCACAAGAGACCCTCAAGAATCATTGAGTCCAACCACAACCTAACTCTAGCACTAAACCATGTCCCCTAAATGGTCTGAGGCTTTAACCAGGGCAGTAAGGGGTTTTCACACCTTTAACCTTGGCCCCAGCGAGACAGCACTTCCCTCAGAAGCAGGCCAGGCCTGCATATTGGTCCTTCTGTTCCCTTTAGAGAGGATTGCAACCCACCTTTTTTGCTTTCAACAGCAAACACACAGTTGTGATAAGGAAAGAGGGGCTTCGGAAATCCACAAAAACTCTAAACCAGAAAGCACTGCAATGCTTGTACTTGACACGATCAGCACCGTTGACCAGTTCACAGCCAAAGAGCTATAAAGGAACGATCTCATCCCTACAGAATTCCAAGTGCATCAATATCACCAGTTAGAAATAATAAAGCCAAACACTTTTATTAGCAAAGCAACGACGAGATTTCTAGTTAGAAAGTTGAAATGCTACCTACTGGTTGCAAAGCAAAAATACTTTGGAGCTGATACGTGTGCAAACAACTGGTTTTGCCCACAGTTTTCAAGATTCCAAACCAGAGCTGACTACCAAGGTTGACCGAGTTGACCTCCTATCAGCTTCACTTGCTACTCAGTTATGAAGTGGATATTAAAATCTCCTGCTGTGCAAAGGATTTTATTGCTTTGCAGGAAGAAAGACTGATAGGTGGTAAAAAAAGATACCACATAAAGGACAGGCAGCTATTCATAAATTCTATGCTTTGCAATGGAAAAAAACGCCACAAATGTTATGGAATACATACACATACTTTAGATCGAGGTCAAATGCTCACTCCTTCTTGCCAAAGCTGTTCCACTCCACATAGAATCTAATGGACTGGAAAAACACCACGCAAGGAACAAGAACCCCCACGTGTGGCAGTTAGGACACATACTTATCCATTGACTATTCAACAGATTCAGGTGTTCCCAGCATTCAGGCTGGAAGGGAGAGGACTAATTATCTTCAGCATCCTGCACTACAATAGCTACAACATAAAGCACAAGTATTGTAACCTCTTCTCTTCCTGTTACCCTTTCAGTTAATTCACTGCATCCTTACTTTGCTTTGAAACGTGTCTATCAGGACAGAGATGGCTCTGACGATGCTCAGTAAAACAATTTCAAGCCCAGGCAAACTGTATATGTTAAAAATTGAGATACCAAGTGATTTTAAGCACCATCAGAATTTGGCCACTGTCAATAGGGGAGGACATTCTGAGTATGCCTATTTTCTACCTGGGCATCTAAATTTCACAGTAAAATGTCATATTAGCTACTCGAGATTTGTGTCTGTTTGTATGTAAACTCCCTGGAGTAGAAGTCAGATGAAATCCTGACCCCGTGAAGCCAAAGGGAGATTTGTCAGCAGCTGAAGTCTAGGTCAGGATTTTATGTATGTTTGTATTGTGCTTTGTGCAATAACAACTCAGGGAGCTACTTCAGATGCCAAATAAATTTTAAGGTCTCCCTGGAGTTTGAAATCCTTTATTCTAAGAGATTCTCCCCAACATATTAATGCAACCACCATTCTCATAAGTTCTAATCATCTCATCAATTTCTTTTCATGCCACTTTGAGTTATACATCATGCTTCAAAGTCATTAGGTGTAACCAACTGGCCTCCACAAAGAGAAATATTATAGGGTATTTTTCAGTTAAATGATTACTGCTCAGAGACAGCAAAGTCTCTAGCTAAAACGATGTGGGAAAGACTGCAAGAAAGCAGGGAATATTTTTCTTTAGTCGAAAAAATGAATCCTTATTTCTCAGACTTATCTTTTCTATCCTTGGAAAAACAGAAAATAAGCTATTTCTTCCTAAAAAGCTATATTATTGGGGGGGGGTTGCTGCCTTTTTTTTTTCTTTTTTTTTAATGTTCTCACTTCTTATACCTCATTTTCAGAGACAAATTGCTTGCCTTTTCAGTGTAATTTCTTCTTGCTTATTGACTCAAGGTGGCTTCTTGGCCTGCACCATGTTGAGTCACTAGCCATAGACCAGCTTCACCTCTGAGACCAGAAACCACCATCTCAGTCCTGCCAGCTGTTTTGTTCTCGTGCAACATTAAGCACTGAAGTACTCACATCGAACCTACACAGAAACAAGGCCTTAGAACAACCTGCAAATAATGGCGAGTGTCTGATCCGAAATGAAAACGTGATCAAACTATAAGGCTATTCCTATCCATTATGACTTGATCTTAGAGGAGCCTGCAAACAACAAGGCAAATGCTTAAGAACACGTCCCCATCCCTGCTCGTGGTAGGAAGCTGGGTGAGCAGCCAAAACACAAATTTTCAGTTCTCACCCAAACTCTGATGTGGATTTTTCTGATAGACAATAGTTCATGAGGCCAGGCTGCAACCTTTCTTCTGGCTCAGGCAATTCTCAGTCACTAATGGCCACTGCCTCTCATCAAATCCAGTTAAAATATTTGTGAAGAGAGGGGACCTTGCCTGACAGCCAGATGTATACACATATTGTGCACATACATAAAGCACAATTACATTTATGTTAGGAATTAGGTGAAAAGCACAAAAGCCAATGCCTGCCCAATTTTTTCTTTTGCCAGCAACTGTGCACAAACATCTCATGGAACGAACTTAATGGAAGGAATTTTTGGGAACACATGGAGTCTGAAAAAATACTGGTTTTTTTCTACTCATCATGGAGCAAAATCAGAAATATGTGACCTCTGTGCATAACGACGACTCAATGACACAGCTCTCATTCTGAATGTGGAATATGAAATGCTTACCGTGAACTGCTCAAAAATAATCCTCAGGCCATGATTATTCATAGAAATTATTTGGTGAGTAATTTCAATTAAATAAATTCAAGGAGTCAAGAAAAAGAGACCAAACTAATAGAATACATTATTTATGATGAATAATTCATCTGGAGGAACTGCGCCCCCCTCACATTGCAGAAAGCCAGCTCAAGGCGTAGGGCACCGGAGTCCCACTTAAGCCCTGTTTTGAGGTCTTAATTGGGGGCTTTCATGATGAATCACTCTGTGCTGGCCCTCTGCCCAGGAGTGAATTTCACCCATTGCTCCTGCTCCTCACATATTGCTAGATATGTCATTAGCACAGTGGGATTTGGATTCTTTCAACTTTACAGCCATAAAAATAATGATATGGAGAGATTTCATTATGGTTCTTTTGCTACTAATAAATAAAGGGAAGAAACCTCTCACATCAACCCACCAGACTTTCAACAGAGAATGTTCATCATACCCATATATCAACTGCATAATGCAAATATGAGCCCCATTAATAAAGCATGTCCATTCAGTAAAGCAAGATGACCTGGTAATTTCAACAAGACTCTCTGAATGACTAAAACCACTTGTGTGCACTTGTTCTTGCATGATGGGACATCTTCAGTTACAAACATTCACAGTAGGTAACACGTAGATTAGGAGTCTGAAGAGATCTGAAAAATTGCACTTATGAATGGAAGTGGTAAATATTGCTGTAGACATTCACCCATTTGAAGTGAAAGGAACAATAAATCCATTGTTGCTTTAAGGATGGGAAAAAACATTTTATGTTCTTGATGCTCAGCAGTGTCATCCCAGAATATCATCAGGAAGATTCATCTCACTGTTCCTATCAGAGAAAAAGAACTCATTGACATGATGAAACAAAGCACTTCCAAAAATATTTAACCCACTCAATAAGATGTAAGTGCATGCTTTTAAGTTAAACACTTATTCAAAGATCTGATCCAAATCCCACTGAAAGCAGTAGGAGTCCTTCCACTGACACGAAAGGGCTTTGGATCAGACATACTACTTGCTGAATAGGATGAACACATCCATAAATATCAACTGTCTTAAAGTACTTTGCTGGGTCTTATGCTAAAAGGTGTGTGTGTGTACAAGGGGAGGGGAGGTTTGGTTTTCTATGGAAGAAAGAAAAAAATTGGGCTAAAGCTAAAGTGAAGTGCAGTCTTAAGTACACAGTGGTGAATCTGTCAGGATTGCCAGTATGCTTGCTACCTGGGATGCTTTCTGACAGACAGCTTCTATATCACATTACCTGCTGAACGCAATATTACTGGTACTATAACCCACAAAATTTGCTCCTTATTTTTAAGAAAGACAGGATTCCATGCTAATGATACAAAAATTCAGAAACCGATAGTTTTACTGCTGTGTTTTGCACCACCACTGTAAAATAATGCTGTGCTGTCACAAAACAGATTACCCCAGATACACCGAAACAAATCACGGCGAAGTCTCTTTGCAAAAAACTACTCTATCTCAAAATTAAATAATAGGTCTCAATGATGTGTATCCTTGGCCAGGATCTGAGTGCTTGCAGGAAGCAGCAATTGAGGGAAGAATTACAAAGCATGTTGATTTTAAGTCATAGTTCATTAAATTATTTTACTTATACAGTAGGCAGTCAGGAAGCACCAGCAAATGATATTCTGAAGTAGCCCATGGCTCTCCAGGTGTTTAAATCGCTGGGGAAAATGGTGCTAAAAAAAATGCATCTGGAAGCCGAGGAAATCCATAACAGGTAATAGCAAAGGCCTTTCCTGACTGGCAGCAAACAGCAGCTCCGTAGACACCACACATTCATAAGCCACTGTCACTCAGGAGCGCCCTGCTGCCCACAGGCTGCCGCAGCCACCAGCTCCCCTTCCACGGAGCCTTCGGCACAAACACCCTCTCCTCTGCCTCTCTCGGGCACCCATCACACCAGTTTGCTGTTGCTGGGCAGCACGGGGGAGCGGGGATGGGTGCCAGGGCCGCGGCGGGCAGCGCCTGCCAGCTCCTTCCTCCATGGCTTTCATCCTCCCTCACTCATCCCTTGCCCAAAGACAGCAAGTGACAGCCAGAGCCTCCTCCTTCACCCTCCCCTTCACAGCATACTTTCCAGCGCCGCTGAATGAGATAAAACCTTGGATTACAAGGAACAATTATATTGCATACTGCTCACTGCTAAATCTGGAAACTGTTTATTTCCTTAATAATTACTTTTAAGTGAGGCACAAAAATATCCCGCTTACATTACAGGAAAGTTTCCAAAAATGTACATACTCACGAAGGGAGAATGTCTCCAGCTACAAATAGGCACACATACAAACACAGATATACAGAGAAATATTCTCTTGGAAAGCTAGAATATAGGGTACTTGCTGAATAGCAATGATGAATATCTCAGAACCCTGAAAGCTGACATGGAGTAGGCATCTCATATTACGCACTTTGGGATCACACGCTGAAGAACACATGAGATCACTAAATACTTAAATTTACAAATTCTCATTGTTTCACCACATCAGTCATCATGTTCTGCTCACAAAAGTCAATATTGACATCTATTTATATTAGACGAATAAAGCCCTTCTTACCCACCACCAGCGCCCAAGCTACCTTGATAGTTTCTAATGATCAGTAAAACTTAAATCTTGCCCTCCATCCAATTTGCAGAGATTTTTGCTTAGTTTGTTGCCACATCCTTTTCTTTATTCCATGAGACTTGGTGGATATGTTTGTTCTTATTCATTTATATACAGAAAACCAGAAACAGACAAATTGACAGCTAAAGATGTGTAAGTAGTGTTTAGCATCCATCTGCAGATACAATGTGGAGAGAGAAAATGATCTCCACATTTCCAGACCTATTCTGCTCCTTGATATTTACTCTCACAGAAGGACACCAGCATGATGTGCCCTAGACAGGAAGGGTAATGATCCACGACAAATTTTATGTACTTAGGCTTCAAGCTGTGGTCTCTTTTTTTTTTTTCGTGCCAGCAGACAGATAAAGTGGTGGCTTTAGGACCACGCAGAAACCAAAAGCTGCTTTGGTGGATGTAGCAGCATAAGGCTAATACAGACTATTTGAAGTTGGTTAATGCTGGTATCAGGCAGGTAAGTCTTTAGTTCATACTTGCTCTGTAGTAGTTTTGGAGTTGTCCCATGGGAAACAGATATAGGATAATTAAGGGCTGTTAAGCCAGCAGACAAGGATAGCATGATAAAAATTTCAAACTGAAGGTAGCCAGACACAGAGTTGTAGAGAAAGCACAATTTTTTACCTATGGGACATGAAAGCTACTGGAACAATTTACCAAAGATTATGGCAGGTTTTCTTCATAGGCAATTGCTAAAATATGCCTGGATATGTTACTGTCTTTTCAGTTTTTTGTTCCTCTTTTACTTTTTCTTAGGAAGTATGTTCTAGGTTAAACAGGAATTAATTCCAGTTTAGCTGATGGCCTGAGTTATCCAAGATCCAAAAGCCACACTGGTTCCATTAAGCATTATAATCTATGAATCCATAAGTTTGCAAATTTGTACTCCGTCTTTGTATCTTTGCTCCAAAACACAGGGAACACAGCAAAGCATCTGGGAAAAAAAACAAAAAAAAACAAAAAAGAAACCTTCACAATGCTCACAAATCAGGCCCAACACACTGAATTTTCCCAAACTCGCACAGGCTGCTGTATCAACCTGCCTCCTCCTGACTTTCCACTCCTGGAGGTTCCTAGATAGTCATAGCCTGAAAATGTTCTCGCATTCAACATGCAAAATAAAAAGGCAGTAAAACAGGTGGGGAAAAAAAGCTGTTCTTTTCTACTTCATGTTTTTAATTGAAGGGATTATAAAACACTTCGGGCATGCTGAGAGGCTTTGTTCCTAAACAAAAAGCTGTAGCTTTTTTTTTTAATCCTTGTTCCTCCTCCTCCAACAGTGGTTATTATATGCATGCATTTACAGTGTAATAGAATCAGTATCATCTCTGTGTCTTATTACTGTTGCAATCCCCTAACATGCTGTTCTTTCCATCCCACATGAATCTGGTAATTACTGCTGAGGCATGCCATGAGTACGCTTTCCTTTCCCAGACAGGAGCAGCAGTTACCACAAACACATTTCCTATGTACTGGTAAACAGAGGCAAGTGGGACAGTATATGCTGCCCCACGAGCCAGTTCCAGGATGTGACCCTTGCTCACCAGAAAGCTGCACGTCACTGGAACTCATGGACATGAAACAAATGTACGCTGTGAGATGAGAGAAAAATGCATTGGACTCACTTCTGCCTTCAGCTATTGCTGTGTGTTGGAGCGAGCCCTGTGAGTGCTGGCAACGCTGTGCAGGGCTGCTCGGATGAGATGTGTTGAAGGCAGGTTACAGGATCGTGTGCGTGCCAGTGTGGGCAAGTGTTGGCTGTGAAGACGCTCCCTTCAGAAAAACAAAACAAAAATCAACCTGGGTCTACTTTTACCTTCTCTTTTTGGGTGCATGTCCATAGACTGCGTTAGAAAGATCTGAAAATAAGAATTGCTATGTTCAGTAACTAATTCGATTTTGCTCCCCAGATACCATATTCTAATGTTTAAAGCAGAAAACAAGCAAAAAATCTTGCAGGAAAATAATCTGTCTGCTGGTGTATTAGTGTTGCAGGACCCCAGACTTGCTACACACATCTTTCCTGATCCTAGCAGTTTTTGCTCCTGAATTCAGCTGGATAAAGAGAGTTACAAATGGAGCAGCTCTGAGTGCATTTCAGAATCCCAATCTCGTTGAAATTCAAGCAGCACCACACCAAAAGCATGCTCCAGTGCTGGATGCTCCTGCTTTTTCTCCACAACCTCTCCAAATTTAAGGTAGGGAAGTTGCAGCTGCTCCAATCCCAAGGGCAAACTCCAGCGCTATTCCTGCCTAGCAGCACTGCAAAGGCATCTATGCTGGCTGATGTAGTACGCTACCTTTTCTGATCTCAGGACCCCCATAAGAATAGATAAGACACTTCTGCTGCTCCTAAAACGTAGGCTCTGACACATAATGGCTAAAGAAGAACACAAGATGACAGTGTCACTTCTGCAAAGCCCAGCACTCTTTTAACAGCAAACTTCTGTGTTCTAAAGACTAAGTGAAGTGCGCATAGTTCCCTATAAAAATTTGGTAATAATGCACCCTGCTATATTAGCACTTTAAAAATTTCATTGTGGAGTGTCCTTCTCTTTTTTTTTTTTCTTTGCCTGTGGGAATCCAAAGTTTTACTTTCCAAAGATCAAGAGCAGCCATCCTTTCCCATCAAACAGAACTGTGCCCAGCGCACGGTGCTTAAGCGAAACAACAATTAACCACATTCAACATCTTGTTCTTCTTAAAGGCAGCAAACCGCTATACCAAAACACATCAATTTGGCAGTGGGACTAGTCTAGCCAGCGTGAGTGATCACATTAGACGTGGTCTTATCTGCTCAGCACTCGGGGGAGCTTTCCGGAGCGTGTAGGGGTTCAGCCACACGACTGCCGGTACCTGCCAGCCCAGTTCGGTGGAAGGTGTTGAACTTCCCCGAACGCGCAGAAAACGCCAACGCGCCGGACAGGGTTCGGCACGGCAATTTGGGGAAGGGAGTTGCTGCAGCAGGAATGGGGGATAGATGCTGATGCCAGATCCAGGTTTTCCAGCACCCCTGCTCCGAGAGCCAGATTGTGCGTGTGCGGTGCGTGTGTGTGTGTGTGCGTGCGCGTTTGCCGGCTGGCTTGTGCCGAAGAAGCTGCTTGACTTGCTCTCCATTTTTGAGGGCACGGATTTAGGGACTCGGGGCCAAAATTTCTCCGGATCCAGGTAAATCCGCTTGTTACCTTATTCCACTCCCCGGCTCCGAGTGCCCGCGCTGTCCTGGGCGCAGCGCGGCTGCCGGTGCGGTCAGAGCGCTCCAGCGATGAGCAGCCGAGCCGGGAGCGGAGCCGCTGCTGGAGCCACCGGGGGGTGCGGGGACGGAACTGGGGGGTGGGGGGAGGGAAGGGGGGCTGGAAAAAAACGTGTCCCCCCCGCCCCCGGAGTGACGTCAGCGCGGCTCCGTGCGGGGCAGCCGGCAAAAGCCCCGCTCCGCGCCGCGCCCCGCGCAGAGCCGCCCGCGCTCCCGCAGCGGCGCCGCTGCCGCTCCTCGGCCCCCCGCCCGGCCCAACTTCCCGCCGAGCCGCGGCCGGGACGGGACGGAACGGAACGGAAGAGGACGGCGGCACCTCGCTGGGCTCCTCCTGAGGCGTGAGGCGGGCGATGCCTCTCGCCGCCGGGTGCCTGGCTCCCGGGGCACGGCGCTCGGCGGCGGCCCCTGCCCTTGCTGCCCCTTCGGGCGCCCCGAGAGCAGGTACGAGCCGAGCAGCGCGGGGGGGGCGGTACGGGGAGCGCGGTTCGGAGGCGCCCTGCTGCCGGATGGGAGGGTGCGCGGTCGTTTATTCTTCCCCCCCAGTTTCAAATGCTGACAGGGACCGGGAGCGGGGGCAGCGCCGCGGCGGGAGGGGACGGGGCCGCTCTCCCGGCGGCCGCCGGGGTGGAGGCGGCTGGCGCGGCGGGTGGAGGGGTCGGGCGGGGGCAGCGCTGGGGAGCCCCGGTTTTCGGGGAGCTCCCGACGGGGCTTCCCCCACAGCAGCTCCCCTGGCGCTTTCCGAGAGGAAAGCAAGGGGTGGAGAAAGGGGGATTTCGGAGGAGTTTTGCAAGTCGCCGCCTTGGTGCCCCTCTCCCCTCCAGCCTCGCAAGCTGCTTTGCCCTCCCTTTGCAGCCTCTGCTCCTAGCCGTTTTCACTGGGGATTTCTTCTTTCTCTCCTTACCTGTCTCAAAAGGTTTGACTGTAGGTACTGAAGCAGGGATCGACGGCGCATAAAGATGCTGAAGGGTGTTTGGTTGCTCAATTTGTTAATAGTGGCTGGGATCTCGCAGACAGAGAGTCGCAAACCTGCCAAAGACATTTGCAGCAAGAGCCGCTGCCCTTGTGAGGAGAAGGAGAACGTGCTGAACATTAATTGTGAAAACAAAGGATTTACAACCGTCAGCCTCCTCCTGCCACCACCGTCCAAGATCTACCAGCTGTTTCTCAACGGGAACGCGCTGACCCGCCTGTTCCCCAATGAGTTCGTCAACTACTCCAATGCCGTGACCCTCCACTTGGGCAACAACGACATGCAGGAGATCCGCACAGGGGCCTTCAGCGGCCTTCGTACCCTCAAGAGGCTGCACCTCAACAACAACAAGCTGGAAGTGCTGAAGGAGGACACGTTCCTGGGCTTGGAGAGTCTGGAGTACCTGCAGGCCGATTACAATTACATCAGTGCTATTGAGGCCGGGGCCTTCAGCAAGCTAAACAAGCTCAAGGTGCTGATTCTCAATGACAACCTCCTGCTGTCTCTGCCCAGCAATGTCTTCCGCTTCGTGCTCCTCACTCACCTGGACCTGCGGGGGAACCGGCTGAAGATGATGCCTTTTGCTGGTGTGCTGGAGCACATTGGAGGCATCATGGAAATCCAGCTGGAGGAAAACCCTTGGAACTGCACCTGCGACTTGCTGCCACTCAAGGCCTGGCTAGATACCATCACCGTGTTTGTGGGTGAGATAGTCTGCGAAACCCCCTTCAGGCTTCATGGGAAAGATGTGACCCAGCTCACCAGGCAAGATCTCTGCCCTAGGAAAAGCTCCAGTGATTCAAATCAGAGGGAAAAACACCCTGTCCTCTCAGACCCACACATCTCGAGGCTATCACCCACAGCCAACTCTGCCATGAATCCCACCAGAGCCCCGAAAGCCAGCCGGCCACCCAAAACCAGGAACCGCCCCACACCGCGTGTCACTGTGTCAAAAGACAGACAAATATTCGGACCTATCATGGTTTACCAGACAAAGTCTCCCGTGCCCATCACCTGCCCAGCTGGCTGCATCTGTACTTCGCAAAGCTCAGACAACGGCTTAAATGTGAACTGCCAAGAGAAAAAGATAAGTAACATCTCTGATCTCCACCCTAGGCCCACCAGTCCAAAGAAACTTTACCTTACCAGTAACTATCTGCAAGTCATTTATAGAACCGATCTCATAGAGTACAGCTCTCTGGATTTGCTACATCTAGGAAATAACAGAATTGCAGTGATACAAGAAGGTGCCTTTAGAAACCTCACGAGTTTACGTAGACTTTATCTTAATGGCAACTACCTTGAGATTCTGTACCCATCTATGTTTGACGGGCTGCACAGCCTGCAGTATCTCTACCTAGAGTACAATGTCATCAAGGAGATCCTGCCACGCACCTTTGATGCTCTGAGTAACCTTCACCTGTTATTTCTCAACAACAACCTGCTCAGATCCTTGCCTGACAGAGTCTTTGGCGGCACTTCCCTCACCAGACTCAACCTTAGAAACAACCATTTCTCACACCTGCCTGTGAGAGGAGTCTTGGACCAGCTCTCAGCTCTAATTCAGATAGACCTTCAGGAGAACCCTTGGGACTGCACATGTGACATCCTGGGGCTGAGGAACTGGATAGAGCAAGTCACTAACCAGAACAACCAGCAGTCAAATCCCCCCGTAGTTATCAACGAAGTCATATGTGAGTCTCCCGCCAAGCACTCTGGACAGCATCTGAAATTCCTGAGCAAAGCAGCCATTTGCCCAGAGAACCCCAGCATGTCAGACTCTTCTCTCTTCTCCATGAACCAGAACACAGATACACCACATCTCCTTGGTGCGTCACCCAGCTCCTATCCAGAAATACACACTGAAGTTCCGCTGTCCGTCTTAATTTTAGGCTTGCTGGTTGTGTTTATTTTGTCAGTCTGTTTTGGGGCGGGCCTGTTTGTCTTTGTCCTTAAGCGCCGGAAGGGGGTGCAAAGTATGCCCAGCAGCGCAAACAACTTAGATATAAGTTCATTTCAGCTCCAGTATGGGTCTTATAACACCGAGAGCCATGATAAAACTGAAGGACACGTTTATAACTACATTCCCCCTCCTGTTGGACAGATGTGCCAAAACCCAATCTACATGCAAAAGGAAGGGGATCCAGTTGCCTATTACAGGAATCTCCATGAGTTTAGCTATAGCAATCTTGACCACAAAAAGGAAGACCCCACCAGTCTTGCATTTACAATCAGTGCAGCTGAATTACTGGAAAAGCAATCCTCGCCAAGGGAACCAGAGCTTCTGTATCAAAATATTGCAGAAAGGGTCAAAGAACTCCCCACCGGAGGATTAGTTCATTATAACTTTTGCACCTTACCCAAAAGGCAATTTGCTCCTTCATATGAATCGAGGCGCCAAAACCAGGACAGGATAAATAAAACTGTTTTATATGGAACTCCCAGGAAATATTTTGCAGAACAGTCTAAACCCGAGCATCCTTTACTCCAAGGAAAGCTACAAACAGAACCAGACTACCTCGAAGTTCTGGAAAAACAAACTGCGATCAGCCAGCTGTGAGGGGGGAATTGGGAGACAAAGGAAAATTTTTAAATGAGCTCAGCATCACATTTGATTGAGTCTGAACTCAGTGCTGATGTCGTCTGTCACATTCCCAACATTTCCACTTTTTGAATTAGAGAGGGAGAGAGAAATGGAACCCCTACAGCATAGCAGGGACGCGGTGTTGCTTTTGCAATGTTCCCTTTAAGTTATTTCTATATCTCTCTCCTTTGGCCCCTTCTGTAGGAACTGTCACTGCAAATGTATGTTTCTGTAATATATCTTGCATAATTCTTTTTGATTTGAAAGGAAATGAGGAAGGGGGTCTTTGGGTTTTCTGATTTTTTTTTTCTTTCTTTTCATTTCCAAGTGGGATGTTAATGTATTATGTAGAAGATCTCCAAAGATCTTTTTTCCTGGACTATGACTTTTCTTTTGTAAATAATAATATACAGTACTGCTGTTTTAATTACCAAGTATAGCCACTGGGCGTCACTTTTTTGTGTTAAAGTGCCTTTGCACTTCAAGTACATTATTACTTAATTGTTGCTCTTAGCTTTGATAAATTGAACCTATTTTAATGTGTTGTATTTTTGAAATTAAAAAATAATTGTAAAATAGATCTATATGTCAGCTGCATTAAATCAGAAGGTTTGATTTATAGGAAAGTTGCCCTTCTTTAAAGGAATCTAATTCTAGGACCTTATAGACTCAAATGTACATTATTGGGGTATTTTTTCCCTCTAGGTTTCTTTAGAGTGATTCACTGAAATCAACTGAGACGATTTAGCAATGGACTAGAGGTTATCAAATGCCTCAGTTGGGAGTAACAGCTCGTTAATAAAAGATGTTTAACACAATATCATAGTGAACTAGACAATTAATGTCCTTCCTTATACATCGCATTGCAGCTGTAACAGAGTAATGTTCAGTGGCTTAAGAATATTTTCATACTTAAGAGAACATTACTCATAATATTTAATGCATTAAACTAGGTATTTTCATACATTTTATGACAGAGTTTATATTTGTAGATTTTTTGGATTGAAATTAACATGTCCTTTTCCTGCCAAATATGGATTTTTATTTTTTTTTTTTAATAAGCAAGGACACCAGCAGGGGTCATCCCACACCTCATTAAATTTATTAACATACAGGCAAATGAACCAATGCCAAAGGTAAAATTTGAACCTGGGTCTCTGGAGTCCTCCCTATCAAAGTAGCAGAAATCAGTACGTGCATCACACTAACTTTCAGTAGTCTGAACTATGTCAAGTTTTTAGTCTCTAAAGGAAAAGTAATATTGCAATAACTGTAATCTAGTAGAGAAAGCTATTATTAATTTTATGATCTTAAATTTTATAAAATGTTTTAAGTTAACTGAATTCCATTCCCAACATTGGTTTTCTTAAGACCATCAGTGAACAAATGCATTAAGGCTTCTCCTTTGCCATTAACTTAGGCCTGTTTTACTTCAAGTTTTACATTACCACCTTCAATTTACATTTCCTTCCTGGAGAATATTGAAACCATTTTTATTAACAAGTAGACAGTCAAACTTTATTAAGCCTTATTAGCTTCTAAATAATTTTTAGATGCAAATATTATTGTGCGATTTAAACAAACAGCCCTTATTTACAACAAAACCAGTTTTGTTTTGTCTATTGTAAATCCTTATGCAACTGGGATGGTGATCTGCATATAAAGTAGGCCAGGCTTTTCAATTCCTTATTAAAGCAATTGATGGAGTCTGAAAGAAGCACACTGTTTCCTTTTCATAAATAGGTTACTGCACATAATAATCCTTTATTATCATGCGGAGATTGAAGTGGCCTCTGCTGACTGATTTTTAGAGCTTTACTATAGTTAATAATACAGTATCTACAACTTTGAGAAATTTTCAGCAATAGCATTTGAGCTATAAATAACTACAATCAATGTTGTTCTAATCAGGACGTTGCCAAGAGGAAGTTGCTTTATATTTAAGAGCTAAAGAGGCTTTGCATGTATATTGCCAGCTATCTGAGTCATTCAGTAAACTGTCTTCTAATGATTTATGTGACATCTGAGTACATTAATATGCTAACATGTCAATTCTTTATGTTTAGAGTCCATAGCATCTATGGCTGCTCATTAGATCAGGTTTAAAACTGAAGTGCTACAGTGAAGTACTGAAGAATCAGTCTTCAAAATGGTCTCACTTCAAGGAGGCGAAATGGTATCACATTAGTTCAACTTGGAACATTTGACTGGAATAGCATCCATCTTTGAGTGAGGTACTTGTTTGAAAGCTTGCAGTAGTGATTGTCTTATTATGGCTCCTTTCCCTGGGTAATTAAAAGCACTTATTACTGAAACCCTAAGAAAAGTATAAGTATTATTTTAAAGTAAAGCTATTAACTTTTTCCAGGTATGATTTTAGAATTGCCTGCGAAACAAGTACCATGTTATATCTGGCACTCTGGTAGCTAGGATGTTATTATTTATTATCCTCTAGTGAACCAGAAACAATTACAGGTTTTTTGCTCAGAAAAATACTAATTTTTCCTACAAAAATGGTTTCTATTTTCTAGTGTTTCCAAAACAACAGAGATAGGGAATTGATTCTTTGAGTAATTTTATCCTGTTTATTTTTACTCTTCCAGTCTCAGACTGTCTTAACATGTTCCCTTTGGTAGCACAGAGATATTTCACAGAGGTTGCTGTTGCTTTACATTTCCTTAGCTTTCCTAGTGGAATTTATTTAGTGGCTAGGTTTTATTTTGCATCACCAGTACCAACTTAAAAATCGGTATTGCTGTAGATCTTTTAGGTTTGTTTTTATACCCTTCAGCTGACATCTATTAAGCAATTCTTTTCATAGCGTGCCTAGGTGAGAGAGAAGGAGATTTTTTTCAGTTACACTTAAAGAGATTTGTTTAACAGGGAAAATGTGTCAGCAGCTGCTGCAGAGAAGGTCTCTGTGTGTCTTTAGCTGTGCAGCCCTGGGAGCTGCTGCGTGTTAGGGGAGACCTGCTTGCCTGAGTAATGGCTTGATAATGAGTCTGAAAAAAATTTCCTTCATAGTTTGAAAAGTTGAACTGTGAAAATTACATAACCAGGTTAGCAAAGTGTATTTTTCCTCGGGAAAATGGGGTGCAAATAGTTTCTTTTTTCTTCGTAAGTTTTCTTTCGTGAAAGCGGACGTAATGACCTTTACAGAAAAGTAATGGTGCAGACTGAAGCACTGTTACAACTATGCAGTTATCTCCAGTGAAAATGAGTGGCAGTACACTTTGGATGCATTAATGGAGTTTTGAGGAGATCTTTCTGTGTAAGAATGAAGTAACGTTTAGCAATAATCTTAGAAACTGAGTTTCAATAAGTAACTTAAATGGCAAAATGGAGAGAGATGCTAACCTTACCGTGCCCAGATTGCCTTACGCTTCCTGGGCAGGTGTCTGTCTCCTGGGGCGATGCTGTGGCTTTGCCAGCAACAGAACACACCCAGAGGATGACATGTAAATTGCTCTCCCTTTTTGTCCCGCAAAACAAATGCTGCTTTTTGCAAAACGGTCTGTGCTTCCTGTCTGGGTTCTCCAGTTGCTGCAGAGCCACTCCAGATGCCCCTCGGTAGCCCTCCTTTTTGCTGTCTCTCTCTTCCAGCAGATTTCATCATCCTTCTGGCTTCCAGCATTTGCTCGGTTCCTACCTCATCCCCATTATCTGCTTCCCAAGACCTCACCTTGTAATGCCTCAGCCTTCCCCCTCTCATCTGTCCCTCAGGGCTTTCCTTTTCTTCCCTAGCTAGCTCTGGAGGACCTGTTTCAGCCCTGAAGGGGACTGATGTCCCTGTTCCATTGAGAGCTCAGCCCTTACCTCCTCCCATGATGTTGCTGCATCACCCCATGCAAAATGAGTTTCCACACATGATTTCCCATGTGCCAACGCTGGCTGTGCAAGCAGCATTTCTGAGTGAGAACAAACGGATGAGGTATCTGAAACAACGGGGCATCACATTGCACTTTGCTGTCGTTTCGGCAAGTTATTTTCAGCATGGGTTAATCTCGCCAAAATTAGCTACTAAACTTGAAGACTCAAACTGCTTGTGTAGGCTCTAAGTAGCAAAAACTGGGCCGTTCAAAGGTGATTTATGCCCTCTCAAAATATACGGCATGAATTGGGCTACAGATGTGCCAATTTTTTTTTTCCGGGCAACTGTAGAGAGGATAGATGGTGAGTCCCGATCAGATGCTAATTCTCACATAGCTGCAGTCAGCCCAGCCTGGCCATTTTCTAGCACACCCACACGCAACATAGATCTTCTGCTGAATATTTGCCAATGTCTACCCCAAGACATCTCCATTCTGTCCATGAAGTGTTCCCTGTGGAGTTCATAACCTGCTTCAGTCAAAGGAACTGGCTTTTTACACCACCTTCTTGTATATATATATTGAGACCTATACAGTAGGGTTTAGTTTGGTTTTCTTTTTCTTCCCATCAACACTTAAGTTTATAAAATAAATATCAAACTTTTTAGGGCTAGAAGCTATAATTAGTAGTGTCAAAATAAGGATACCAACAAGTTCAATTGCCTAAATAAAAGTCTTAAAGAAGACTGATCTTGTATAGGAATACAAATGCCATAATTTTAAACTGCTCATGAGTGAAATGAGATACTGGAAATGTTAATGAAACTTCTTAGGCTCTTACAGGCTAATCACTGCTACAGTTGGTAATTTTTCATATTACTGTTTTTGCAGACAGTAAATGTCATTTAACAGAAAGAGAAGAAAAAAAATCCCCTATTTCCCAAAGCACCTTCCCCCCCTGTACAACTCCAACAGATAAATTAACTTATGCACATGATGTGACATTTCTTGTATTTTTCCCTTCACTTTTTCAAGCTGTTCTGTAGGAGAAGTAGAAAAGTTATTCTTTTCTAAGAAGATCATTAAGTCTGTTTGGATTATTGATCTCACAGCTTTTCTGGGCACAAGGCCAACCATTTGACTAATGGTTTTTAATCCTAGTTAATGAGGGGGGTGGATTAATGAGAAGTTTTTTGTTATTGGAGGGTTGACTAGATTTTTTTGAACCAGAAGATTGACATGTTTATGAATACAGATGAATAGATCATTTTGAATGAAAGAAATGTTGGAGCTGCAATCGGAGATTCAGTCATTCTAAAGACCAAATAGACTCAAGTATGACTGAAGTTTCAAAAACAAGACATCATAAAAGTAGTTTTCTTCCTGAGATCATAAACACAGAAGGCCCCCATCTCAGTGTGGCAGCAGCTTTTGTTACATGCAGTTAAACATTTGGAGGGGTGAAATTAGAGGCCAGATGCACCTCCATTATCTTTAAGGATGCTCAGGTAACTGAAGTATTCAGAATTTGGTTCTCATCCCTAATTGTTACCCTATTTGTGCATGCATCTGTATTACAACCGGTGATGCACTGTTTGGAAAAGTAATCAAGGTGAAGTTTGGAAGAGTAGAGCTAGTTGCAGTATTTCTGAATCTTTTTTATCTCTATTTTTAAAAAATACAATGAATTAACCATTTGCGTAATTAACACTGTAGTCTTTTAACTTCTAAGGTCCTTTGTAAAACCTAACTTTTCAGGAGACTATTCAGATCAATATATGTGGCTAGTTACAAAACATGAGGAATGCAAAGCACTGTTGCTGACCTTAAAAAGGAAGGTGGCACTACTGTTTACCATTCAGAAATCAAAATAATGTAAATCCATATTTGCAGTGTAACAGAAATTACACCAACATTACGAAGTGTCTGCAATACGACGTCAGGATTCTTTATGGCGACAGAACAAGTATAGATTAGCATCTTAGCAACAAAGATTCCTTGTGTCTTCTCACCCTGTGCGCACATTGCTCCCCAGAGCCAGAAGTGTTAGGCACCAATTATCTTCTGAGTAGGAGGCAGCACAGCCATTTTAAGAATGCTGTCTGCATTGGAAAAGGCGCAGCTAATGTATATAGACCTGTTGCAGTTATCTCCTCTTGAGATAAGACCTATTTCCATACAAAAGACTGGGAAAAAAAAATCCCCTTGAGATC
Source organism: Pampusana beccarii (assembly GCA_013399365.1). Taxonomy (NCBI): domain Eukaryota; kingdom Metazoa; phylum Chordata; class Aves; order Columbiformes; family Columbidae; genus Pampusana; species Pampusana beccarii. The sequence continues at coordinate 288,824 of VWYH01009810.1, read as the reverse complement.
ACTGATAATATGACAGAGCCTATTTTAAGACATCTTGATTTTTGTTCTGAGAGCCTCTCAATCTCCAAAGCAGAGGAATTGGAGCTGAGGCAGTTTTTTTTTTCTTTCCCATGCTATAAACTTTTTTCCTTCTCCCCAGGGATTTCTTACTGACTTAGTACATGATAGGATCTCAGCAGGACAGCTAAAATGAACAGAAAACTTTGAGAAAACTGTGAAAATGTAACGGCTACATAAATTCTCCTCTAATCACTAAAGAACAAACAGCGTAATACCAAAGCGGTCAGAGGCTTTTAAAGGTTTCGGGGTACAGTCAAATGTGAGTGATTCAGGCGTAGATGCCGAGTAAGTACCTTTGTTAACTTTACACCTGGTGGCTCCAGTGGAGTCCCTGGGATTGGCACCAGTGACGCGAATCTCACCAAATACAGGCGGCTGAGACTTGAACTGCTCAGAAGAGTTTCAGAAACTCAGTGATCCACTCAAGTGAGCAGAGCTTTACCGAAGCTTTACTGCTCCCATCACAGCTGCTGTGTTCTGCTGAGCTGTTTCTTCTATTCAGATGTAGTCCAACTTGAAACACATATGCACTAATAAGTATCTGTGGAAAACCTTACAATATTCAGCTTACATGCTTACTGACAACAGAGAAAAGAGAAGGGGTTAGAGGTTGGGAAAAGCCTTTCAAATTTTCTGGGCTTTGCTTCGGAAGGTTTCAGAGGGGCTTATTATGATTATTAGTGAATCAAAAGGAAATCTAACAACGCTGTTGTGTTGGGGTTTTTTGCCTTCTTATGGAAGATAGTGCAAAAAAAAAAAAAAAAGGAGGGGGCAAGGTAGATTATAATTGTCTTAACTGTCAAGATGTTAAAAGGAGGCTACCAGAAAGCTAAGGACTTCAGCACTCATAATTCAAAGAGCTCACACAAATGCCTATTTTCTGTGGAACTTCAAAAGGGAAATGGTACACAGGCTGCTTTCCTAACGGCCAGAGGAACTGGACTCAGGACAGCTGAGAAATCCCAGCCTTTAAGTTATACCAGATTTACTGCAATTCAGAAATAAGCATAGCTCACGTGAAAAGACAATGATAGTGGAGGAAACGCTTAACGCTACAGTTCACATGTTAATTAGTGGTGTAGATTTAGCTTGTGTTTTCTGAGACCATATTTACCGTCCCATCTAATGCATAAGCTACTTACCAGAACTGAGTGGATAATTCTTATTTATTAATGTGGCCGCCTTTTCCATAATGCAATGTTTACAAATTTGTTTGCTGGTGGCCTATGTTTTTCACGGCATCTCACTCTCCAAATAATGCATGGGAATAATTCCTAGCTGTAGAGTCCTAATGGATAATTCATAGTGAATGCCTCGAATTGAACTACCAAGGACTTAGTTTATACTATTGTATTAATTTATTTATTTGCTCTAGATAGGGAGGCACTGGGCCTCGTTAACAGCTCATTTGCTGGGAAATGACAAATCAGTGTTCTCTTGTTAATTCTGCCAATGACCTTGCACAGGGCATACCTGTGTCCCCATGCTTTAATTTCTGGATCATTAAATGAGGAGGATGATACTTCCTGCCTTAGTCTAGTGAGATTTACTGGTGAGAAATGTTAAGTATAATTGTTTTTCAAAGGGAATGCTTAAGTGCTTATGGCTTTATAGCTTCATCCAAATACAGCAATAGTCTGCTGCTTCTTTCCTTGGCATATGTTATTCTGATCTAAGAATATGGTGTGTACATTTCAGATTTAGTTTGGTTTTCTGATTTTACAGTTAAAAACCAACCATGAATATTACCCTGTAGAGGGAAAAATACTATCTCCTCTAAAAGGAGATGACATAGATGGAATGAAATTGTGGGGCGGAAAAAGCTACAGTTTGTTTTTAAATGGTTGAAAATGCACAGTATCCCATCTCCTAAATCTTCCCTCTCTGGGTGAGTTGGATCACCTTGTCTGTTTCTGCCCTATAGAATCCTTTGAACAGTAGTTCTTAGCTTGCCAGTTATTTTTTATGCACCTTTTTGTTCTGCATGAAGGCGGTTTGGCTATTGCAGACAGCTTTTGTGCTGTTAAGTGAGCCAAAAGAGGCTCTGAGTGGCAGACAGCTGCTGAAATAACCTAGCGCTCCGGGGAGAGACAAAAAATGATTCAACTTTCCAGTTCTACCTCTTCCCTGTACTCTGTAACCTCTCATTTTTTTCCACTCATAGTTATGATAATAATTCTCTCGCCCATTGAATGCAGAGTGTGGGCATACTTTTCCGTATTACAGCCCAGTTACATACTCTAGAATCCGAGTGCTTGTGTTGGAAAGCTCACCATTTTCCACAGACAGTCCTTCAGAATATATATGGACAAGTCATGCCTAGCAAGCTGAGGATGCTTCCTTGCAAAAGAGAGATGATTTGTAAATGCAGGACTACACACTACAAGAATCTGTGGCAGCATATTCATTCAATGCGATGGAGCCACAATGTCACCTCCACTTTTAAACTGGCTTGTTATTAACCGACTAAAATTCATTCAGTGGCGAGGCATGTTATTCTGGTTTAGGTTTGGATTTTTGTGGCCATCTCAATTTTGAGACTGCTAAGACCGATGCTCTCACTTCTCTTGCCAATTCATGAAATGGGACACCTGAACAATCGTTCCTCATTTCTAGACTGTAAATGATGTGAGGGTTTTTTTGGCTGGATATGGTAAGTGTTCTGATTTCATGCACAGTTTTATACTTCTAGATAATTGGCAGTTGTCAAGAGGTTATTTATATAGAACATAAGATACACGGTACACCACAAAATATTTCTAGCAGTTGGCATAAACCATCTGTCCTGGACCAGCAGAGGTACATCAAAAGCAGTAGTTTAAATAGTCCTTCAAAAGACTTGTTCTCTTTAAGTTCTGGGAAATATCTAGATCAAGGAATATAAATATTCAGTGATCCTTTGAATATGTTAGTCTTAGAGATTTTAAGCGGTAACTTTTCTATCCCAATAATACTAATAACGTAATAACAATAATAAAACAATAATAATAATTTTTTTTGAATAAGGGTATCCAGATCCTCAGCTGCTGTAAGTAGTCTGTAGATCCATAAATATCCCCGTAGTGGCTTATAGTAGCTGAGGATGCAGCCACTTTCTTTTTTAGACCTATTAACCTAAGCAATCAACATATATCAATAATGGATCAGCACTATAAGCAATGCAGTACATTGTTCACTGTAATTTCACTGCTTTAGAACCAATACAATTTGCTGCTGTTTCGGAACTTTTAGTCACATTAAAAAAAGAGATCTTTGAAAGTTCACCACCTAGTTCGTTTTAGGATGCAAATGAATAATTTGTGCAATAAAACTCTTTGGTTGATACATTTATACATTTGGTGCTTTACAAGGCCTTGTAATTCTTAAGTCTTACAGTTAGTAATACAAAGCAGTGAGACAGAAAAGTATATTTTTGTGTTCTCCATTTGGGACTCCTTACTTATTCTGAAAGATCAGAGCTACTTAACAGCTCCTGCATACCTATTCTGCCACCCTCAGTTTGGATGGGAGTCTGTAATCAAGGGCAACTGCACTGTTACAGTAAATATACTTTCAAAGAAGACTAGCTGTAGAGTCTTGGGACTTGTACTAAGTCATATTTAGAAAGTCATGTGTTCTCAAGGATGGCCACAGATGTTTCCTCTTCTTTGTGAGCAATACATTGTCTTAATCTAAAATATATAACCCTATTATCATGCAAATATTTATGCCACATTAGAATCAGGCTTGCTCTTTTCACAACAGATAAGCTTCCTGTATTATTACAGATAACGACAATCCAATTTCTGAAAATGTTCTGTTATTGTTTCTTTTTTCCTCTGCTTTCAATTAGTGAAGAACTTGTAATTATTTGGTCTTATTCAGACTTTCCAGAGGAAGAACTGAAGTCATATTTCCCACACATTGGCATTCTGATCATTGAAACTCACTTCTTTCTCTTCTTTCTATTGCCTTTAAATAAAGGAATGTACTAGGGAAAAAGACTTAGCTCATTGTGGAATGATACAAGTGCAAGTCAGGAATAATTGAAAATAGTTTTGATCACCCTTTGAAATCCTAGATTAAGCAGTTTTGCTAACACTCAAAGAAATTCACTGGAACCTTTTGATTTATTACACAATAGGTAGAAAGCTTCTTTTCTTCTTCTTCAGGCTCTTACCCTGCCAATGGATATTTGTTCTGTAAGTCGCACTGACATGAAAAGTCTGAAGTTGTCCACTTTTCTCCCTTTGACCAACATTCCCTTGGTAAACAGAGTGCCATGAGGAGAATGGTGTTAATCCTCTAAGTTTAGCTTTGTGAAAAAGCCACACTGAAAGCTGTGAAAGCTTTGAGTAAAATTCACAAAACTTTGCAAGCCTTACCAGCATCTTTCCAGAACATTTGCCATTATGTGAGATTCCAATTTAGTAATACCCGTAACAGTGCATTCCAAATTAATAAAATATGAATGTGGAAATAACGAGGGCTATACCTTAGCTGAAGTAACTCCATTTAGCAACATGGATTGCAATGTTAATGGCAATGCTAATTCTCTGATCTGTTGAATTTTGCTTATTAATTGAATTAATCGAATTGATGAATAGAATTTTGCTGCCTCCGGCTGCTTCTGCAAAGGGACAGAAGTGGAACTGCAACAGAGACACAAAAGCACAGCCCTGAAGAGGAGGTTGAGGCCACCAAGAAGGAGAGCACTGCCCGCCTAGGAGGGACTCCCTCACTCACAAGTAGAGACAGGCACCACATGCCATCCCACATCCCAGAGTCAGCCTTTGGTAGGCTTTGGCATAACCAAACCAGACAGTGGGCACCTGGCCTTTTTGTTTCCCCAAGAACCGCTTGCAGGACATACACATTCAGCCAGTTGCACTGGGTTGATATCTACCCATCCAAAGCTGCCTACATTCTCATAAACCTGGCTAATTTGCTAAGAAATCCATCAGGCTGGTAGGAATCTCAGGGTTAAGGAATTCAGTCTGGAGTGCTCTGTGTTTCAGCTGACTGGAAAAAGCCAATGGCACACACAGCTCTCCTCAAGAGTCCTAGGAGTCTGGCCTGACCCTCCGTATCTCGTTACACTGAATAAGGTGTAACTATTATTAAAGAAAAGATAAAATAAGTGACGTGTGTCAACAAGGGCACAGAGGAAACTAAATAGCTAAAATGGTTATATAAGAGGAAGTAATTGGTGTTGGATGTCAAACAGGAATCCAGTGGTGGAGCTGCTAAAATACAAACTGGCATCCCAGAGTAGAGTCCCTTGAATGTTACGTGTTGCTGCTCTGTGACAACAGATACTGCTGCCACCAGAAAAGCACAGATCAGAGGTCTCCCACCGTTTCTAAAGGATTTTGTTTTTTCCATCATCACTCATGCTGAGTTGGCGTTCTCCCAAATTTACCCACTGAAATCAGCCACAATGTGCATAGAGTACATTTAAACACAGGATGCAAAATCTAGCACTGCCTTCTTTTCAAGGGACCTGACTGGCCAAACAAATAAGACTCCCATTTTGGCACTGAATTTGAAGATACTGGGAAGACGCATGGGGTGAAGATCTCCTGGACGAACAGATGTTATTCTGCATGCAGTCCTGAACTCTCGTGGAGGAAAACATGTTGCCAATACCATGTCATTAGCTAAGCATTGTTTCCCATGGGATGGCAAATATTGGGGATGACTACTTTAAATAATTTAGCTCTCCTCCTCTGTCAATACTTCAACATGTGGTGCTGTATTCCATTGAGTTTTTGTCTCCTCTATGATGAACAACATAATGTTCAGAAATCAACCTGGTTTTGAATAGGAGGCTGGGGGCAGAGGTGGAAAAGATGACAAATAGCATAGAACCAGCCTTGCATTTCTAGACTGAGATAAATTTTCATCTATCCCAAATATATGAACAGGACCATCCTGAACAGGAGACTTAGGGAGATGGGACTCCCTGATGACCTCTAAAGGAAAAGAATAGATGAATCCTGTCTTTATTTACTGACATATGAACTGCAAGCATTATTTTCTTCACAGGTGGTTCTCTACAATAAATCTTGCTTATTTTGCAGTTTGATTTTGTCATTCATGTGGGATTCATGTCATTTAGCAGTAGATATCTAAGTATGAGGTGTCGTGTCTAGTTTAATCATCAGTGTTCTTTTTTATAGTTAGCAGAAGAAATCAGCCCCACCGCAAATTGATTCATCTCACCCATCTCAGCAATTTGGCATTGTCTGCACACTATTTATACTTTTGTGAATTAGACAAGTCTTCTCCCCAAGTTAAATTAAGAACTGAAAGTCTTATTGAACAGGAAGGGGATGAAACCTCCAAAGCAGTTTTTACTTTCAAGTCACACCCTGATGGATCTTCAGGCTTCTTGTAGAAACAAATTAACAGTCTGTGCTTTAAAGGCAAGGTGAAACTGTTGTCAAGGGAAAGAAAGAATCAAGGAAAAGAAGAAGGAAATGTTCTCTCATATAAAATAATTTTTATGAGAAGGCCATACAGTTAGTGGCATGCAGCTTTCTACAACTCCGTCTTTCATGCCCACAGCCACAAATTCTCAGTGCTCTCTGAGCCTTAATCTCTTCCACCCACCTCCTTTCTTGAAGATACTCAGCTCGGACAATGCTGTACCAAATTTTCTGTGCCTATTCCCAGATTCCTCCAGTGAAACTCATCTTTTTAGCAACACTTAGCTAGCCCGGGAATCCTACATAGATACACCTATGATATGGGTCCTCCTCTCCCCCTTATGTACTTGCAGGCAATAGGGCTTTTTCAAAACGTGTGACTTGAGATTTGTAGTCCTGAAACACAGGTCCCCTAACCACAAATGAGGTTTTGTAGCAGATAAATCCTTTAGCGGCACAACATGTCACAACAGCAGGGAAATTACATCCTCTCCAGCTACTGAAGGCCACATTTGGATACTCGTACACAAAGAGGAAGATCCAACAGTCTTAAAAGTAGCAAAGATACTCATGCATCTCAGGTATTCAACTAGATTTAAAATAAGTGCAGGAGAGAAAAAAAGTTGTTTGGAAGGCACCTAGGAGTTACTACCAGGAAGGGACTGAGAGTGGTTTTGTACTGAGCAAGCAAGAAATTCCACCAAGCGCTGCGAACCTTCATATTGATCACTCTGAGGCAGCGGCAGCCATATACAGTTGCTGTGAGCATCTAGCTAAGTATTTAAAATTATCCTGCTTAGCCAACCATGGCTTTATGATCTGCTGTGTATCCTAGTAGTTGTTGCTTATAGAGAGGGACCTCACTTTGCTATTACTCACTTAGACAAATCACTCCATCTTTTTTATGTGTCCTTTTGTAAATGAAAATGCTTGGGAGGAAAAGGTAGCATTTTCAAAGGCTTGCTGATTTTTTGAGTGTTGAGCTGAACCATAAATTACCTCTTGAACAGCCAGTCATAAAAGAAATACAAATTATTTCTAAGCAGCTAATGCTTATTCATTTCTCAAATTCTGAGCAGTTCTATAAGATGCCTGAATGCCCACTTCACTCTAGCAGTGCAAACACCAAGAACTATTGTTACCCAGACAAGTCATGTGAGTTTATAAAATTTGGTGATTTATCTCTTTTTTCCAGTTGCTGGTATTTTGTCACCAGCCACATTTCTCCAGATAAACAGTGCCTTGGGAAACTAAGGAACACTGAGTTTGGGAAGGACACACAATGAACCCCTGAGGCCTCTATCTCAGCTCCCAAGGTGAAACCAAAGCCTGAGTAGCTGCTGCAGCCTTTCTAAGATGCTCACATAACGAACAAGGTTCCCCTGCAGTCATTCCACTTTGTGCTCCATGACTTCTAGTCGTCCCTTTTTGCAGAAGTCAAGAAAAGATAAATGATCAAGTAGCTGGAAATCTCTAGTCCCCCCTCCCCAAGCAGGTTTGCCTCCATCCACCTCCTATGAGCCGTATTGACAAAATGTGTAATAAAATGCACAAAGCAAAGACTTTCCTGACTGGGCTTTTTAACATCTTACTTATAGATTCAACACCATTAATCTTCATTTGGAAAGCCGTGGGTATTACTTTCTGTAGCAAGTAAATAATCATTCTTTTTTATTACTTGCTTTCTGTAATAATAAATATGCATATTTTACTCTTCTGTTTTGTACTAAAGAGACAGAAAGACAATGCAGGCTACTCTTGCTTTAGGTGAGCCCTTCTTGTCTCCAAGTTACATATCCACACTTCTCTCCATTATAAAAGAAATAAGCCAGCAATAACTACCTCTCTTGGTTCTTCGCGTTGGCTCCACTGAAATAACCTATTCAGATATCAACTGATCAAATAGGGCAATTAATCCATGCAATAACTGCATAATTGTGGGCTTAACTGGAGGAACTGTAAGGAAGATAAGGACTTCCCCATGGGAAGTTCAAACACAAGGAGAATGTAAATTTGGTAAATGAACAAAACTGCATGTCATTCATTTCCTTCTATAGCAAGAATCGCAAACTGAGAAATGGAGTAACTTACAACAGATCTTTAAAAGTCATACAGATGAGTCATATTAATTACAGAATTACTCCCTTCTTTGCAAAAAGGGGTGTGTGTATTTTTTTCACAAGTCATTAGATTCCCTCAGCTAGTATTTAGAGTTCTGACAGTCCCAGGTAGAAAGAGCTATTGAAGTGTAAAATATGTATTGTTATTGTTGCTCATTGTTATTTGATACCCTTCACTTTCCACCCTAAGGCATGCTAAGTATAAAAGAAAATTCAGGCTGTAGGAACAACTCTTCTGAAAATATCAGCCCGTTATCTTTTTGGGTTTTTTTCTTTCTTACTGAGAAAGGATGAAATACACCCATCAATGATATTATAAGCCAGTTGCAACTTTTTGATGCAATCCTATATCACTAAAGTCCATGTAAATTCAGTAGGAGTAGGATTAAAGGCTTTACAGGAACAGCTTTCATATATTGAAAATCCTCCCAGCAACAAAGTGATTTGTAAGGAAACACTGAGTTTGTGGCTGAAAAGAGAATTTTAAGCCATGCAGCATGCACCAAGCCACTAGTTTCTGGTCCTGCATCTTTCCCATGGAAGAAGACTGCTCACCACTACTATATTGCTCGGCCTGGGAATAACTCCGTCTTACCTCTCCTTCCAGCTATGAATCACTTCAAAGTGAGATCACATTACACCTGCGAAAACTAGCAATCTTAATGAGGGTCCTAGATCTGAGGTCTTAGAGCAGCAGATCTTCCTCTGCTACTCAGCAAATCTCTGCTACTCAGCAAATCTCTGCTGCTAAGAGATTTTGCTGTTCAGTTCAGAAACCTAAAACCACTTGCGTTTACAACTGCTTTTTAAGAAACTCCTTAGATCTTAGCAAATCGCAGAATTGTTTAGGTTGGAGAAGACCAATCGAAGACCAAGGTATTAATTGGCTGGCTCTTCCTGTTTCTTCCCTCATCATTCCATGCAACTGGAAGGACAGATGAGAACACTACTTGTGCTCCTGATCCCTTGACTAGTCAATCCCAAGGCACTGAAGTCTCTCTTGATTGCCCTTGGACTTCTTCTTACAATTTCATAGCTGCCTACCTGAGAAAGCTTAGAGGCAGATTAAGTGAATACACAGAAGTTTCAGGAGATGAACGCACATTTCCTACCTTTCCAATGAAAAAATGTACTCAATAAGAGCCGAATTTAACAGTGATGTTATAAGTGGAAATTTTGCCATTGGACCCAGCAGGATGGACATCATCCCCACTACACACAGCTCCCAAACATTTCCACAGGACTTTAATGCACGTATATACACTGGAATGACAACGCTCAGTGCCTCCGTCCTTCTACCCTCTTTAAAGCAGAGGAACTACTCCTTCCCCACTCTGTTAGGTGTTTGAGGTTGAACAAGAGCTCTATCTATATAAAGCAAGTGACTCTTTAATAACCTGCTGCTATAAAATGCTTCTATCCATTGATTAGCCTGTAAGATGACCAACATAAAAGCTACTGTATCTTTATTGCAAAGGAAATTGCTGAAATGACATATAGCTGCTTCTGTATTAGTAGAGATTGTACTGTACGATGAAGCTCAAATAATTTCCCTCTGAAATGGAAGCCACAACATCCCATTTTATGCTATGGCCAGCCAAAGATCTGCATTTTGGTGGTTATGGCACCAACTTAATATCTTGTGTCTGTATGTGTAGGAAATATACAAAGCCTTTTGGGCATTGAGCTATTTCATTGTGGCAAAACAGACACATGAAGTTTGCCATTCAGCAAGTCCATTCAGTTATTTCCTATTTAGTCTTCTTTCAAAGCCTTTCCTCTTCTTACAAGATTTTGATTAAACTAGGAAGTTTAAAAAGTTCTGCTTAGCCGATACAACAAAACTGGTATTGAACAAAATCATATGGAGAACAATATCAACATGCCTCTGAGATAATTATCTTTGATCTCAATGCAATTATTTTTATTTTTTAGCAGTACTCACAGAATGAAGCTGTCTGAACACTGAGAAAAAGTTCATTCTGGTTTTTATATTTTTTCTGGTCAAACTACCTAATACACAAGTACACACATTTCAAGCAAACATGACAGAATGAGGTGTTTATGGCTATGATACTCTATGTATATTTGGAACTGTGGGTAAATTTAGGACTGCTGCAGCTGCTTGAAATACGTGCGGTCAATGCCATCCTCTGAATGAGAAAAGAAAGAGCAGGAATCACCTGTTAGAGATAGAATCAGGAGTGAGAGACCCTCTGGACAACTTAGAATCCCAATGCGCTGCAGGGAAAAGCCAGCCTGCCCACTGCCGTGCCCTCACACCATCAGTGCCACGTACCTGCTTGTGCCTCGAACCGAGCAGTGGTTTATACAGCCGAACAACTGAGCTCACGCTTTAACACACGCTGTGAGTTCTTACACGATGTGTTAAGTGAAACCTAATGCCAGTCTCCTCCTTCCTTGAAGCAATAAGAAACTTTCTGCTCTTTCGTACTCAAACGGCCTTATCCAGCTTTCCTGAGCGCTTGTCCACTGGTTTGAATGGACTTGGGACCTGGCTGCTGTCTCTGAACCTCTTTGCTCGAAAGAGAGATTAAAAATGCAGAGCCGAGTTGCTGTGGCTGAGAAAAGACTCTCTAGTGCCACATCTCATGCCCAGCGCAGGACAGAACGGGATGCTGCACGCGTCACGATCAGGAATGGATGTCAGAGCTGCAATCTGCTGTCCTACAATGGGTTACAGAGGTTAGCCTGTGCCGATCTGACACCTTTTAGTTCTGTTTCCCAAGAGGATAAGTTTGAACCTAATTAGTTCTTTTAATTAAGAGCCTTATTATTATGATGTATTTTGATAAGGTCTCTTTTATGTCCTTAAGGAGGCAACAGTTAGTTAATTAGTATGTCCAGTCAACAGGTTGGCAGGTATACTCAGGGCCATCAGAATGGCAGCAGTTGTCTTAGTCCAAAACCACAGAGAAAGTAAAGTAATTCAGGGAATATGACGGGGTGAGCAGACCCCCTTCCTTTCCTAGGGCCCTCCAGGTTATTCTAAGACCAGAAGTTTGTCTGATTTTCCCATATATATTAATGACGTAAAGAAGACATTTTTTCTTACAAAGCTTGAATCTTTGTAGGTACACAGAAGCAGACGAGAACGTCTCATTAATAGACCAGATTATAACAAAGCAAGCTAACTGTAAATTTCCTATAATTGACTTTGATTATACTTATCACATCAGGAACTGTTCTACAGAGAGGTAAGTTTTTATGGAACAAATGTACAACATTTCCAGCATAAAAGGAGAATCAGGCTTCCAGGTTGTTTTTAAAGCATTTTAAGAAGCAAGCAGACCCTATCCAATGTCAAGAACCAATTTGTTCATGTGAGATTTGCCACCAGTAGGCTCTAAAAGTCAGTGAGAGCTTAGTTTCTATTTCACAAGTCTTGATTGTATCAGCTTCATACTGTTAGATTAACTTGCACACTGAACTTTCTAGAGACAGAGGGAAGAAGATGATAAGGGAGAAAAAAGTGAAGAGAAGGCTAAAAGAAAAGCAAAAGAAATATAAAGAAGCTGGACACAGGATGTAAGAGCCATAAAGACTACAGAATGGCTAGGACTAAAAAAAAAACAACAAAAAAAGCGGGAGGGGATATGCCGAAAGATGGGAGGGAAAAACAAACATTCCTGATTAACAAGAAAAGAAAATGAGAATTTACTGAGACTGACCGAGAGAAGGCAAAGTACTGAGTACTTAATTGCCTCTAGCTGAGACAAACACCAATGCATTATTGTGCCCTGAGAGATAAGTAGTCATTAGTTCCATTCCATCTCAGTATTTTACAATATCCTGTACTCATTCATGGAAGTTGTGATCTTTCTGCTTCTGCATCGTCCTGTGCAAAATACTGCTACAAATCTAGTAGGGTCTACTCTCTGCTCAGTTCTATTTGATTTTTTTTTCACAAAATTAATCAAAACATTGTCACAAGGTTAAAGGTAAATTCTTTGTTCAAAGCTAGCTTGGATCAGATCATTAATGCTAAAATTATTAAGATCCCTATGGGGCTACACTAATTTACACCAGTGGGGAAACTGGACTGTGCCTGTTCAAGTACTACCTAAAGCAGATAGCTAATAAAACTATTAAAAGTGACATAACTTCATTGAAGTGAACATATTGTATCATACTGAGGCCAATGGAATACAGGTAGTTTAACCAGGTCCTATATTGCTTTGCACTAATTACTTTCAGTATATTTTTTCTTTACACCAAATCACAGAAATGTTTGTCTCCTTCATTTAAGAGCACACAGGAAATTTCCTGTGGTTTAATAATATTCTTCTCCAGTTTCTTTTTTATTTTTGTAGAATTTTAGTTTCATCTGCGAGACACCTTTTAACGCACATTGCCCAGACCCAAGATCCATCAAAAAGGCTCATGTCTAAATACCGACCCATGTATAAATGGATTAATTTTCACCTAGCATAGGCAAAGGACAAGAAAATAGGAACACTACTCTAGCTTGACCCTGTGGTTCACTTAGCCTTATAATCCTATTTCTTTCTCTAAGAAATGGCCAGCACAACACTTTTTACAATTTGTGGTATAATCCCTCATCCCCATGAAATATTTCCTTACTTGGATAAGCATAGAAATGAAACACCCTGTTTATTAGCCCTTTCAAAAAAGAATTTGGAACATTCTTCTTATTGTTATTCTTCTTATTAGTTGACTAGACTCCTTATGAATGTCGTTAAATTTTTGGTCTGAATGGTTGGAGATTTTTTGCAACTAAAGGTGTGGGTTTTGTTCAGAGATATCAAAAGTACCCATTGCTGAGGGAACATTTCCCAATCAGGTCTAATTATAATATTTTACATGTTATTCCCCATCCTATTCCTTATGCTTCTTAATGTCATTTTGGACATTTTAGCCATAGCTAAAGTCTTCATTAAGCTGTCTGTAACAGCATCCAAATCTCTTTCCTGAACTGAATAATTAATTCCGAATCCTTTCCACTTTCAGAGATGTTTTAATACTTTGCCTGTATTGATGGTGAGTCTCACTTGGTGTCATGATCCCGGTGAAGCTCATCCATCAGCACACAGTACTGAATAAGACCACAGAGCCCCTAAGTCTGGAAGCACTTCACCACATAATTGATGTTTTAACCGGAAAACTCAGTACTAGCATTTTCTTTCCATTCCCACACACTGTAAATCATTTTTCTTTGTGACGACTAACCAATATGCGTATACCCTCTGCAAATTTTGCTGCTTGCCTATTCATCATCTTTTTCAGGAATTACTAAATATATTAAGCACTGTTGCACCTAATACAGAAAGTTAAGCTATTGTTTTTGTATTTTACTTGTCAGGAAGAAACTCTTTATTTCTAGTGTCTTTGCATATGGAGACCCCAGCTCAATGTTTACATAATCTGAAAGCCAACTTATCAAAATACAAATGCTATGAAAGTCAAGGAAAATATGTTCTAGAATTTTTATATACTTTTTTCCCCCTTGATTCTCATAAAATATGAATCAGCATCATGAGGAATTTATGAATTCATTTTTTTTCCCCAGTAAGGGAATATGTTCCCGTAAAGAATAAATTTAGACTGAGGTATTATAAAATGCACTGAAATGCAGTATAGAACAATTCAAATGCTTTCAGAAATAGAAAACAGTGGGTTACAGTGCAGTATTAATGTGGTGAGGACGCACTGTTTCACTGTGCTGTGAATTTGTTTTAACCCTCCACTGGTTTTACTATTTTCGATCTTTAGGAAAAAAAAAATAAATCAAATTGTAGTTATAGGTAATAAAGAGAGAATCTGATCTTCAGATATGAGCTTTAATAATTTAGGTCCCTTTTAGCAATCATAACCTGAAGCTAGAAGAGCAGAATAGAGATTTTTCCACAGAAAAGCAAAACTCCTTCAGCACTTCTTCACCATTTCTTTCATTCCTAGAAGCCTGTTCACTTGACTTGTACCTGTAAGAGATTCTGGCACTTTGGCATATGCCAAGGAAAAAAGGGAAAAATCAATCATCCATACTTCATACCACACACATTTCTAGGCCCTGCCAGTGTGGCAGAAGATATTAAAGTGTTTGTTCCTGATCCCTAGAGCTTCTGAGATCCCTTGTCCAACATTGCTACAAGAAGACGACAACACACATCATGTAAGTGAGGAGACAGAATCTCAACCAGGCAGCATCAAACATGAGAACAGCAATAAAAAGTAATAAAAAGTTTCTGTAAATGGAGTTTAAAATCTGGGCAAAGGTCTGAACACCTCCACAAAATTTTGAAGGCGTAGCATCTCACTAAACGTGCGTATGGAAACTATGAGACAACCTATAGCTCCTGTGTGTAACTCCCACAGATGAGATGGCATTTGGAACCGTGTTATAATAAAATATCAATCAATAGAAAAATAAGATCTCCCTTACCATATTTGACAATCTAGGTTTTAATTTACAGAGATATCAACAATTTATAGCATTTGAGGAAGATTTATTATCTGTTTCCATTAAAAAAGTAAGGAGTGCATCTGTAAATACATGTAAGGAAATGTTTAATCCAGGTGTCTCCAGGGTATGACGACGCTTCCCTGGGAATGATTCACATTTCCATATTAGCTGTGTGTTATAGGTACTATTGGTATTATAGGACTGGTATAATATATCTAAGTAAAAATGCAGGGACACCATTCACAAACAACGCATGATTGCCTGCTATTTACAGCTTGTTGAGTTAATGAGATGTGAATAATTAGCAGAGTTCGGGAACAGTAAAAAACGTTCATTTTTTTCATATTAAGCCATACTTCCCACTGGCCAAAAGCCAAGGGCTGGACTGTGCCCCGGTCCTTTCCTGGGTGCCTCCTTGCATCCTGCAGCTCAGAGCCACGCTTGAGAAGTTGCCACCTGCGACTCAACAGGGCACTCATAAAGGTACTATACAGAGTTATTGATGGGAGCACCACCAGGCCTTGATAGAATGGCAAGTAATTCACAGCGAAACATTATTATTTTTTTTTTTTTTAGAAATTTTAAACAATGACCTTTCATATTGCACTGCTAAAAACGCCCTTATTCTTCCCTGACCATGTAGTTGTAACTCTGGCTCATACACAGTTGGAGGAAAATGTACAACGGTGGTGTTTGCAGACAAAAGAATCCATATATAGGCTATAACCTTCCTTAATTTGTACTAAGAGGATAATTCAAATAAGCTTTATATAAATTGACAAGACAGACTTACGGCACATTTGTAAAGTGAAATGTCTTTTCTGATAAATTAAACTCTATAAAGACTGCCGGTAACGCCACTTGTGTATACGTGGGTTTGTTGAGGTGTAAGATTCGCTTGAGTCTGCAAAATTCAGAGTGATGGACAGGAACAGTGCAAACTCAAACCACCTGTAAGTAAATTAAACCATCATTTAGAGGCAAGTGACCAGTCACAGTCTATTGTTTTTTTTTTTCCTACTGAATTGTTTGTCACTATCCATTATCAAGCATCAATTGGTTTTTAAGGCTGAAAATTTTAAAACGCTTTGCCTACCTCCTAAAAACAACCAGCTAGAGAATTGCTTTCAAATAAGCACTACTGACTTCTATATAAAAGATTTGTAAATATAGGGAATGAGTGAGCGAAATAGCAATTTTTTCCCTAGATTCTGAACTGCCCAGTGGGTGTGCTTCACGTTTAAAAAGCTTTCCTTCTGTCAATACCACTGAGTCCTCACACGTATTCTGCAGCCTCTGTTTTGCTATGCACAATGCTAATTGCAAATGTGATGACTGGAAGGTGGGAAAAAGACATTTGTTTTTGTTTATTAGCCAGCTAACCAAGTTTATTTTGCATGTTTAAATGCAGCTGCAATAAATCACCATAAGAGAAAAAGCGTGGTACAAATGAGATATATGAGCAAAGATCAGATTTACTGCAAAGCCACAGAAAGCAGAGTTGGTTAACATTCAAATCTATAATAGCTATCAAGTAAAAAAAAATAAAATTAAAAAATGAAAGATTGTTGTATCCCAGTAAATGTTGCCATGCTTCTGTGGTGAGATCCTTTGGACAGACGGGTGATATAACTCTTGTAACAAATAATCCACTATTAACTGTCACCGTATGTTAACACATATTTCTATCTACTTACAGCCAATGAATAACTTCATTATTCAGTTATTTTCCCTTATGCTAGCTGGTGTTTTAACAAAAGAAACAAGTTTAAAAGAAGCACTTTAGCTGACACTGGTTCAGCAAACCTCAACCACACTCACGCATAGCTGACATCAGCTATCCTACCATTTGAATTTGGGGAACTCAGAAGAGATATTCCTGTCCCTCCTGAACGGCACAATTACAGACTGAATCTTCTTATTAAGCAGAATTGATGGGATTCATAGAAGAGAAAGACATCAGTAAGCATGAGGACTAGGGATCTCAACAGTATCTTCTTAACAGTAATAACCATCACAGGTTCAAGGTATTAAATTGCATTTTCTATCAGAAAAAAACATCACCATTTCCTTGCATCCTTTCCCTTAAATGGCCAAGAACGGATGTCTAAAGGATTATATGAACAAGTCAACAGTGTTGTGATACTTCCTCAGAATACGTTCTCAGCCTCCAATAATTTGTATCTTGGAGCCACAAATACAGAAAGGTGGTGACTTCCAGAACTAGGTCTGGTAAGAAATGCATAGCAAAATCCCCCATCATTAAACAGAGGGTCATTAATGTAAATACAATGGCAGCGTAAGTATGTTAGTGAGTTGGTTGTCAAAAATAGAGACAAAAATCACTGACTCCAATAGGCTATGCCAGAATGCTACAGGCAGTAATACCAACTGAAACATTGAGGTCAACAGGAATGAGAAAAGGGAACCACAGACTAACAAGCAATGCTATTTAAGCACAAAAGAAAATTCAATGTCAATACTGCAAAAACAGCATAAGTCAGGTTGGAAACACAGCTGAATATGTTGGGGGAACTGACATGCAGCAGAAAGCCATGATGTTTACACTAAACAAATATTAATAACTACTCACCTTATCTACTAATTACAGTGTCCAAAGTACGTAAACCAACATGTATTCAAACAGCACTGCAAAGGGCCAAAGATGTTGCATTTTTCCATTAGTTTTATAACCTTTGTTTGTGTGAACAAGACCTGTCAATCATCACGCATCCAGCTCCATCACTGAATTGACGTGTATGTATTTAGGAAAAAACCTTATTGCTGAATTTTTCATTTTCCCACCCTAGGTTTTTGTCTATTAAACAGATCATGAGAAACATATAAAATGTCAGAAAGAAGAATACATTGAAGACTCTATGTCGGTTTACAGAGCTTCCAGTTTCACAGTATCTGTAAGGAACCTGATTTCTGTTTCCATTATTGTCTCCAGAAATGAGGATCAGCTCCTCTCAGTTGCTGTCACCTGGACTTGGTGTTGACTTGGTGGTAACAGCTTCTCTTTCCTGTGCTTACATGGGATGCTTTTCCAGGGACTGGCTTTGTTTATATTTACTTTCTAAGTGAAAGGTTTCAATTTCCTCACTACACTGTTGTAGAGTATCTAATCAGGTGGAGAATTCGAGTCTTGGTATGACACAACTTACAAATCAAATCTCAAAACAACATACAGGGTATTTGGATTGTCAACCCAGATCACTATCATTTGCATATAATCCCGTTTCAAATTTTTATTTTATACAGAGAAGTAACTTAGCCAAAAGGGGGAGAGGAAGCCAAAGAACCTCACACTTGGTGACATTGACCAGAACTAATCTCTTCACTCTTTCTACTCTAGGTTGAACTTTGGCTCACATATAAGCACAAACATTTCAAGCACCACATGCAACTCCTCAGGTGCTACTGTGCTGATTTCCAGCTATAACACCCAGCTCCTCTGGTCTCTGCTTCCCTGCTTTTCAGAGCCTGTGTGGAGCCATCTGGTTTATCTATAAAGTGTATCAGATTGCTTCTTACTTGGAGAAGTTCTTTTCTCTTCCGTGTTCCTACAGGCCTACGTATTTTCAACATCATAACGTTACAAATCACTAAAGAAATAATGTTGCTCCAAAAAAAGAAGTTCCACTGCAATGCACAAAGTGTGTTTGCTGCTGTGAACAGATTTGACAGGCAGGGCATAGAGAATGGTCAGAGTGAAGACTCCAACAGTGGGCAAGAGCCATAACTGGTTTAATAACTAGTTTGTGCTATTTTCATTTTAATATTATTAACGCAGAAAGCATCATCCACAGTGGGACACGTAATTTGAATGGGAAGGAAATGGATTATTAATATCATATCAAAAGCTTGACAATAAAGTATAGTCTTTGTTCTACACTTAGAAAAACAATTTCAGAACAGCATTTCCATGAGGCGAATAACAAAAGGAACAGGTCATTTTATTTTTGGCTTAGATTTGCTTTTAAAGCTCAGTATTTTTGTCATAATAGATCTTTCTTTGATGCTTATTGTGCTGAACTTCTTTTCCTTTTTTTTTTTTTTAATAAAATCCCTGTTTTAGCTTTTGTAATGGCCTAGCTCTGTTTTCTTGTTCTGTTTCATGCTTTTAATTTGCTTGGAAATGCAGCCTTTTGTTCTAGCCCTGGAATGAGTGATATTGTTACAGATCTAAATAAATTCTTTGTAGGCTTCTAGTTAACTGAGTGTTAAATATGATGTACCTTGTCCAATACCATATGATATAGCAACACGTTTGTAGGCTGTTTCCAACCTGTTGAAATAGTCTCTGAAGTCTAAGACTACGTACTCTAGACTCAGTATGTTATAAGTTTCGATTTTGCAGCCTGGAGATTTGTGGTTTACTACATAATGAGGCAGCGATTTAGCTTTTCTTCTTGAATCATTCTGGTGTCTATGCATCCAGGAATAGGAACAACATGTGGAAGATCCTAACTCTTACCACTGACTTTTTATGGAATCTACAGGTCAAGTGTTTAGCATCAGTTCTTCAGGTCTGGTCTTCACTCAGCTTTTTAAATAGGTCTGATACAAATCAGCAGAGAACAACGACTTCTCTGGAACTTCAAAATGCACTATTAGGACAGACTGTGAAGCAAAGGGGAGCTGTAAGTAAAAATAAGAGAATTGAGAGCATCCCAAAATATTTCATAATGCCATTGACAGAAAAACGGAATAATTTACACCATTTCTCTTCTAAAACAGAAAACTTCTAATATTAAAAAAAATAAAAAATGAAACAGACTTCTGTACTATCTTCTCAATTTTCATGTGGACAAGGAGTTCATTGACTTATATAGTTCCTAAATGACTTTGACATTTCATTAATGAGAAATATAAATCTCAGAAGAGTGAGGAAAATAATTTTTCCTATAGTGCTACGAGTTATCTTGACCTACAATCACAGCCAGAGTATGGTTCAAGAAGGACACTAATACTAAACTACACTAATTCAGAGAGAACAATTTATGCTCTTTGTGAGTATGTTCCAACTTATTTTTCCTTACTTATCTGGCAATATTTGTGAGTTCATCTGTTTTATATCAGAAACATATCAATAATGAAAATGCAGAAAATTGAGGTTGGGTAAAATATAGGCTGCTAAAGTCTTTTAGGTTTGTAGAGGAATTAAAGTTGGTCTTAAATTACATAGCTTGAGCATTGCTACTGTAGTTTAATCATATCTGCACAGTGTTTGGTGCTATTTATTTGGCCATATGAACAGGAAGCAGTTGTAACATGACAAATTTGGGATTCTGTCATCATAACTTCTTAAGGATAGGAATTTTGACTTGATAACAAAACAGAAATGGGAAAGGGTTGTAAAGAAACAATCATCACTGCCAGTTATTTTTAAGTCCTTGACTCTAGCCATGTAGAATTTAGTGATTTTGATGGCAAATTCCATGAACAGGTCTCCATTCTGGTATTGCATAGGGGGCAATAAAATTAACTTCATAGCCAATGTAATGGTGAGATTGTGAAAGGCAGCACAAAGGATGCCTAAAAAGTTGTTCATGTTCTAAAATCTGGAAGTATATACTTAGTGGGATTGCTAAGAATAGGCATGTTAGTTATTTAATCACTCTTACAGTGGTAGTTATGCTAACATCAATAATTGGGGTTGCATTTACAAAACTCTCAATCTTTAAGAAGCTAGGCATCTTTGTAAATTTATTTTATTACCATTTTTTCAATGCTGGCTTTCCGTGGGGTTGAACATCTCGAAATGGCTGTAATTTTATAAGCATGTAAATCCTACTCACAAAATTCTAAGTAATGAGGTTTTTATACGTACAGACATGTTGCCTGCTCACGAAAACAAGAAGAAACAATTATTAGTACGATGATGTACGGCTGTTTAATCAGCAAATCTGCTTCTACTATACCTAAAGTCCAGGGCTTAGGGTAAAACAACTTATCTTCTTGTTTTTGATAGCCTGATATCAACTAAAATAATCTGCAGTACTTTGATGTTTTATGTAATATCTCCAGTCAGAGGCCTGAAAATTAAAAGGAAATCAAAGTAATTATCTAAGTAATTAGGTGGTATTTAACACCAGGGATCTAGTAAAAACAGTAGAACATACAGCTCTGGATACTGAAAATATATTTACTCCTTGACAGAAATTTTTAAAGGGCAGTAAAATGAATGTACGTACTAGAAAAGATGAACTCTGCAGTCATGGTAGTGGGCCTTTTTCCTTCAAAAAAAGGTAAATCTAGGTGGCCTTACATTTGTGCCAGACCAAATCCCAGACCTCAAAACAAAACATAATTGAACTATTTGAGTTTCATTTGCCTTTGCCTCAACGTTAGGGTAAGCTTCAACTTCTCCAGGAATTCTGTGCAGCTCTCTAAACTGTGTCCTTGTCGACAGAAAGGTTTTATTAACTTGTCAGTAAACACTGCACGAGTTTTCAAGTTTGCAGTGAATTGGAAACTAGGAGGGTTTTCTGAACACTACAATGTAGTCAAAGTCGGGACTCATATTTTGGCTCTTGGTGCTCATTTACAAATGAGCAATTCATCATGTGAAACAGAAAGGAAATAGCTCCAGGTTTATGTCATAGTGTTGTGATTTGAAGTGCTTCTCAGTGACACGACTGTGCTGTAGACCGAGTACCAGCGAGTCTGACAAAGCTGAGAAAGCAGGAGCGGAATTTTGCTCTGACTTTCTACATTATTCTGGTTAGAATGGGGAGACTGTGAAAAGCATCTAAATGTGTTTAAACCATCCAAAGCAGAAAAGAGAGGCGTATTACAGGACGATGAATACTAGGGAGGGAGAAGACTTCTTTATGATGGTACCAAATAATTGCTTTTCTCAAAAGACACAGCAATAAAGGAGGAAGAAAGCCTAACTTGAGTCTATTGTGCTGTGCAGATGGCTCTTGGGAGAAGAACAAAAGTCTCTTTGATCATTTGAGAGCAGGCAAAGAAGTCACATATACTAATTCAGCTGTATTCCCATATTGGCAGGTCAAGGTAACCCAGCATCTCTTGTTCACGTAACATCAACATTCCATTAGAGTATTGAAAATACTACTGTAACACACCTTGTAACTGGAGCAGACCGTGGTGGTGGTTTCCAGCTAAGACAAACTATTTCTAAACTGATGAAACCCAATGGAGAAGACAAACCTTCGGGCCTTGCAGAGGTTTCTGGTTGGATTTAGTTTTCTTATATTATGGCTGTAAATATCTGTGAAAAGTATAAAGAGTATCTCCAAAGAGACTGCCTGAGAATTGAGCAGAATGCCTATTAAAAACATAAAAAGGACAAATACAGAACCTGTGTGTCTTGTTTCAAAAGTATTCGGCGTTATTTTAAAAACAAGATGAACAAATTGTATCTAATTCCTGGCATGCAGCCCTTCAATAGACGTGAATTTAATGACATTAAGAAATACTCAGGGTTCTTTTCAACAAAATCCAAGTATTGATTGAATTCAGAGGCATTCAAAATATATCTTTGACTTTGTTACATGTTAATCCATTGCATTCTGCATATGCTGTTTATGCTAGGATAGAAATGGAATGTTCTTTACAATTCTAATATGTTTAGTCTCTTACTGTATACACACAAACTAAATTTTATAATAACGGGTTTTCTTCTATTAAATAGTCAATTACAAAAGATTTCAAACAAACTGTAATACATCCTAAAATTTAGTTCTTTACAACAGAATTAGTAAATCTATAGTCTCTTCCCCTCGGTTTTTGTGAGCTAGGGCAGAAACTTGTGCCTTGGTACTATCTAGATTCTGCCTGCATAAGTCTTGGAAATAAGGTATCCTGTTATATGTGACTCTTTCCCTTATACTGCACTATGCAATAGCCCTCCAGTTGTTAATTTTATTCTATAGTTGCCAGAATAAATTATATCCTTGATGGCAGCTTAGTAATGCATTCCTATAAAAGCTAATATAAAGTCAATAGAAAACAAAATAATTACTCCTGTTAATTTCAGCAGGCCCTGGCTTGCACTTTTTTTTAAACAGAAAAAAGAAATTACTATAAGATATTGCCTAGGTACTTATTTTATAACAGTGTATGTATACAGAGGATATATTTTTACAGTTTGAAAGCAAACACCTAGCACATCAATTTTTTCATTAACGCAAGTTATGGATATATTTCACTAGAGGCATTATACTTGGGTACTGGTAAGCAATAGTTTAATTCATCCAAAATAATGGAACGGACAGGCTTCCCTTCTATTACCCACATTGGCATTAGGTCCAGACAATGTCACATCAAAGAGCAGCAGTTAACACCAGGGCAATCTGACACAAACCTGGAGCTATTTCCCTTTTCCTTCACATGATGAATTGTTCATTTGCAAATGAACACCTTGAGCCAAAATACTAATGCAGAGCTTCCCCGCATCCTGCTATTCAGGAGAATTATTATAATGACAATACCTATTGATATAACAGAGGTGCCTGATGTGATTTGTCATTGAATAATTTAATTTGTTAGTAGTTAATATTCACAGACTACAGTCTTCCAAATTAAACCACATTTCAAGATGCTCAAATGCTATTAACCTTTGTGTTTGTTAATATAGGTTGCTACTCAGAAGACCATATATTTTGTCAAGTCAGGGCAAATTTCTGGGAAAGGGGAATAGATCTTGATGAATAGAAGCAAAGCCAAGCCTATTCTTTCACTGTTCAATAACAGTAATTTCGTACAAGGAAAGTCTACTTTAAGATTGGGAATGCCTCAAAGGCTATCATTTTGTACCTGTATTTTCTGCTGCAATGGGAAAGACTTGCAACATCAACACTGTGGCTTCAGATACAAGCGTGGCACATGTATGCGTGCGTAGTTGCAGCATCATGGGACTTAGAGAGCAGAGAAAGGGGACATCTGAACCACTGTGCCCATCCTATTGCTCTCCTTTAGTGAGCACCCACCCCTACAGGGTGCTGAAATAATGATTCGTGGCTGACAAAGGCTGCCACCTTGAGAGTGATCGTTAAGAAGGAATTAACAAGCAAAATGTTAATTCCATTTCTGACGAGCATAGTCCACGTTATAAAGCACGAAAGAGATTAAATATATCCACAACAAAGCCGGCTGGAGTGAAACGCTGCAAGGCACAAAAATCCCTTCAGCATTCAGAATGTTAATATTGTGGTTTATTATCCTTGAATATTAAGACAGAATTATCTAAATTAAGGACCTGACCTGAAAATCTTTTCCTCATCACTGTAATTACACTAGTATATGTGAGAAGGATGTATTATACCTGCCTGCAAGAAATTGCTAATACTTGTAATGCACCCTCAATATCTCAATCAAATACTGCAGCTCCTGAATACTTTTCTTTGCTTGTTTTGCCTTTGGTAATCCCCCTCATAGCAGAGCTGATGCTGATTTTGTCACAGCTAATAAGGCTGTATTTTTGCGTCTTTTACAAGAATGAATGCTTGATTTGGTTTTAACACAGTTCCCAGGCCTAGATGAGCAACAAAAACGTTTTGAAAAATGATACCCAAACACACAACGCATGAGCTTTAGATTTAGTTACAGGGCACCGTGCACGTGATTATAACATATTGTAACTTTGAAGGTCATGCTTTCACAGTGGAAGTGGAATCTCTTCAAAGCTATTGCAAAAAATATTATCCAAGAGTGTGTACGGAAGAACACCTGATGTTTCTGCTCCGTATCACAGGTAAACCGGATCATTTTTCTCTATGCAAAAAAAAAAGCCTTGTAAGCATCACAGTATTTCCACATATACTTTAATTAAAAGGCTAAATAAGTATTTTTTGTAACTGTAGACCTTCAAAGCAAAAGACCAGGGAATTCTGGGAGCTCTGCTTTATCATAAACTTTGCAAGCAAGAGACAGCATTCTACAAGTTATAAATTAACATTCCCAAAAGAGGAGGAAAAAAAACTTCTTGCAGTTTATATAAAACAAGCCAGGGATGCCAATTACAATCTTATACCAGTCTTTCCAGTGCTGCAAGGGATTTCTAACTGTCTGAAAATAAAAATCTCCTGCAGAAGCTAACACCTGAGTGTTTTATTAGCACTTTATCTCAAATGGCAATGCTCACTTCATTTCACTTCTTACATTTTCATTTGAATTTTGGTGGTGCAGGTTTTTATTTTTCTTCCCCAGGAACATTTTGATTATAAGGATAGATTCCTAGGAGCCTGACAGGAGAAAGTAAAAAGAATACATTCTAATTAAAGATGGACAGTACAATTTGTATTTGTTAGTTGACCTGGAGCTTAACAAGATGTTTTATTCCAAGTCGCCAAGCTATTAAAAAATGTATTTCGATAAAAAATGTTGAAATCAACCCAAACACATAGATGACAGAAATAAAGATAAAAAGCCTTCTCCTTCAGTGAAAATGTATGCTTTCCTAATAAGTTAATCTATTTAGTGATGCTTCTATGGGAAAAGATTTCTGTGAAACACTTCAGCAAATCACCCCTTGTTCCATTCATTCTAGTCTTTCATGTGTCATTATTGCTTAGTTTTAAAAGATCATATAAATGCCATTGTCCTTTCCTTTTAATAGCATAAGGAACTTTTCAAACCGTAGCTCATTTTCTGTTTCTTTTCATTATATATTTTTCTAGTAAAAAATGTACCAGTATTTGCCAGGTGAGAGAGAAGTCTGATAACTGTAACTTTGAGTTTTCTCCTCTCCACTTCCAAGTTGCTGATGTACCACTGAAAAAAAATAAAAATTCTTCACACTTTCTCTGTCTGTCATTTTTCCTGGAAGCAAGAATTTGTCATTCAGAGGATGTACCAAGGAAACTAATCTTCCTCAAAGTACCACCAAATTCACTCGGGGTGTTTTTGTGATTGCTTCACTGAGGCATTTCTTTATTAGTATCTTTATAGGTTTAGGTACCAAAAATGTTTTTCCAAAATACAGTATCAAAAGGTAGACATGATAAAATTTCAATAGTAAAAACAAAACAAAACAAAAAAAATACAACTTTTCAGAGCTGGCATGAGGACCTAAAGATATCTTCTTCCTGACCCAAGAAATTAAAGAATAGCTTTTATTTCACTACCGCAATCTTTAAAGACCCAGCCATAGACCGGATCCAACAGCCATTAGAAACCAATATCATCAACCTGCTGTTACCCTTAGTGCCAGTAATGAGCTTTAGCACAGAACACTACAGAAAATTGGGGGTTCCAAGCGCCCACATTTGATAGAATGTAAGTAAGTAAAAAGTAATTGTATACCACACCAAAACTCCAAGGGTAGGAAAGCAGAGTTTAAACTCAGCAATCTACATTTCTTAATATACCGTGAATTATATAATCTGGTCACAGCCATCAGGAATGGTTAGGACTCAGTACTCTTGAATAGCTATTTTTTTAAATAAGCAACAGTTTTCTGATGTGCTTTATCAAATGAGAGAACAAAAAAATCTATGAAGGAAAAGTGTTTTGGTTTGGGTTGCCTTTTTTTTTTTTTTAAATAAAAGAATCAAGCACCAGTCCCTTCTAAAAGCTCAGATCATGAGGCTGATTTTTGAATAAAATGAGGTTTATGTGATTATTGTGTTTCTGTCCTGTCAGCAGTAACTTTCAACAATGTGGCTAATTTCAAGAAAATTGGCAGAGAGGAAAGGTCTCAAAGGTATTAAGTTAATTCAAATTTGAACGACCAGTGGCTGTGCAAGGGAATCAACAGCTCTGCCATTTTGTTAATTATTAATTTTTCCAGCAAGCTTGCCTTTCTTCCTCATCCATCACGCCACAAAATTTGAACATATTCACATACAGATTTGCAGCCAGATAACAAGGGCACAGCCCCTTTTTGAAGGCAGAGAGATCTGTTTGTCAGAAGCCTGTAGTTTCACCAGTTCTGTGGGACAACAGAAGCCTACACAATCCTTCAATACGAGTTGCAAAGAACAATGTTAACTGCTGATCCTTTTCTCAGATACCATCTTCCTTAATGGGCATACGACAAAAAGATGTTAAAAATGTCCTCTGCCCTCATTGTTATATTAAAGCTTTTTCAATATTAGTACAGAAATTATGAAGAAGAGACATCACGTAAAGCTGCTGGCAGTGACCACCACTAGCCAGAAGGAAAGAGCTCACCATCTTGGTAGCAGCTTAAGAACAGCTAGTAAAAAACCAAACCAAACCAAACCACCACAACAAAAACCACAACAGCGAGTTCTTCCCACATTTCCTGTTAGTTTTGATGGATTGATTTCCATTTCTAGAGAGAAACAAAAGACTTGTAGCAATGTAAAAATCTGAACTTTCATTTTCTTCCGACCCCAAGGAGAAACTGTTCCTTGTAAAAAGCCTCAGATTATGTTCTATTTTCAATTACAGTATTTTATGCACCAGCCTTAATAGATTGTCTGCTTAGCAGCAACATGAAGAATGACTCAAGCCAGCTGTATGAACATCTACAAAACCACATTCAGACTATTTCTTCACAAATAATATTACATTATATAAAATACTTGTGCTTAGAGAAAGCTTCAATTGTCCTTTAACTACAAAAACATTTGATACGTACCCTAGAAATCTTACAGGTAGAGACAATGCTTTGAGGAGGTTATGAGCATATCTACTTCATGTATTCCTTAGCTCTTTTTATAACTGAAATAAATGCATTATGTCTCTGAGACTAAAAATGCAAGTAGTCAACAGCTACGGTGATCACGCAGTCATTCAGCGCCCATTTTAAGTCCTAGTACCTGACTTGTGACAGAGCTTCTTGCTTGTACAGGAAACATATTCCTAATGTTCATATTCCTCATTCATAATTGTACATATAGAAATTTCTATTTCTCTATACATACTATATTTCTATACTTTGTACATAATTGCTTTCCCTAATTGTAGATATTCCTAAGCCCAGCCTAGAGGTATAACATTTGGGACTCTCCAGATCTTTCTGGCCTTAATTCTCTAGTTCTTGGGTTGATTCAAAGCTGAAAAGAGCCCCCTTCATTTTTCTGCAGCTTCACTCAGCTTCTATTCTGTGTGAGTCTGAGATGATTCTGTTTTCATAGGAGCCTGAGACTGCCTCATGTCAGCAAGTAGAACCAAACAGTACATCAAAGTTCCTACAGAAAATGCCCAAAAGCTGAGTGTGTGAGTGGGGAATTCTCTTTTAAAGCTGCTACATATTTTACACGTGGAAAAAGATGTTTAATAAACATATGGTGCAGAGCGAACTGTAATCATTAGAAATCAAAATGCACAGCAGTGCCCTAACTAGCCCGACACCCGAACCAGAGATGACAGAGACCGAGTGGAAAGAGGAAAGGCAGGATCCCAGCACACAACAGAGTTCTGGGAGGGCTCCCCTTTGGAGTCTCACTACCTCTCCTCTTTGGCAACAGTGTCCCAGCAAAAGTCTACACAGGAATGGCTCAGGTGCCCTTTGCTTATAGGGAAATCTATTCCTAACAAAGACAGCAACTGGGAAAAAACTGAAGCTTCTCAGAAGACTCCATCACCAGCAGAAGAGGAGTGGTAAAATGTAACCTTAATTCTCCAACATCAGGGAATGGAAATGCTCTTGGATCTATCACCAGGACAAAAGTTTTGTAGCCCCAGATGCAGCCAGAAAACATGAAGGAAGGCTGCAAGGAACCGTATCAGCAGCCACCCCTTGGAGATTAAAATAATGCATTTACATTACAAGATGCTGACATATACTTCTCCCTTTCACTCACAGTCCATGTTTTCACATAACAAGCAAGGGGTTTCTCCCAGGACTACACAAGCACTTTCCATGGTCTAAACGCTCAAATGCTTTTTGTGATACTTATATTTGTAAAATATTGTTTTCCATTGACTCCTGCTGTAACAGAATCATTGTACTCCAGTCCTGCGGAGCATGCTTAGTAATATCTCTAGATTGCATAGGCATCTTTCTGCATTACCAAAGATGTTCTGCAGTCAGTTTCAAAGATGACTTTTCTTTCATTCAGTTTACCAAATTAATTACAAGATTTGGGTTGTATTTCTTTTTCAAAATCTCATACATTCTGGATGCCACATGTGAGGCATATAGATAAGGGGCATTCATCTGGGAGTGTCAAAAGTGCAAATATTCTCATGGCTACAAAAATCAGCCTTTTAAATGTGAAGGCAGCTCTTTTTAATGTGCTTAGAGTTAACTACAGCTGCCACCAGTAAAAGTTAGCACACTGCAATGCACTTGGCATTCCAGAAATTACCTCCCCATGGATAAGCAATGTCACTGCAAGAATACAGCGTGGGTGATGATAAGCAACATGGAAAGGCAGCTTTGGCATCATAAAACAAAGCAGATTTAATCCCAGTTCCAAAGGATATGAGATTTTAAGTGTCCCATTTACATGGAAAAAATGTGGATGAGAATAAGCCCCATCAGCTGGGAAAGGAAAAGATCACATATATATATTAGGAGAATCCTGTGGTAGACTGACACTTCAGCTGAGGCTGATAATGTGAGAACCACACTGAAGACAAAGGACAAGTGGAATTATAGATTCTGGTTTAGGAGAGATTGCAGATAGAGAACTGGCCCTGTGATAGCAGCAGAATTTGATAACAATGGAGGCTTTTCACACTCCCATGCTATAAAATACAAATGGACAGCTCTAATTATAAAGAGACGAAGAAAAACACACACCCCTCTCTAATGGTAAATTATTTCTAGCACAGAGTTTTTAATAATGCTGATTTTTACTGATACCCACAATCTTGCTTACACATAAAAATAGTCTTTTTAACTGTAATGAAATCGTCAGAACAATAACTCCCCTAGTGTCAGCGTTTTAGTGATAATAGCATGAGGAGTTTATATGTACAGATTATACCTTTACTAAAAGGTGAATGAAATAATCTGGCACCTTGATAGCTAAATAACTGCAAGCACTCAAGGGACATTACTAACACAACTCCAGCAATAAAGAAGAAAACAAATCACGACCATCTTATAAAAGGACAAAAATGGTAGACCAGTCCTAAGCCTCTCAAGCACACTAAACACAACCGTTTACAGAACACAGAAACCTCATATGCCTGAATTGTGCAAGAACAGGACTTGTAAACTCCACATGGGATATGAGTGTTTGGAGAGATTTGTTCAGAGGGAGACTGTTGCTGCAGAATGAAGCATTCATTCATTTAGGGATGCAGGCTGAAAGGCCATAGCTTGAATCCCTGAGTCTAGATAATAGCCATCCTGTGAGTTATGCCAGCTGCCAGGTGAATTATATGAATTCTGAAGTCTGAATAACTTCAGATAATATGGGCACAGGCACAAAGCAAAGGCAGAGCAAAATCTAGCAGTGCCAAAAACCTTTCAAGTCACATTTCTTGTAAGCAAAGGATGTTCAGCCATGTACTTTAGAGTAACATCACTGTGAACACAAAAAGCTCAGTATATCCTATATGTGCATGGGTCAGCGGACTCCTTTAAATGCTTACCTTTGCCTATGAGGCTGATAAGCAGCTTTTGCGAAACAAGCCACACAAATGGTTTTCACTTCCAGCTGTCTATAAGGTTCTAGGGAGACAGCTGTCGTCCCTCTGACCCCAGAAATAAATACCATAAAATACTCCCAATACGGAACACTCACTGTAATCTTAGTTTGAATACGGCATGTTGGGCTAGGAACAGAAGTGTCACGAACGGCAGCAGAAATTACATCCCATTCAACACGTATCAGCCAGAGATGTGAATTTAGCTGAAGAACACTCTACAGCTGGCTGGTAGACTAGAAACTATTGCAGTTGAGAAAGCTGTGAGATAATATTGTACAACACACAGCTACAAAAGGGGAAGATTAGAACTACTGAACTCAAGGGCATATGAAATAGATCTTATTGACTCAATATATTACCTTTCATTGTGCCTCATATGTGACCATGTTGTTGTGTAAGATGCATTGAACAGAAGATTGAAGGGAATGAATAGGTTAGGGACTAGACTGGATGATGCAGAAATCCAGCTAGCAGATTTTGCAAGATTTTGGTTCCAAATGGTAAAAATCCTGTATGATCCCCACAGAAGGTGGCAGAGGCTACTAAGCCTTACAAAAAGCTTCTTAATACTTCTGGTTTGCATCATTAGATACTGTTCAGCATTTTTACTTTTATTTTAATTTTTGGTTAAGGAATGCACATGTCTTCACAATAAAAAATATCCTGCATATGGGTCATTTTTATTCATTCTCATTAACTGAGAGTTACTTCAGAGTCATTTTAAAAATCATTGACCTAATTAGCTAGAACTTTGCAGAACTTTACAGTCAGCTCTTCCTTCCTCCAGATTTATTAAAAGGTGGCAACCACAGTGCTGTATTACTAAATATCACCTTACACATTTGTGACATTGTTTTGTTCATAATACATTGGCTGCTTGGATTAATGAAGCAAAACAGCCAGCTCCTAAAGCAGTTCGTGATCAATTTACTACCTGTGTAGAAAGTTTTTGAACAGTACA
This sequence comes from Pampusana beccarii, assembly GCA_013399365.1. Classification (NCBI taxonomy): domain Eukaryota; kingdom Metazoa; phylum Chordata; class Aves; order Columbiformes; family Columbidae; genus Pampusana; species Pampusana beccarii. The sequence goes on along the minus strand of VWYH01009810.1, from coordinate 257,279 downwards.
AAGGACCTAAATCTGGCTAAAAACATTAATTAGCTTAAGACTTCTCTCAACTATTTAGAGCTAGCCAGTAGTATAAAATTAGAGAATCTTCATCCTCTGCTATTTATTCCTTCCTGTCACTTCAAGACTGGGGATGCATTAAAGTTTGGCAAAGTCTTGCCTCACTCTGACAGCTCAGAATATATACATGGGTCCTTGCAAACAATAGTTGGACAGTCATAAATTAGACCAGTGTATAGGTTGCTCTAAATTACTGTACGTTTCAAGAAGTTTAATGATGAGAGAATGACAGCCAATTCTTTGGGAGAACCCCCATTCCTAAGCTGAAAAGACCTTGGCACAAGAGAGAATCTCACTCTTTTTCAGCATTTCTACACTATTTTTAGGGGTCATCATTCTTCCATGCTGAGAGATCATTTTCTAAGTCCTCTGTGTTGCCATAGCAAAAGCCAGAATTTTTCCCCCCAATGCTGGACAAAGAGTCTGTGCAATACCACAGGAAAAAAGTACAAACAGCAGTTTTACAATTACTCCAAATATTTTCCTGTATGACATGGCTTCACTTTCTGAGGTACATTAAAGTAAGTTTAGTCTTGTCAAGGGTGTAAAAGTATGTCTGAATTCTTTCAGTTACCCTCAGACATGGGGATTGTGACAAGGGCTAATCTTGCCCCATAAGCTTGAAAGTTTTGTGAACTAGAAGAGAACGGTTGGTGCAGTGGAGGACACACTTTCTCAGGCAGGTGTTTTAAGGGATGGAGTCTATTCACTTATAGCTGCGGTTAACAGAAAATCAGGACAGCTAGCAATCACAAAGAGAGAAAGACTACTTCACTGAAGTAATCAGAAAAGAAATCACAGCTTTATATGCTTCTAAGAGCTGAAGTATTGAAAAGTCATGCTTGGAACTGCCTAACACAAATATGGAATCTTACGCTTTAAATTTGCCATAAAATACTATGGAGAGGAGAAAAAAAAATGCATATTTGCAATTGTATTTAGATCAGTTTTAGACTAAACTTCAGATTACTGAGTCCTGCACGCAACTGGGGCTGAACATGAGAATTTCACCCCATATTATTAATGTGCAATATGATAAAGCCTCAGTCACTGAGCTTGGGATGTAACTAAATATTCAGCAGCATCGGATGTTAGTAACACAAAAGGAGACAGAATGCTGCAGCAGACACCAACACTACAGCTTTCAGTATATACCAATTTGCATTCTAAATAGGCACTTGACTTTTCCTCTGTGACAATCTCACAATTGATTAGATAAATATTTTGCAGTAAGCCACCAGAATGTAGGGGCATAAATCAAAGTGTCATTTTAGAGACCGAGAAATCCTTTAAACAACTAAAAAAGAAATACTGTTGTTTGAAGTAACCCATTATTTCTGAAGTTGTAAAGTTTCGATCAAGCTCTAGCTCTGTGAACACCACAGTTTGGCTGACCATTTTCCATGACCAATCTTTCATTCTTACATGTTGCAGACTTAAGTGTCCATATGGAGTAACTAGAAAGTGGAATTTCTTGATACTGGACAACTTATTAATTTATAACTATGTAAGGAACAAAACAATACAAGTAATATGTGTTATGTGTAAATAAAGGTGGGGAAAATGGTTATTTAACTATTCCGTATGCATTAGCAAATATAGCTCAGATAATACTGATTTAAAAAAAAAATGAAGGCCTGTAAAGATACAAAAGAACTTGTTTCATATCAGAATGTGGGTGAAATGAAGGTAGCCTTAAGATAGTAACCCGACTACAGCCCTCATTTCTGTTACCTACTTTTCACAGTCTGCCCTTCACATAAGGGCTCCCCATTATTTCAGACCTTGCACATGACAAACTTTCCTGCCAATACATTCCACTAGAGGAAGAGCTGGCTTGAGCGAGGAGATGGTAGTTCTTCCTCCCTAAGCCCTGGGCATGCGGGGACACAAAACATGCAGCATCTGTTAAAGAGGTTTAAAGGAAAATAGTTTCTCTCTCTCAAGCATTGCAGACATTAGGACGTATGGCATCTTGTAACAGTGACTAACTGCTGCCCTTGGCTGTACAACTCCACAGTCCCTACTTAGAAAATCCGTCCCTCAACATTTAGTGTCATTGTACAGTAAATAAGGTCTTTGCATAAATAATTTAGTCTTGTTTGCATTCCCTCTTGCGGTTCATCTTATTGCAGAGTTTGCTACACGTTTTCACATAATCACAATATGGTTGAGGTTGGAAGGGACCTCTGAAAGTCACAGAATCACAGAATGTCAGGGATTGGAAGGGACCTCAAAAGCTCATCCAGTCCAATCCCCCGCTGGAGCAGGAACACCCAGCTGAGGTTCCACAGAAGGTGTCCAGGCGGGTTTGAATGGCTGCAGAGAAGGAGACTGCACAACCTCCCTGGGCAGCCTGGTCCAGTGTCTGTTACACTCACCGTGAAGAAGTTTCTTCTCATATTTAAGTGGAACCTCCTATGTTCCAGTTTGCACCCACTGCCACTTGTCCTATCATTGGTTGTCACCGAGAAGAGCCTGGCTCCATCCTCCTGACACTCACTCTTTACATATTTATAAACATCAATGAGGTCACCCCTCAGTCTCCTCCAAGCTAAAGAGACCCAGCTCTCTCAGCCTTTCTCGTAAGGGAGATGCTCCACTCTCTTCATCATCTTTGTGGCTCTGCGCTGGCTCATCTTGCCCAACCCCTCAGCTCAAGCAGGTTCACCCAGAGCAGGTTGCCCAGGACTATGTCTGGATGGCTTTTGAACATCTGCAAGAAGGGAGACTCCACAATCTCTCTGGGCAACCTGTGCCAGTGCTCGGCCACTCTTGTGTTTCCCTATGTTCAGAGGGAACCTCCTGTGTTTCAGTTTGTGCCCATTGCCTCATGTGCGTCCTCTCACTGGAAACCACCAAAAAAAGCCTCATGCTGTCTTCTTTACACTCTCCCTTCAGATATTTGGCCACATTCATAGGTTCCCTGTCTGAACCTTCTCTGGGATGAACAGTTCCACCTCTCTCAGCCTTTCCTGATAGGAGAGATGCTCCGAACTCTTCATCACCTTGGCAGCCCCTCAGCAGACTCTGCCCAGTAGCTCCCAACATCTCTGGCACTGGTGAGCTCCCAGCTGTACTCAGGACTCCGGTCCTCAGCACAAAGAGTTCTTTTAACATTTAAAACTTGAGTTCTGAATTTAATCGCTTCGTAAAAATGCACTTTAGGAAGCTTGTAATTTGTCAGCTTTTAGTTGTAGGTCAATTAATTGCAAGAAATTTCTGATGTAATTGATTATTTAATCAGTTTTAAGAGGTACTGAATGATTTAAGCAGACAGTACAGACATTCTTACCACTTAGAGGGTTTAGGAATCTGAATAGACTACCCAAGGCTGTCATTAGTAGCTGAGTTTGTGGTTGGCAAAGACATAGACTCATTGTTGGCAGAAAAAGAAAATGTACATTGTCATTTTTCCAAAAACTCTGGATTTTCAATTGCCGAGTTGTTTTGGTTTTTGTTGTTTTGGTTTGTTGCTTTTTCCTTAAATTTCTCAACACAAATAAACCACATGAAGGCCAAGTTTTTTGGATGATGACAACCCATGCAAATTGCATTTCTTACAAAGTTATTTTTTAGAAAGAACTGGCCTAGTCGGACTCCCATGCCTTATTCGGATTGAATTGGCGTTACTCACCAACACCAGTTATTCACTAAGGAAACTGTATTCCCATAGTGGTTTAAGGGTTGGAAAAGCAGGATCTTTGCCTTCCAATGCATACAAACACAAAAGCCAGTAGATGAACTACGACAGCTTCAATTTATATTATGCGACCTTCACTTCTTTGGCATATTTGGGATGTGCCGTGACTGGATCCTAGTAATTTACGAGTTGGTTTAGCATGAAAAATGGATTGTCTGGGAGCTGATCCTTTTTTTGCACTAAAAATAAACAAGTCCACCTGTCAAGCTATACTAAATACTGTCTCCGAATAGAAAGCTGTGTTTATCTGTCAGCTGAAATCCAAGGAGAAACGGGATAAAATAGCATGCTTACTGTTTTCCTTATGCTGTACACATCTGCTTATTTGTTCGTGTTTATTTTACACTTATTAATAGGTATTACATAGAAAAATGTGAGGCCACCTGATTTTTCTTGAGAGGTGTTGCTCACCCACAGGCTGTGGTAGCTCTGTCAGGAAGAACAAAATAATGCGGTTCATCCCCAGGGTGCATTTTTTTAGGCAACCAGAGTGGATTTTGCTCAGGGTTAGATCCACATTCAGAACTGCACTGACCGTGCTGCTCCTCCTGCCCTTGGTCGCTTCCCTGTGCCTCTCGTCAGCCGGTATTACCATCTGAGTAGCCCTTCTCATTTCCAACCACTGCATGTCTGTCATTTCATTCCAACCTATCTCTAGGGAGGACTTTGGGAACAGATTCACTAAACTTTCTCTGTAGTATCTGTGCACAATAGAACAGAATCTGTAGGGTTTCTTTATCAAGAGAGAGGTATGGAAATAAAAGATGTGGAAATAAAATTCTACTTGTCAAGAAGTTCAGGATATTGGAGAGCACCTTGCAAAATCAAACCTGTCTTTGCTGGTCCGTTATACACGAATCAGAAATACAAACTTGGACTCCTCCAAATATCACTAAATTTCAGGGGTCATCTTCCTAAATCAGACCCTTTTCATGCCACATTGATGCAAGGTGTGCCAATTTTATGTCTCTCTGAATCACTTCATCTTCCACTAATATTCCAAAGCATGAGCAGAGCAACAGTCATAACTAACAATTGTGTCATAGCCTATAAAAGGCTGTCTGCTCAGGAAGCTGGTAACTGAGCAAAACCAGCCAAACTCATTCTGTTAAAGGCCCATTGTTCTTATGCTGAACAAATATGAACAAAGGCTGGAAAACTTTTGGAGAAAAAAAACCCCACAAAGTTATAAAAGCCTAATGATAGTTGATAGAAGTTGGACACATTCACATCTGACTTCTGATTCATCCATGCATAAATGCTACACCTAACTTCTAAAGAGACCCAAACTATAACTTTATCTCAACATTAGTGATAGCCATAGATCTAACACTCAGCTTTATCTATTAATACATGCTTTACATGCTTCAAGAAAAGCACCCCATCCCAGTCTTTGACCCTAATTTAAGGCATGGCTGCTATTTTCAGATAGTAGATACTTCAGATTTTGTTCCCTAGTCACACAGGACTACTCTCTTACAATTAAAATTAAAACTCTTCTGCACTAAAAGGAATTAAATAAAATACTATATATCTATCTGCTTATCTCATGTGGCTAGAAAATGAAAGGAATTTAGACAAGTGACTGTTTCAGTCCTACATTTCATCTCTTTTTGTATTATTAAATACTATTTTCCCCATGGTGACTGGTCGTAGAGACATTGGTACCTCTGAATCCCAAGTACTTGACGCTTAGTGTGATTTGTACTGTACCCAAAACTCCAGCTTCAATTATGAGATCAGGAAGAGAGAATAGCTTTTTTTTTTCTTCAACCACCACTAGTATTTCAGAAAGTAAATAAATATCTTAAATATGGGAAATACGTGTATGAAACCCATGTGCAATTTGATTTCTTATGGCTACATTAACAGCAACTGTGCTAATTAAGATAAATATGCCTTTTACTAAACCACTGTAGAGTAGGTTAATCTCTCGAAAGGTATTAAAGGACCACAACTTTAACTGTGCAGTTGTATGGTTCTCCCCTGTTTTTTACAGGATTAGCTCTATTATTATTTATATCCCTCCAGACCACAGGAAACCACCAAAGTCAACAGAGTTAAACAGAAGTGAAAGAAAAAAATAAATTCGTCGTGCAACCTTGGAACCCATTAATGAGGAATTTGCTTCTGCTGTGGAAAACATCGAGGCTCAGTCACCACTTCCCTGTTCACAGTCTGTTGGAAGGTACAATGAGCAAACAACAGCCATAGAAACCAGGTGGGCCAGTACTGTGAGAAGTTGCTGTATTCCTGTCCTAATCCAAAGTGACTGTCTACTCCTAAACCATTCCTAACAACTATTTAATTAATATATTCTTTATTATTACCCAATCCACAGTTCATTTATTCCAATATGTAACTATTCCTACAGTTAGAAAATCCTAGGTAGGTAATCCCAAATTTCCCTTTTACATTTCATTCTTATGACCCATTTATGGTCTAACATTGTCCCTACCAGTATTTATTTTTCACCACTAATAAAGAAGCCTAAGGATAAGTAGGACCATAATTATGCTCCTTATTCAAGTAACTAAAATCGGGAATGATTAACCTAGGTGACAATGCTTACAATATTTTGCTGATATATAAGCAGATGAGTATCTGTAGTGCACAGATTCAGGTAGCCCATTTAAAAGGCCAGCCACCTTAGAGTCTGTGCATCAAAGCAAAGACTCTTTTTCAGAGAGTGATTCAGAGACGCCCTCGCTTCGCTGCTCTGAGTTACTCTGTGTTGAAACCCTTCTCTGTTCACTATACAGAATTAGGTAAGCCATACAGCTACATTTCTGTATTCCTGTGTTTTTTCTGGGAACTCATGTTAAACTGACTGATGTAAAACTTCCCAGACCTATTACTCTTTAAAAAAAAAGGCCCTGTGTTTAGTTTCTTTTAGGTGTTGGACCTTCAACTGGCTTTTCCATTACAAAGTAACTGCAGTTGCTTCAGACAGTTATCCAAGGAACACAAAGCTGTCTTACATCAGGTCTAGCTCAGCTGAAGACACATAAAATGACTGAGCACCCTAATCTGTGCCCTTACCTCTTTGCCCTAAAGACAGTCACATCTGTCATCTAACACTTTCAATGTTTCTGGAACCAGGAGGCACCCAGTGCAGGACATCTCGACATGGTCTGTTAGCAGCTTCCACTCTCCAATGCATATCTTTTAAATGAAAACTGAAACACAATTTCAAATTGAGCAGCAGTTGCTCAGGTCACACTATTCCATTCACAGGAGCTCTTCACACTCCAGTTATTCAAACAAAAACACAGGTCGTTCCAATAAGCTGTATCACATGCCAAAGGTATATAGTAATAGGCATTTTTTGCTTATGCATTTAGCAAATCCAAATAGTAATGCTTAGTGCTACCAAGAAAGTCAATAAAGAAAACACCAAATTTGTTCACCATTACTTCCTTATCAAAGTGAACTTGTTGTCCCACTGCTTGGGGTCCCTCGCTCCAAAATGAGGTACATCTAACTGCTGGAATGCTTAAAATTTAGAGTAGGAGAATTTATGAATACGCAATTTGTCCTACATGGTAATAGAGTTTTACAAAACATTTCTGTACTCAGTCAAGAACTCTCTTGATCATTTTGCTTTTATGTAAAGCCTAGGAGACCACAGTTACTCCATTTACTTAAAAATTTATCTCAATGAAATTTGGAAAGCATAGTCTAGAGGTTTTCGAAGCAGAATAACTCTCCTATTAACTTAAATACTTTAATGAGCAATGCTGTTTGGATAAAACCAGATGTGGATTCCTTGTCAGAAGTACGGCAAGTCACAGCTCTCAGAACTACTGTTGCTGGTTGTCTGCAAACTTTGGATGATGTTATTTTTGCATGCAAGTTATTTTGCTGTAACTCAGTTAGTATCTGCAAATAGTAATGAATTTTTTTCATTTCTCACAATTTATATGTCTACCTTGTCTCCTACAAATGCAAGTTATTTTTTACATATGCAATCTCCTAATATGCGCATATTTAACTCACCCATATATGCTACCTAGCCTTAATCTAAATACAATGACTGTCTCTTTTACCATATTTTAGTTGATTCTTTGGAAATTGCTGTGGTTAGCTCAAATACCCTTGGTTCTATGCTTTCTGCTTCATCCAGGCTGGCTTTTGTCACCAGATGGGATTCATTCGTTGTTTCAGCCACTAAGGACAAAAAGTTTAGGTCATATGCAGAGAAGCATTCCCAAAATTTCTGGACAGTGGTGTACACGTGCATCTCCTCCACATCATCTCTGTCCTTAAGAGGTGTGAGTTATCGCACCTAGACAGAGAGCCTAGCTCCACTATACAAGCTGTAGAAACTTTTAGTCTTTCCACAGCATCACGCAAAAACAAAGCTATCTCACATATCATGCCTGGTATGGCAGAGTCATGATTTAGTTGGTCTTACTACAGTGAAAGATAATGACACAAGTTTCTGAAACGGTCAGAAACAGTACATTGCTTAAGTAAGCAACTTGTGCTCCCTTCATTTGGAATGAGAACTACAACGATATAGCTCTATGACAGCAAACTCGATGATGGTATGCAAACTACTACAGCAGAAAATTTACAGAACTATACATACATAAAATAGACAAAAAACTCATAGGAGTATTTATTTCCCTTTGAAAATGAAGTTAAGGCACAAAATGCAATCATGAATAAAATGAAAAGGTTTATCTTTTATAACACTACTATCATTAACCAATAGCACAGCTACTTGAGAGTTGCCTTAAATTTAGTTTCCATAAGAGATGATTTTTTTTTTTTTTATTCCTCATGGCTAATCCAACAAATAGAAATATCTGCAATGTACTTGGCCAGTTCAAGATATTGCAGGCTGTCAGTTAACTGATGGAAGGACCACCATGACTGTGAGTCTCTATTTCCCAGCCTGAAATCCAAAACACAGACTCCCTTATTTTTTTCCAGTCTCTCCCCACTATATTTGCATTAGTTCAGCTCTGCTGATGTCTGTTGTGATGAGAAGCTTAGCCCTGACAGTTTCCAGGGCCAAGTCATCATATCTAGGGACAAAGAGCTGAAAATTAAGGTCACCTAATCTACCTCACCAGTGTTGCATTCCCCAACACAAATGTCCTTACAATCACTGCAACAGTGAGGAATTTGCAATTCTCCGTGAAACTGGAAGTCATTCCTGCTAAACAGTCCAGCAGAAATCTACAGTGAGGAGGATTTTGGTGGATATTGTGGTTTTTTATGTTTTGTGTGTGTTGTTTTTTTTTTTTTCTTTCAAAAGGCAAAAGTGTTCTTTAGCATGTTCTGTTTCCCAGTTTTTCACCAAGATATGCAGAAAAATATGTAGACGGTATGCACACACGATAGGAGCAGAGGTGTGTGTGCAAGGGACAGGATGGAGCATATCAGGAATGAGAGATTCACTTTCACAGCTCAACCTCCAGACTCAGTCTGAAGTTGGGCACACATTCCTCTCATAAATTTTCCTTCACCCAATTTTAAGCTGCATCAAGGAACTGCATGTCAGCATAAACCATTTATAGGGTTTGAATTCATAAATATCAAAAGTTACTGAATCTGCAGACCTCGGGGAAGTAGATTACATTCTATTTATACTCATGGCCAGATTCTAACCTCGACTTTAACAGCCTCAAATTACAGTATGTTTGCTGGCACAAGTAATTTCTCTGTTTATATCAGAGTATGTGAGGTCAAGACTGCATATAAAAGAGGAAGAATGAATGGATTACTGTAAATTTCTACTACAGTTTCAAGATAGTGAAGCAGAATGTGAGAACTCCCAAATTAAAACTGTTCCAAACAGAGCTGATTTATTTATGATAGTTGTGACAAGAGAAGGAATCAAAAAATGGCTGCAGAACAAAATTTTCCTGCATAAAATCTGATATTGTCTCAGATAAACATTTACCATTTCATTTTTGCCTCCTATTTTAGCCCATATTTAAATTGCCATCTGAGAGAATTACTAAGCTTCCAGGAATAAGTTGCCCTTTCTTCAGTTATAAGAAACCCTATATAGTACTGTCCATTTAAACACATATATTAAGCATATAACATTTCAAGGATACGGCATACTAGCCAGTCATTTTAGATCAAGCCAATTAGCTTATCAAGTCAGAATCACTATCCTAAAAGCTTTTGGTTACAAAAAAAGAGTTTGCAAGCTCACAACATATAATAAAAGATCATAATTTAACACATCAGCCAGCTGTATGTCTAACAAATAACTGACGGAGCAACATTCTTATACTTACTGTAATTGCACATTCTGTGTTTTTAGGATTTCTAAAAATCAATCTACATGGGGGCATCAGAGAAACTGGGAGAGAATACACATTTTCCATTGCCCAACAGCAACCTTTAACTAACTGAATTACTCTTTTTCTTTAGCAAATAATCACTTCAATAAAATTCAATGCAATACCTTGGTGGATTAACAGATTGTTTGAATACAGATTTGGGTGCTACATACGGTTTGCTCAGAGGGAACTAAAGGCAGAGCTGTTACAGGAAAGAAAAATACCACCCAGTTCCCAAGAGAAAGTTATCAGCTTTCCCATGGTCTGTGTTGGAATGAAGATATCCTGAGACAACAGGACCACAGTTAAATAGGCTTTTCTTTCCCTAATTGTTGCATTCAGAACATTTAGAAATATAACCTTAGAAAACTTCAGTATGTAACAGGAACTGGAGTGCTTGTAATTCAGCTGGGTTCTGGGCAAGCCCTTCAGTATGTACTTGTTCATCTCAGCTCGTCCCAGGAGAGGATTAGTGTTCACAATGAAACTCCTGCAGCCATTGGCTTTCTACCGTTACAATATGGGAATTATTTCCTTTAAGGATAAAAATGATAGTGGCCCCTAAAGAAAAAAAGATAGCTGTAACGTGTACTGCCAAAAGCTGATGGAAATGACACCCCTATTTCTTCTTGATAAACACCGCATGGCAGGTGCCAGCTGTGCAGTAACGTTCTTCCCAGCAGCCACACTGCTGGTTCACGTGTCGAGAATGTCCTACCTGCTGAAAAACAAATGATCAAACCCTCACTTTTAAGATAATGCCTACTTTGTAACACTTGCAGTGACACCCTGCTGTGTGTGTAATGCGGGATATTCATCGCTCATAAACTCCGATGTTCATGATACATTTCAGAGCTGTCGTCTCTAATCTGCCCCATCAAGCCTGGCAATGGATAGCCTCTTCAGTAAAGACATTATGTAGCTAGCCTGATGTAATTCTGGCTGTATCTACCTTTGAAAAGGACTACAGAAATACGTAAGACTATTATCAGGCTGTTAGCTCAATTTTCTGTCCTCCAAAGAAACGAAGGTGTAAGATATCACTCCCAAGAAATGTCATTAGACACGAATAGCTGTTTCAAGCAATTCAGAAAACATTTGATACTAGGTAGTAATTGTTCTGAGCGACATTGCCAGTTTCAGAAGTTAGATTTCACTGTTACTTTGAAAAATGAGGAGCTGATTTCTTAGTTACAAACTATGACAACAAACACCAACATGAATACCTGAAATGTAATACACAATTAGTAGATACCATATCAACTGAAACCTCATTTACAGCACGTATATTAACTTCTAACTTTAGGTTGTTTTCTCATAGATACTAATATAAATTTCTGCTGAGTCAAATCTTAGCTATTATTTATAACCAAAGTTCTCTTGACAGGAATCTTGTGCATCTCTTTTGCTTTTTTTCACACCTCTTGACAAAGCATAAACCTTTTCCAGTTGAACACTTGCCTCACTCTGGCTTCTACACAGTGCTGTGGTGCTCAGAAATGGTTGGAATGTGGTTATCGCATCCTCACCGCTCACAGCACATCCCAAGGAAAGTCCTTCTGGATGGATAAGGGTTCCCAAGATACATCCTTAAGTGCTCAAATCTTTGATATCACGTAAAGGAGCAGAACATTTTCACCTCACATAAACAATTAGCTTAATGGCACCTTCTTCTTCACCTCTTCACAAGGAGGAAATTTAATGAGGCCTTTAACATTCAAAATAAAGATGTACTAGATCTCCAGCTAATTACAGCAGCCAATTAGTCCAATTATCTATCTATTAGAATAAATGATACTCTACTTAAATGTAATGCCTCATTTAAAAAGAAAAAAAAATCGTGCAATCGATGATGAAAATCATAAAATGAGAATGGCTGAAATGGCGACTTGCATGGAGATTTTTTTTAAACTGTCCTTCTTATAAGTGTTTTCTTTACTACCCCTGTATTAGACAACAAAATCAGCTATCAAAACATGTGCTCTTTTTATAGGCTTTGAACTCTGCTTACTGTACCATCATTTGTCTAATCAAAGAAGCTTTGTCTATACCATCTTAAAAGAAGTGCCTTTGAAATAATATCAGACCTAACTCCAAGGAATAATGCATGCAGAATGGATGAAATCCATCTTTTGTTTTTTTTTTTTTTTTAGTATAATTTCCTTTAGTATGTGTGTAGACACGGTTCTCATTAATTTGTATACATTTATTTTCTTCTTTTACTATACAAATCCTTATTTATATTGTATTACATCCAAAAAAATGTCCTTTCCAGTTAATAGTATCCAGCCTAAAACAACGAATGGTACACAAGATAATTTTAACTGCATTAGTCATTAGAAAGAGAGAAAAATTATGTGGCAATTCTCCATTAATTTAAACTGAAAGTGCTATTTTCTAAAATGAGCGATCTAAATATAATCATATTTTATGACCAGCAAAACATGTTCAAATTTGTTTTGAAAACATTGCATGCTTTAAAAGAAAGAAAAAAAAAAAGAGTATATTATTTAGCAGCGTTCCCGACATCATCTTAAATATTAATAATTTACATCATAAATACGCACAAAGTGATGGTCAAAGCTCCTGTAAGAGTGGTCTGGTGTGAGTTGGCGAGGGAGGACATGCTAAACTGAGTTCTTATTTTTCCACAAGGGAGTATAAAAAAGGTGACCGCAGTGTAAATGGTGGCTCAGCTGCTCACAAAGCTAAGCCAACATACTACTCTCACTGAAAAGCCTGGCCTAGCACAGCCCACGTGCTTTAAAGAACTGGAAGAACAAAACTCTTATTTCTAACCAAAGGTGCTACGCACTGATACGAAGCCCACATCCCTGTTTCTGAAAAACATTCAGCTTTCTTCTAGATGTTCAGTGGTGGATCAAGGAGAATTTGGGAAGAGAGTAAAGAATATCTGAACTGAATCCCGAAAGTAAAACAGGTTTTCCTTTCCTCCCCCCTGATCTCTTCTGAAAATGTGCTAAAAATGAAACCAGTGTTATCAAAGTCAATTCTATCAGGATAACAACCTTAGTAAATATTGCAAGATGAGAAGCTAACAAAAACGCAACTTCTTACTAACTCAAACCTCAGATATTAAACCTTGTCAATGTCAGGCTGTCAGTTTATTTATCACTTCTGTGTAAAATATCTAGTCTAACAGGAACTTAATCTTCAGCAGTAGTCCCTGTAAATTACTAGTAAAAAACCAACAATTTTTTCCCTAACGAATCTCCCCAAAACTTGCTCAAAATACATCATGGACTTGAATATTCCAATATGATGAGATAAATGCTCCCAGAGCGACTTCTAATCACGTAAAATTTTAACTCCTTAATTTAAAAGGGAATTCCTGGATTATTTTTTTTTTTGAGGAAAAGTAGGATTTTCAACATAGAACTTGCATGAAAGTAAGATTTTTTTCTGCATATTCTTTACTATGCTGCAATTAAAGACTTGAGGCAAATTTTTTGGTAAACAAAGACTCAATAAGATTATTAATTTTAAATGCTATGGTTTTTTGCATGATATTTAGTAAACATATACCACACTATAACACCTTGCGTAATCACCATTTAGGGAAACAACGATAGGTAAATGGATGAAGGTTCAGGCAGAATTCTTTTCTTCCCTCTTCATTCTTTGAATTCAGAGTTCTGATAAGTTGGTAATAATTTTATAAAAGTAAACCCATCCAAAGAATTGCAACATCCCTAGTCAACAGTTTCCACATTGTCTTTCTTACACCATAATAAGATGAAAGACAAAGAGACAGAAAAGCAAAATTCCCTAATTTATTAGTTGATAAAAAAGAGAATCCAGAAACTCAAAAGCAATTTTTCATGACTCCCTTAGTAGCACAGTGGACCCAGCACAAGCCACAATTACCGAAGACCCACTTTCTAAATAAGAACAACTCTTCAATTCAAAATTGATTTCAGTGTCTTTGGAGCTGTGAAGAAGCCTTGCACAGACACAAATTAACCACAGTAACTCTCAATTCCAAGGAGAGGATTATTTGAAAAAGAAGCAGCTTTCTGAAAGCAAATAAAAAGGAGCAACTAAAAGGGCAAAAATGCTTATCCTTGATAGGAAGACTATTAAAAGACACCATTCATTATTTGAAGCTCACAGTAAGTGTATAAAAATCTTCAAAACTATATTAAAGGAAGGAGAAAAAAGATGTTGCTTTTAAGCTGCAAAATAAGAGAGACTATTAGAAGTAAAAAGCCTCATGCACAAAGCTGTAGTTATTGCTTAATTAAAAACAAAAAAAAAGGGGAGGGATATAATACTAACAAGCTATATTTGAAACAATAAAACAGGATTCTGAGACTTAACATGCTGTGTACATACAGAAATGAACACACACACCCCCACTAGAAACAAACACTTTCTGAAACAGATCAAAAGGAAGCCACCAAAAACCTTCAGGCTCCATAGATCATTAAGCTGTAAAGAGGGTGCTGATGCTAAAAAAGAAAAGGGTACAATACAGGAGCCTTCTGTCAAGCAGAACATTTTCTTGGACAAGGTATCCACAGGCACCTTCCCTCGATTCTACCCATTTCCATATCTTCCCGCAAGCACAGTTATCACCAAAATGCAATATGTACCTAGCACTAGGTATTAAAAAACACTTAAAAGATTATCGCTTTATAATCTCATTTAGGATGCCTTAAATCTTCCATGTAGAAGGGCAGAACACTGGTGGATCCACCAGATATCTTCCTTTGCTGAGCAATTCCAAACCCTACTAACAGTTCTGACATAGCTTGTGAGGAACTAACGCTTCAGAAAATCAGCTCGTGAGCTAGAGGCCACGTTCTGCATTTGTTGTGGTTTTAAACTGCTCTTCAGCAACACTGGACCGACACGGTTTAACCGACTGATGCATCCCAGCACATCTGGCCCTCCAGCCACTGCCTTCCGTACTTGTGGCAATAAACACGATAGAAGCAGCTTTCAGGTTCACAGACCACATCAGCTCCCTTGCCTCTTCCTGAACATTTCCATCCGTCCTCATTCATTTATTTACATTTTTTGGGGTATTAAAAATGTGACATTTAAAAAAAAAAATCAGAATATTTGTAAAGTCTTTTTAAATTTCACTTAAATTGTGGATCTGCCCACTCAAATGGACACATTTAGAAAATACAAATGTAACAGATGCTTATAAATATGCCCTACTTTTTCAGTCATCTTTTCTTTATGCATTTGTATTAGCTAGTTAGAAGCAGAGCTTCCATGCAGCTTTTGAGGTGGAAAAGACTGTGGGTTTTTTGGAAAGAAAACATAGGCATCTAATAAGCAAGTACATTTTCAAACAGAGTTAGTGTGTATAGCACTATGGGCTCCATTGAGAAATATTTGAAAAAAGATTTTTATGACCAGTTCTCATGGATCTGTGATTACATGGTGATGAAATCTAATTTATTACATTATTCACCAGAGAGAAGTTCTGGTACTTTTGGCAGATTTCTCAGCATGCAAACAAACAAGTGACTGCCTACATTGCCCAGCATGGAATTTGCTGTTCTTTGTTTTTGTCATAAATGTCTACACTTTAGAGCTGCTCTGGGCCAGTGATTCAAACAAAAGAAGAAAGCAAGCGGAAGTCAGTGGAACAAGGGAAGGAAGAGTCGTAAATAGAAGAGCAAAATATTTGTGATTAATGAAGGCTCCTGGTAGCACAGTAGTAATTATAGAGCGTCAAACATCGTTCCAAAAATAATAGCAATGTACTATAACTCTGTGGAAATACACTCCACATATTTATTTTTAATACTATGAAGACTTATCCAGAACACACGAAAGATAGGAAAATTTCAGTATACAGTACTGAGAGTAGTATCCTTAATTCAGTAGATGGGAAAGATGCAGCAAATCCTTGTTTTACCAAAGGATAGGTAAGTTATTGACTAAGTCCTGAAACATTACGCAAACATTCAGCAAAACACAGCAGGTCAGCTTATCCTTAGACTATATACTGTAACCTTTGTTAGGTTAGCATATGTTAGCATGACTTCAGCTTGTTATGGTAAAAAACACCATAATTACATCAGCAGTTTATCTCCTCTAGTAAAATAATGATACAAACACTGGAGAGAAGATGCTGCTATCAGGCACTGTCCAGGAAGTGTGGTTCATTCACCAGGTTGCACAGGTGATCGTATTTTATAGAAGAACATAACAATGTCCATAAGAGAGATCCAGAGCAAGCGTGAGGCAGATTTCAAGTACGGGGGGATTTAAAAGATGTAGATGGTCCTGTAGTAATGAATCAGACCAGAGAGGGCACCTAGTGTGAACCTGGATACAAGAACATAGGAGAAAAATCTACAGGAAACTAAACTAACTTAGCTCTGTTGCTTGTGGAACACTATGTTATGTATTACGTCCTTTCATTTTCCTTGTGAATGGATATTTTCATCGAGTTTTCTTTCACATGAACAAATCTACCTACAAAGTACATCAGACCTGCTTAGAAATACGCACGTACCCCACTGGCTGGCATCTGATGGAGGGCTATGTCCTGAGGGCCAGATGGGGCTACCTGTTATCGCAACATCAGGGAAAGGAAAGAATTAGAGAATATGAGTTTCCAAAAGGAAATTCTTACCTGAGTCCACCTGGTATCTACTGAAAGCACTGAGCTCAGCACAGCTTTTGTAAGACACGACTCTGAAGTGTACATCTTTTCTAAACCACACACAAACAGTACAAAGTCTGCTTATGGAAAACATTTGATTCTAATAGCCTTTGCTGGCTAAGATGAAGATGCCATCTCTTCTATTAATTTTGACAAGTTCAGCTTAATTGTTTTCAGAATTCTGTCACTCGCATTGTTCATTTTAAATAGGTACATGAACTGGAAGTGGCATTAGCACATTAGTTAAAGGTTAGTTGTTCAAGCAGCATGGTGTATTGAGAAGAAGTAGATCCTAATTTCATTAAAGAATACAGACACCTTTTCTTCTTAACAGCATATGAGTACACCAGGACTCATGTACCATTTCAGTTGGCAGGATTTTGGTGCCTGAAGGTGTAACTTGAAATTCCTCCTCTAAATCTTAATTGCATCTTCTTCATTACAATCTTCTCCCTCATTTTGTCATTAGATTTCTACATAATTTGTGTGAACCACTCCCTATTTTATGTCTTCAGTTTGCGCTTCACTGACTCTTGTGACTTCTTTGCTTGTTGTAAAATGTTGACAGGGAACAGAATACAATTTAATAAATAATAACAAATTCCCCAGAACAACTGCAGTAGACATTTGCAATAAATACATCACACATGATCTGAAGTCATTGAAGAAACCAATTCAGCACAAAATGTGATAAAGCCTTAAGATGTGTTAAATTAGCATTTAATTTTAGTTTAACAAGGCTGTTATTGTATAGAATTTAATAGCATTCAACTGTTAAAGAAGCACATCTGGGAGCCTGATGAAGATACACTTGCTATAATTCAAAACTAGTCCATTTATTGTCATGTCAGCATTTCTTTTTTTTTCTTTTTGATAGCCAAGTCCATCTGCCCTTAGTATTTCCAATATCGGTTCAGTAAAAACACATTTGTGCATTGGGTAACTTGAGGCCTGCACTTTTGCTTAAAAAACCACAGAGCGCTGGTGTTCAGAACCAGGTGTATCTCAGAGAACACAATGGAGCAGCTTGTTAGGAGTGTGACTACAAAACTTCTTCCATCTGGCTGGTCAGTAGAAAACGTTATGTAAATGCTTTTTAAAAACCATTGAAAAAGCTGGAGTTTTTTCAAGATCAAGACCTTTTTGAAAGGTTTTGCAATTGACAGTATTGCCTTTGGTCTGAAAAACTCCCGAATATTCAAGGATTAATTTATCTCTTAAATAATTGAAGATTAACTTAAAATGTTGGTTCTTTTTAAATCTGTGTCTTCTTTTATATTCACAACATATTTAGGAACTACTGCACAATATACTTAAGAGGCAAACTTGTTATGACAAACAGGAGACATCTTAACAAAAAGTTTGATGATAGAGTCAATACCAAGAAGCAACTACTCTCAAATCTTCTTTAGAAAGATAACAGCTTTTTTTTTTCCCTGTTATGCCACATTATAACATTAATGGAGCATATTTGAGGGAATTTAAAAATTGTAGAACAGAATGAGATGAAAAACACGGAAGAAATTTCAAATAGTAGAATTTCCCATAAAATTCCTATTCTCTTGAAACGCAAAATTGAAGTTTCAACTTACTATGGCTTTTACTGCATTATTTCTCTGTTTATCAAGCAGTTTAAGGTTGAGACTCTTTCTGTGCAGTGGTCATATGTTCTCTAAACCTGGTCCTTATGCTGCCCATGCTACAAGCATCAGACAGGAAACCTGGGAGCAGATGGGATCATTTATTTGCCTTTGCTAGCTTGAGACCCAAGAAGCACAAAGAGAAAAACCTGCTACCAATCCTGGAGCTCATATAAATGCAACTGCATCAAATGACAATAAAAGACATCCCTTTTAATTAAGCCTCATTAAGTACCTTTTTAGCAATCAGACAGTAGTGAATTAACTGAGAATAGCCGACCTATAAAATCTGATTCAGACCTAGCTAAAATCTATTTTGCCGTAGGGTCTCTTTCATTTTTTGGTTTTTTTTGGTCACATGTCACAAATGATCTATTGATAAAAACAGAACTTGCCTTAAATAGCACAGCCATTGGGATTTGCCGCATGTGACACTTGGATATTTCACCCATTTCAGAGACACAAATTATTATCTAAAGTGCTGTGGTGAAGTTTTACTGCATTCGCGTTTCACAAATAAACACAACCACCGAGGTACGCTTGCAACCCTGCATCTTACAGGTGGCTGAAACCCACTGGGCCTTACTCTTTCCCAGCCTTGGACTGGTGTAGCACAGCTGATTTCATCCACCCCATCCCACATTTTGTGATTCCCCTCCAATAAATCAACGAGGCTGGAGAGAAAGGGGAAACTCCAAGCTGGCAAATTCTGTCCAGCCATCAGTTTCTCTGTGCCACAGGGAATTTGCAGCCAGATTATGACCGCTATATGTCATCTAAGTGATGCAAATGATCGTATTAGAAAATCTGACCAAATATAATGAGGCAATTAAGGACTTAGATAAATCTGATTAAGGGCACGGGGAAATTCTCATGCATAGGGAGACTGCAGAAAAGACTTGTTTACCTGAAGACAGACCTGAATGGGGAGAAACTTGAATAAAGAATGAAAATGCCAGCAGCTCTGGAGACACGGGATCACGAACCCTTTCCGTCACTCACACAGAAGCACAAGGATCATGGGGGGGAACTCAGAAGTGGCACATACGTAACAAAACCACAGGAAGATATAACCACACAGGAATTAATGTGTGCATAGTCCTACAGCGACTTTGTCAGATTTGCCTAGTTCTTTGTTCAGTATCATTTTTTCTGAGGAGCAAAATGTAGAGGTTTTAATTTGAAGAGACCATGTTCCTTCAATTCTGCACCTTTCCCTGAATCCTAGAGCATATCAGTTAAATCTATTTATTGTGCATCTCCCCTACCTTTCTATTTTGCAGCCTAGGAAATCAGTATTCTTTTTTTAAGTACTGTATGGGACCTGCTTCCTTGGGACCTTCATGCCTGAAAAGAAATTTTGTCAATATTTACCCACTCTAGCTAGATATTATGATAAGGAGGGTCATATATATGAGCCCCTGTGTCTTCGAAATATTTGTCCTCCTTATGTGCTTCTGAAATCAAGTTACATGCCTGTGAAATGGAACATCCCTGTTATTCCCCGTTTACAAGTGTGGACCTGAGGTATGAGAAGAGACAAAAGTTCAGCTACAAAAATACTTAAATCCCACAGGAGAGACTCATTTGATATGACGCTGTGACAGAAATGCTTATTACTGGATGCTAATCCAATGACTAGCCTTGCCTTCTCTTCAGCTACTTATTACTAGCAGCTAGGAATAGATTGTTCCAGAACTACTATACAAGCATCTTCTGTGGATGGTAATATTATACTTCTTTAAGAACAGGCCACAGTAAGACAGGTGGGTTTTTCTGGTGACAGGTGAATGTCCATCTTCCACATAGAAGGAATATACAGAGAGAAATAAAATAACCCCAAATAACTTCAAATTAAAGAAACACAAACAGCTAAATCAGCAGAAATGCCTTTACAGTCTAGAGTGGTAAGTGGGTAGCTACAGAAATAACAGAAGGCAATAAAATAAGCTACTTGCTTTTCAGAATACTATCCTTAGCAATTAAAACATCTCTATGAAAGAACACAATGCCTAGCAATGAAATGCCTGTACGGCCATTCCTAAGGCTTACACTTTAATTGGTTTCCATAAACCTCTTTATCAGCTCATAACTCCATAGTTCTCCTACATTCCACCGATTAAATGTAATAGCACTAATACAAACTTAAGTCAGTTTTTTTCATTTGTTACAGTAAGTTTTTCTGTTTCTGTAAATCCAGCCTAATGCTTGAGAATTTGCCACCTTCTACTGCACTTTGGCTTTGAATTTATCCAGCTTCTTCATAACGTCTCCTTTGTAAGTGCTGCCAGCTGGAATTGCCATCTCATGGCCATTTTACCATTAGTTCTGTGCTATTATTTGAGGAGAATTTAATGGCAGCTCTGTCATTGACTTCAGTGCTATTGGAATAAAGCTACTCACAAGGTAACTGAAAAGAGAATTAGTTCACATTTGGTGTGATGAAAAGTCCCATCTTGACGATGCAAATTGGCATAGCTTTATACAAAATGCCTTCTTTACTTGGATAATAACCTTTCTGAGGATATTAGAATTTTATTGCACTTTTAAAAAGAACTTTTACTGAGATTCATTCCGGCTGAGACTTACTGTTTGATACTGCTTAGTACTACCATAAAATAGTGCCAACATTTTTCACTTTATTTAGTGTCTTGGAATTCTCTACATTGTTTTTTGTTTTGTTTTCTTTTTTTTTTCCTTTAAAACTAGCATCTGTCATGTGAATAAAGAGGAGGAAGACTGCAAAAATGTCTGTGCCTACGTAATACTCCTGGTTTCTGCTAGATCTTCACTGCTAATACATTTGTACATCACATTTACCGCAGTATTATTCAAGGCAGTTGGGTGCTGAATGCTCCTCAGTTTCATAAGACAGGGATTTTTGCCCCCATGTTACTTACAACAGCAAACAAACAAAAGCAGTGGTTTATCTCCAAAAAAGAGAACTGCAGAACAGGAATGCACACAATTTCCTATTAGACACCCAGCAAAGCGTTCCATTCAAGGGAAGACAAGGCTTCCTTTCATGCCTTTATATTGTTTCAGAAATCTGCTCCATTTGCTCATTATGTAGCCTGGAAGCACCAACCATAGACCAGGACCTCATTGTGCTAAGTGCAGTGCAGGTGACCCCATCTCTGGTTTCAACAAGTTCTGCTGAAAAAATAAGAGAAAACAGACAGCTATAAAGAAACTGTGTTCTAAGGAAATGTTGTGACTGTATTGGTCAGAATGGAAGAAAGTGGTGTCATTACATCAATAGTTTAACTGATGTCAGACGATACAGGGATGGCATTAAAGTCAAGTTTTAAAATTAATTCTGTTATCTGTGACCTGGGGCTTCTACGGGGTCATCTCAGTTTTCCTTATCGAAGACACAGAATTTAAGAATTTGTAACTTCAGAAAAGTCATTGTTAAAATGACATTGAATATGCAGTCAAATGTCCAAGTGTAAATGGGTTCTTACTATGCAGTTTTCTGAATAATCCAGCAATCATTGTTAGCAGTTCACTGTCTGCAATCAGAGCTATGCGGAAGGGAGAATATTATTCTCACTATCTTGCTTCAAAAGCTGAAAACAAGCTCGATCTATCCAAAGCCTATCCTGATTTTAAATTGCAAATGTTTATCTCATTGTCTGGTGTTGTTTTCTGCAAAGTTACAATTAATTTAGACTTTGTAACTGATTTTTCAACCTCTTGTACGCAATGATTATTTAAAGAAAAAATAAAGCTATTAAAGATGTCCTTGAGTCATCAAAATTGGGCTTACAGCAATTTCAGTGATTAACAGGACTTGAGGGAAAAGTCTTCTTTAAATGGTTTCTTGAAACCCAAAAATTCTTACAGCAATAAAGCTCAGGTGCTTTTCACCAGTGATATATTTGATAATATTCACCAGATTTTCAAAGATCTAACTATAGAAAGAAACGTGTGTGTTTCAAGCATGTGAGAAAGACAATTACTCCTAATTAAATTTTGTGTCCTTTGCTATCTTTAAATATAAAGACAGAAAAGAAGGTGCCCCTTTTTTTTCCACATTAGACACCAAGGTACAAAGAACTACCTCCTTTTTACAGTGTGTAAGATCACTAGATTAGGCAGAGACTTTGTGGCCACAGGCAGAAGAAAGCGGTCGGTGTTTGAAATATCTCCTTCAGTTTCCACAGTTACTATTACAGCTTTAACCAGATTTAACGGAATTGACCTTTGTGTAACAGCCATTGGAACCAGTTATAAAATAATACTTTCCTAACTGCATTTTCTTTCTATTTATATCCATGCTCCCAGGATGGAAACTGGAACCTGCTCGTTTGATTCCACCACAACGTCTGAATGCCAGGTTGCACAGGGCTTGTCAGAGCGCGCAATCTGGTGCACTTGGTCAACAGGACGAGCTACGTAGCACAAAGCACGTGCAACAGCCTAATTGGGAAATTCAGATCGTTCTTTTGCATCTAAAAATCCACGCAGGATACGCCACGATGACTCTGTGATTTGCCGCCTTTGCCGCTCCTGATATTTGTGTTACGCTGGGAGCCTGCGGCTGCAGAGCCTGCCATTCCTTCTCTAACAACAGCAGATTCTGAGCATGTTACTGCACCATCAATCCTCCAGCTCACACTACTGCAGCAGACGGTACACAGAAACCCAGGGTAGGTTCGTGTGCTGAAAAACTAAATAAAATTATATGACACTAAAATGCTGACATCAGTGGAAATGCTAATGAAAAGCTATTAGTTTTAATGATGCAAAAAATTTCGTTACCAGAATTCACTACATATCTGCAGGGAAAAAAAAAAACAAACCTCAGAGCTTTTCGTATGATGCCTATGTAGTGACCTCTAAAGAGAAACAAAGGAGCTAGAATGACTATAGATGCACAGGAAGAATGGATAAAAATACATATATATGTAGAGACCACATTTTTTTTCCATGATCCTCAGTCCCATATTCCCCAGAAGTACCATGATGGCACAGAGAAGGGGACAATACTGCTACCTGCATCACTAGCCACGATCAGCAGCCTCTTAAAACTTTGCCTCTCAGAGCACATTCTCACTATCTTCTCCTACAAAAAGTCTTCTTATTGCACATTTATCCAAAATAGAACAGTTAAATCTATTTTGAGTACCTTCTGCTGGATTCTAGTTACTTCGACATTCACTGTATTGTTTTGAGTTCCTTCTCAGGACTGAAGCATTTCCTAAAGTTTGCAAGTCAGAACAGGGTTTTCATTCGGTATGAGGCCAACATATAACACAAAACAGCCCTTTCTACAGATCTGCTTGTGTGCCTCTAATGCAGTAACTGATGGCCAGTGCATCTATCCAGCTCGAACACCTCCAGGGTAGTTCTGGGTCCATATGAACAGCATCTCTACTGCTGAAGGGCAAGCACCCTGGCACCAGCTACTTTTGGTGACGTGTTATCTATATCAGTTTAGCATAATACTTGCTGTAAAGGTGCCACTTGGCCCACAGAAACAACAAAACAGGTGCCATTTGGTAATCTAAAGAAGTCAGGCAAAAAAGAAAAGATGAGGGCAATGACTTCCTCAGCTCATCCAACACATCACAGCCAGAGTCAGGAACAGGACCAACATCTCCTAAATACCTTCTGAGCTCTTGGTGTTTGCAGGATGAGTAGTTCCCACTGTTCCTGATAGAACAGCTGTGGAATGCCTCTCTAAAGTCCTGCAGGTGATCTAAGGGAAGACAAATGAGCAATACACAGGCTGCTCACTCATTCCACAGCAAACAAGTAATACCAATTAAGCTCTGCTCAAAATTGCCCTGGGAAATGGCAAAAATGGAGGATGGCCCTCTTCCTTCCATCAGTAAAAAACAAAAGTCAAAACTAGGGTTCCTGACAAACTAGGAGATACTGCTGAATTTAAATGCATTTTCATGTTCATCTTCTATCAACAGCAACTTAGAAACACCTTGGACATTCCTCACTGAGCCACTAAACAGAAAGCAAATACACCAGCAACACAAAAAAATAGGAAAAAAGAAAAAATCGTACATTTCCAGCTCTGACGGAAGCAAATATAATCCAAAAATACTTCAGGTGCTTTCCAAGGAATAACAATCAAGCTACTTGACATCCTAATAATCAGCTCTTTCTTCATCTGCTTGTGTAGTTTTAACAGCAAAGTCAAGCTGTATGTCCTTCACTTTGTTATCCTCTAAAGAGATACTTTAATCACGCTTTATTCTGCACAGGGTACACTACACACATAGGCACAAGGAGACTAGTAAAATCAAATCTCTCTGTCTTCTAATATATACAGCAGCACAAATAAAAATAGACAAATTAGAGGAAAACACAAAGAATGTGAACAAGTGAGGAGAGAATCTCAGTCCAGGCAGAGAAATCCTCAAGGACTTACAAGAACCAAATCTCTTCAATGAGCCAATCTGTGGAGTCAACTGCATAAAGTGAATTATCCCATTCCCCAGTCCCAAACCCAGCAACAGGTTGTGCAGCAACAATAAAAACGTCCTTGTCTGCTTCTTCATGTACTGTCCACTGCTATCTTCCCTGACGATTCAAAGGAAAGTCAGGAAAATGGAAGGGAAGGATGCACAGAGAACCAGCTTTTTGCTCAGCAGTAACAGCGGAGGCAGAAGCAGACGGTACCTCAGGGATGAATCTGTCCACATTACCTTTGCCTCTTCTTCTGTGGGGTATCTGCCTACAACAGCCATAAAGTTTATTTCCAAGTAGTTTCAGTTTTTCTAGGGAGTCTGAGTACTTTTTGTATTTTCTTCTGTGACTCTCAGCCATGCTCAGCCTCTCCACTGCTTTGTATCATAGCGTGGATGGCAAATTCTATGTGACCTTACAAGCACTCATGCACCAGGTGCTCTATAAACAAATTAGCCACATCACTGAGTGATGCAATTCGCAGAAGTGCTGAGCACAACAGGTCCTTTTGACTTAACTACATCTATATAGCTCAGACCTGCTTCAGCGGAAAGTGAAATAACATTTTATAAGGAACTTATATAAGGAACTTCTCTCCATAAATGTATTTGTTTGTTTAAATTCCTTCTTGCACCATCAATCACCCAGATGAGCTTTCTTACTTGTTTGGAACATCTTGAAGTCTAACAAGTTAAAATATAAGAGGGGTGATTTTCATGACACTTTTTTCTTTAGCTCAACTTTGTTGCCTAAACATTTTCTACTGCAGTACCAGACTTGCCATTTTCTCTACGCTACCTCTGGGCACCAGGGAATGTCATTAGTTAGAGCAGTCAGTTTTCCCCTTCCCTACAGAAATCAAATGTGTCATTTCTACAGTGCTCACAGTTTCTGTAAGTCAACAGAGTAACAGTCTTCATACCTTTTTCAAACCAAGCAGGTTCTGCTCATAACACTGAATCTATGTTAGTGAGATAGTTTATTGTTAATTAGTTTCCCAGTTTTTTGGGAAAATTAATGAAAATTAATGGGGATTTTAAGCAAAGAGGCTATGAGCTTTCACAGAGAGGAAGCCTGATATTAAATCGTATGATTTCAGCGTTTGGAGAGAAGGCATTTCAAGCTGCCTGCAATAGGAGATACTGATTTGGCACCGATAAGAATCAAATTACTTTTTAGGCTGAGATTTTTGAAACTCTTGCTGTAAATATCTTCTTGTTGACACTTTGAAAACTCATTTTACAAATTACTTGATATTTATCAAACAGATCATGCTATTTTTCAAACATCACCACCGCCCTCCTGCCCCAGATATGCCCATTAACCCATCTGAGAACAACAGATACCCATTTGGATGGAACCACTTATTGTATGGTTTTTCGTATTCTATATCTACTTTTTCCTCTTGTAAGCTCTATTCAAATGATCCGCTGGGTTTTTTTGTCATTGCATTTTTAAAGGGCTCACCTTGTCACTCATTAGAACCTTTGCACTACAGCTCTGCCCAAGGGTTCTAACCTACATAACGTTTCTGCAGCCACTCAGGCACAGAAACCCCGCGCTCATCTCATGAAAGACAGATCAAACAGTTTGGGCCAAAGCTCTACCTGGTGGAAAACTACATTTAAAAGAAATCTCTAAAGTAGAACTCTCTTCACAAAATGTGCATTACTCCTAGCTGGGGACACAAACGGCAACGTGTTTGGAACTTTTCTGCTCTGTAAACCCAGTGCTAACAGGACAGCGTGTGTGCTATACAAAGTCACTATCCTATTCACCCAGATGACTTACTGATTTTGAGGTTACACCTCAAATCATGAACTTACACATAATTTAAGCTATCTAGCTGACCTACATGATGTTGATGTTCCATTAATTTCTGTTCCATAATTAAATGCACCTCAGCAGCAAAGCTGCAGAATTTAGCGCAGCACACAGCACAACTAGGCTTTGAAGTTTAATCTTGCCGAAACCAAGATATGTTTTTGTCAGTGAAGATTATAACATTTATGCTACTTTTCACGTGTCATAACAGATTTACTGCTTATTTTTTACAGCCTTTCCTGGGGACCAGCATATTCTTGCCATTTTAATGTCACAGTTTAGTTTTCAAAGGTAGCTGCTTAATATTTTAAGTTTTGCTTGCATGAAAACGGAACAAGTAGCCAAAGTACAGCTTTTGACAAACTTCCCATTGATATTTGTTCTGCGATGAACTTTAGGGAGGAAGAACAGGTTAACGGGTGAATCCAGAAGCCAAGTTCTGAAATCCGGTCTGCTAAATGGCCCCAGGAAACACACAGGTTCTTACTATACAAGCTTCTTTAGCTTTCTTGGGGTTTAGATTTAAATGGATATGGTAATGTCTTATGTACCTCTCTATAGAGTTTTCAGATCACAATATTGTTTTAGCACCAGGAACTTTCCACATTGTTGCCAGAGATTAGAATAATGCACCTCACCCAGTCTCAAGGTGTTTAGTGGATTGCTTTGGATCAGAAGACACCATTAAGAAGAAGAGAGCACATGAGTACTTTAGTGAAAAGTATATCAAACACCTGTGAAAATTAGTTGGATTATGACTATGGAAAGAGAACTAAACCATCTCTCGCAAGTGCTACACAATAATAGTCAATGAATTATTTATGACGGAGCTTGACGGCAAGCAGATCAAGGAAACATGGCAAAAGGCATCACAATGTCTATTAACCAGAAGCCTGTATGTGAAATGCCAGCAGCCAGGTTTTGAGCCATGACCCAACATCCCCAGGAGGTCAGAACTGAAAAAAACCCAAGCTCTAAGTGAATAAGAGACATTTCTGTGTAAATGTCAGATACATTAAGGCACTTTTTAGAGTTTTAGAACTTTTAAGTCCTTCACATACACACAGCCCATGAGATTTTTCTCAAAATCCAAGCTCTAAACAATTAATCATCAGTGAACAGCTACAACTTCTCTAAAAACATCCTAACTGTTCAGTCAGAGCATCACGCTGAATTAAATTATAATAGCTATATTTAAAGCTCAAGACTAATAAACCAGCATATGAACAGCCCTATTTTTCTTCTCTTATCAGCTTTCCAAGTGACTGCCTAATTCTACTGGAAATGTAAGGTATCCTATTAACTGTGAATAAAACAAGGCTGTGCTGAACTGAGGGGTTATGGCTACATATTTCAGTAGATTGATTGCATTGACTCACACACTGATGCACTATTCGAACACCTAACATTCAGCAAAGGATGAAACAGCACAGCTGAACTTAAAACCTTTTAGTTTACCTAAAATTCAAAACAGTCAGAGGTAGGAAATCCTCAAGCGCTAAAACGACGATTAAAAATAACAAATAAAGATAACTTTACATTAGGAAAAGGGAAGCTGCCTCCTCCTAACACAGTTAAAACATGAATGGCTATTCTACGGAGATGCACATCTTACACGAGAACTTACACAAAACCCAAACCTGGGTTACAATATGGAATTTATGACAATGACTCCAATTAAGCTTTAATGTTCAAATTTCATTGATGGAGAAATGCCAAGGGAGTGGCAAATTCCAATTTTTGTTACTGCTTCTCTCTTCTAGGAGATACTTTCCTTTTCTACTTAGCAGATTGTCCAGTTACATATCTACTTACTCTTTGATGGTTGTATTATGGCAGCAGAGAAATGTATGGGAAGAGAAGGCTGGAATGAAAAGGCTGAATATCCAGAAAACAGAAGCCTGTTTTCTGGATATTAATAAACTTCATAATGGGAGTTCTCTTAGTAGCACTCCCTTGGTTTATTGCATCCTTTCAGGTTAAGAAGTTGGAACATACATTGTCATTTGTGTCCCAGAATGGAAAGGATTTGTTGTGCTAAACAATTATAAGATCGGTAAAATTTTTACTGAGATGGAATCTCATGAAGACATTGCTTAACATTATCAAATCAATTCATTGTGTGATGCTAACACAGTCGAACACCTGAACAGCTCACGTCCTACACTGGTGTTATTATCAGTTCATGTAAAAAAGGCTAAGACCTTCTGGGTAAGAAAATTTCAAACATACATGAATTTTGTTTAAAGCTGTAAAAGACTATGCTCACGTGCAACTAGAACTACAGTCAGGCTTCCACCCCCCTCAAATGGATTGTGATCTGTTGTTCGGCTTTCTGTAGGGCAACGCTATAAAGCCAGCCACAGGTTCAGCAGGATTGTTTGCCCTGTGGCGTAAGTCACAGATGAAGCGTTCCAAAGCATCTCCATTCGAGGAAGTCAGTGGCTCTCCTGGTCAAAGAAATAAAGTAGCCAGCAGAAGTCATAGCAAGACCCATTGCAGCCCCCGTTACAGCTAGGTTGTGCTTTTCAATATTGGTGAAAACAACAACTGGAGCAAAATAAAGGAAGATAACACCAGATGGCTTTGACACTCCTTTTCATCAGGACAGACATGGAAGTCTGCTCTTCTCTCTCTCTAAATGCCATTTTAATGTCGCTACAGTTCACTGTCATGATCTTTGACAAGAACATGCAATTTACTTAAATGCTTATTAGCAGACAAGGAAATCCAGACCTATTTATGAGAATGAAGGTAAGAAATCAGGCATATAAAATCTGAGGCTATCCAAAAGGGTCATACTACTCTGACTTGGTCCACATTTCACCTCTCTCATGTATTATTGTTTGATTTAGTGACATAAACTTTATAAATCTTGCAGTTCAAAAGTAATTTGAATTAATAATTCTACGAAGACAGATAAACCTCTCTTAGTTAGTGCTCCAACAGACATACATTTTTTAAAATATTCTGACATTGAAGTGCCAGTTTAATATCTTTGTAAATGTCACCAGTCATGTTCTTTCTACTTTTAAATTACCACAGTTCTTTTAGTAGTGTGATTGCTTCAAGACAAGGAAAAAACCCACATACTATTTTAAAAACCTAAATAATTATTTGTATTACCGCAAAGCGTCCTGTATTCAAAATTACTTGAAATGTTATCAAGCTTGCATTCAAAAGTCTTGAAACTGTCTCCAAAAAGCAGCCACGTTTGCAAAAAAAAAATGAGACGTCGTCATGAGAAGAAATGACAAGTAGGATGAGAGTGTTGTGATATAGCATAGATACAGCAGCAGATGGAAAAAAAAGGAAAAAAAAAAAAGAAAAATTGGTCCCTGCAGCTAGGCAGCCCTTGGGCAGCAGCTTCTATGCCCTTTATATACTAATCAGTGGACAGAACACAAGATGAAGTTCCTCTTCAAAAAAAAAGGGGCTTCGCCCTTTTTTATTTTAATGTTTTTCCTCCATTATATCGTGTATTTTATCTGTGCAGGAGATGGTATCAGAGCAGGTTCCTTGGACACAACGTGATGTGCTGTGCGCTCCAGGGATGGCCTCATCACAGCCCAGAGCCTCTTGAATGCTTTATAACGCACCCTCTCTGAATACGGCCCAGATGGTTGCTGGGGTTATTTCTGAGCACACATACCAGGTCATGTTTCCTAAGTGAACCAGTATGCAGGGACATGCCCAGTCTACAAATCCTCACCAGAACATATGTATAAGGTAAATGCTAAACTGTCAAAGTCTAATATTCCTACAGTTAAACTGCAGCAGAAATGTAGATGCCTAGAAGGTTGTACAGGCACTTAGACCCTACGTGTCTACAACTTAGATGGAAAAAAAGGGGCTTGTGCCCTCATGGTACTTAAGTGACCTAAACACGTTTTAGAGTTGGCAAGTTCCCTCCCCTACAGGAACTTAAAATACACCTTGTATATTCCTGTGACCTCCGTGTCACTCTCCTGCCATAGAAGATACTCCCCAATTTCAAAGATAATTTCCATCCAAATTTTCTGACATTGGTTTCTATTCTGTCATCAGTGCTTGAGGTTACTGTGTCCTCTTCCTTTATATTAACAGGATGAAACTTCTTTGGCTCAGATTCCATTGCATGAAATATAAATGCAGCAGTAAATAAGAAGTAGTCTGAGGTCAGTGGAGAAGTAGTCAGTGTAACAGTATTTTTCAAGACTGTATGAAGCAAATGAAACATAAACAGCATGTTTAGCTTATTTCAGCATCCCTTCATAATTAACCCTTTATAAAACAGACAAACACATTTCTTAAATCACCTACTGAGCAGACACAGGTCTCAGAAACAGAATTCAAAGTTTGCAGATGCACTGGGAAAAGTATTGCCAATTTTTGCCATATTTTTGGCTGTGTAAATACTTCCGAAAACACAGGGAAAATATTACCTTGTGTTAATATCAACATCTGCCCCTAGACAGTGAGTCATCCTCTGAAGTAGCATTAGGGTAAATGCATACTAAAACCTGTCATCACAAAACTTCATTCCTTTATATATGCAACATAAACAACGCCGAACACACCGCAGTGTAACAGAGCACAGGAGGAACATCTCTTACTTCCTCAGTGGAATGTGTTCTAAGCACATAAAACCTCTATTAATAAGAAGGGCTCCAATTTTTCCCCCTCACCTTTTGTTCTTTCTGTTTGCTCTTGTTCTTCCTACTTTTAAGTCTCCTTAGGCATCAGTAGAAAAAGCGTTACCCATAGAGATTTGAAGTGGCCACAGCAATTGCACAGCAATTCCAGCTGTAGGATCTAGGTCTGGATATCAGGCTATTCCTCACTTTTTGAACCATTTAACGCTAGCAAGCAAGCACACCAAGTGTAAGGCACTGCAATATGTTAATCTAGCCACTGCCCTGATTCAATTCGCCCAGAAAATTGCTTGAGGTGTTTGGGACTGCAGTTAAGGCTAGAAGAGTCTGAAAAAAGAGTATTTAGTGGTGGAGGGATTTTTAATATTATTTTTAAGAAACCAAACCCTCCCTCAGCTAAAACTCATGGGCCTAATTAGAGGCTAATTAAAGTTACTTGCTGCTGCTTAGTTGAATTACAGATCAGTAGACATATTTTAAGTGGCAGGTATAAAATTTAGCCTTTTCTATCTCTCCCTTTTGTCTCTGCTTCCAACAACCAGAACTTTCCCAACCAGCAAGTTCATTCAATTCACATTAGAATAATTGTCCATCTTTACCCTCAGCCTCACAACTTGTAGATTCCCGCTATAATTTGGTGTAAGGAGACAAAATTAATGTTAATAAAATAACAACCCTTGCTTGCCATTGTTACCATGCTGTGGCTTGTGACCTTGCTGTTGGATATAACAGTTACTATACACTGGGAATATCCAGCTATGTGTACAGAGCTAGAAATAGGGAGGTGACTGCACCAAAATAACAGGTAAATTAGTTCGTTTGGTCTACAAATCTGAGATAAAATCTTATATGAGAAACATAGACAACAAGAATTCCTGTAGCAGCTAAGGATGAGATGCAGAGGTCCATCTCCATTGAGACACCCAAATAGCTGACAGATTTTTCCGAAGTGCTCAGCCTGTAGCACAGCT
The DNA here is from genome assembly GCA_013399365.1 of Pampusana beccarii. Lineage (NCBI taxonomy): Eukaryota > Metazoa > Chordata > Aves > Columbiformes > Columbidae > Pampusana > Pampusana beccarii. Next base: position 225,055 of record VWYH01009810.1, on the reverse strand, counting down.
CTGCACAAGCACCAGGCTTGTCTACAGGCATCTAATGTTTGTTTTGCAAGACACCCAGGCGTCATGGAACAGTAGGTCAAATACATTCTTCAATAACATTTAATAAAACACACATTGCCACATTTAAGAGCTTATCTAAATTAGCAGATCCTCAGCAACACTGCCTTTAATTTTAGTTATCCATTTCTGGTTGTAATACTTTGCTAGACAACAGCAGGAGGCATAATTTCAATACGTACATAATTCATTTTCATTAAGTTGGAATGCCATCATATTCTTATTGTCTGGTTATTTGGGTTTAGTAGGACCAGCAGAATGCTCTTTTGTTTGGTTTGGTGGTTATTTTTGTGAGAGGTTGTTTTGTTTTAATCAGACAGTTCTCCAATCCTGTTGTCACAGCAACAGTGGACATAACTAGTTGACACAATCTTTTCCTCCAAATCTTCAGTGCTATTCAGATTGCAGATTGAATTTAATAAGCCAATTTAACAGCCTACCTGAATCCTAATTGCAAGTTTTCCTAATAATATGGCATTATCCTTTTCAGTACATTCTGAAAGAGTTCAGTAAATTATTTTCTTATAGACTAGAGTGGTGTTTTTTCTTTGCTTAACTATAAGTTAGGTGCTTTTCTCCCCTTCAATTTCAGATAAGTATTCAGCCTTGTAAATTTAGATCATTTATTAATGTGTTAAAAGATTTTTCAGGCTGGAAAATTTAGCACTGTGTTTTACAGTGACAGGGCTGGATTTCCAATATTATACGGTACGGCCAATATACCTTTGGGTGTGTTGTTTTGTTTGTTTTTGCTGTTGTTTTTTAAGGAAGAAGAGTCAGATTTTCCACTGACTTCATAGGTTCAACTTCTAAGCAGAGAATATATTCTAAGTATGAACATATTCACCCCAAAACAAAAACAATGAGTGCAGTGCGCTCCCTTGAAAAGAACAGAACAGTTTCAAGCTGGCCAGTCCACTCTATTATATCAATATAGTCTGAATTAAAACATCTCTCTTAAGAAGTTTCCAGCCCTAGGTGGTAAGAGCTCCACAGCATTCTCAAAGATAACCATGACACTGAGGTACAGTATCGCCACGATTGATGCAGATGGATCGTTCAATGCCACTATCACCGCGTTCTTCATAACAACAAAATATCAGAAAGCAACATTCATTACAAGACTCCTTATTTAACACTCTTGTAACGTTTACAGAAACATTTCTTTCGACAGTGAAAAACAGAATAAAGTATGCTGAATTCTTTTCCATGTAAAAGAAGTACATGTTGAATAAATTAGCTGTTTTAACTTGTATGCATCACTGGTGTCACAGGGAACAATGCTATTATGACTCCAATCTAAAAATCCTGGCCTGTAAGTTTGGAAGTCAGCCATCTCAACTGCAAAAGATAAATAGTGATCTCAGGCAACTCTAAGAAATAACGTGAAAGAAAATAATGTAAAAGTTACGTGAAAGGTGATATGCCGGGTTTTCAGACAGTGTGCAGCAGGCTGGTGGCAGGGATGATAAGTTGGTTTACATCAGCTGCAGATCTGATCACTCACTTTACAAAACTGCACTGAAGTTCCTCTTCAACATTTCAGCCCAACATTTCAGTGCTGTCAACGGAAGAAAGTGTTGTAGGGTACCTGTCAGGTAGTCTTTGCTGGAAAAGCACTCTTTTGTACCACCACAAATACAGCCCAGGAGACTGAGAGCTGGAATGTGCCAATCACAAGTACTGCGGTAACTCACAATGATGAGGGGTCCCTCACAGAGCTGGACTGTAGATGAATTAAGAACTTGAAGAGACTTTCAGTCACAATCTATCTGGAAAATCAAAAGAACCATTCTCATAAATTCATCCAATTCAGTAGGTTAATGCCTAATTACTATGTGAACTATGTTTTTATTTTGCACTGAAATTAATTTATGTATACTTAAATTATGTATGTATTCTATGTTCTTTCCCTCGGTATTGTTGATATCAGTAAAGAGGGGGTACCCAAAGGGAGACAACAGCAAAGAGAAAACAATCATCTCCACATATTCAGTTCTGTGGATTTAATTACATCTCTAACATTAATTTAAATCATGATACTGGTATTTGGTATTAAGCTGTCAGTAATCCTTAACCATCATTTAGTAACCCTTTAACAGTATCACAGGGGAAGAAATTGAGTTTTTGCATGAACTAATATTTTACTATAATGACACCCAGCAAGCATAATAGGCACAGTGTAGAGAGAGAACAAAACACCCAGTTTTTTCTCCAAGACATGCATAGAAAAGGCAAAGCTGAGGAAGAGATGATAGAGCACAAGGAGAGAGAGGGGAACATTATCGGTCATGACCACACAGCGCAACACAGCTCAGCACCAGCCTAATTCGTCAAGAGACAAAGGAGATTTTAAGGAGCTAGTGAAGTCCTTGGACAGATGTTTACAGGGAGCTCCCCCCATCTTGTGCTCAAAGTGTGAGAGTCAGCTTTTGATGCCAAGTAGAACATTGCCTGAATTATTATACCAAATGAGAGAGCATCCCAGGGAACCAAAGGCAACTTACAGCCTCCCCTTCCGCAACAAGTACATCCAAAACTTAAGTGCCCACAAACTCTTTGCATTGACCTCACATACACAAAAACAAGAGCCTGTTTTGTCCTCACTTGACTCTCATATCTAACTGATTACTTTGTGTAGAAAATATATGTTTTTCTAACAGAATTACTACTTGACTACATCACTCCTCTTAATTTTCTATGAACATCGAATAATTCTCCTAAAAGTGGCTTCACAGCAGGGGCAGGAAAGGTCGGTTTTGTCAATGACTCACTGACTACAAAAAGGAACCTCTAAATCCTCTATCAGTACTAAGCAGTAATGCTCCAGTTCATTGTATAAATCATTCTACAGAAAGTAGTTCCTGTAGTCACTGGCTAAATAGTGTGTTCATTTCTGCGTGCTATCAACCTTAATATTTAGTTTCCTCTTTAAACAAAACTAGTTGATAACTCAAGCAAATTAGTGGATTATTTACTCTCTAGCTTTTCCTGAATGGCTACAAGTGAAGTGAGTGCACATGCATGTGTGTATATGTATATGGTTATAGAAGGGAATTAAAGTCTAGGGCCTAAAACCTGCTAAAAACTCAAAAAGCTTTGGTTCAATTTGTCCTACAAAAAAGCAACTTCCACATTTGGTGTGTGGTGGTGTAGACAGGATTTTGTAACAATAAGGAAAACAGCAAACAGCATGGTCTCAAACCAGTTTAGCATTTAAAGTCTGAATCCATTTGTGACATTTTCTTGAGAATTTTTTTTAGTGAGGTTTGTGAATTTTTCTCTACTCATGATATTTTTCTCAAAACTGGAGCTTATTTGTTGTAATAAATACTTACTCACATACAGCCACTATACTGTGAGCAGGCAAAATTTTCTCTTACTAATACTACCAGTATTTTAATTCATTTGAAAAGTGCTTTTGTAATTTTGCATGAGAGTTATGTTGTATAGACTTTTCCAATTACAGCAAGAGTGGGTGATGAGTTTGCTAACCAGAGCCATCAATGATAAAGTGCTGTCCTCAACAAAAGGAATAATGGTCTAGAACAGAAGCAGCCAAAAATTCTATGAGTCTTTTGCCCTTTCAAAGAAAAATTATTATGTCATGTACCTCTAAGGCATCAGAATTTGACAACAAGTAACATCAGGTCACTCTAAGAATAAGACTGGAAGTGCTGCTTTGTGCTAGCATTTTTCAAAAGGAAAAATTGCCTTTTAACACACAATACTCTTTCCAAGTCGCTGAGCGCATTGTATTCCTGTAGCATTAGATGATTTGATAAGAGAGACGTCGAGTCGTTCTAAGGGTATCTACTGTGAAGTCCAAACAAATCACAGAGGGCTTTGTACAGGAGCTCAGGTTTTTTTTAAACTAACCTGTTCAGATACCAAGAGCTCTCAGTCCTGCAGGGAAAAAAAAAGAAAAAAGTCCAATTTAACCTGCTTTTGGCCAAGTTTTTGCAGTCTGTGGTGAACTCTGTGCTGCAGTGAGACCCAGAATGGCTGAGCTTGGTGTATCACATCACAATCACTGGCTTGACTTCGGGTTCTGTTTCTTGCTCTTTCCCTGCTTTTCTGTGTTGAATTAACTGAGAACAGAGCACTTGAAAAGCTTATTTAGTTTACAAAATAGTGTATGGATTTCTACCATTGCAGAGAATTAATCCAAATCAATATGACAGTGATGGATCTCGATGATGCTTCACAAATTTGCGTACTTGATATTTTTTTAAAAAAGGAAATACAAGGAAAAAAAAAAAAAGAAATGTTGTTTGCCAAGTTAAAACATCTCCTGTCTGGACAGAACTCTTTCTTTTCTTGGTTTGTTGTTTTAGAAGAAAATCCCCAAACAAGTAGTTAATATTTTTCATTCCAACTAACCAAAAAATATTTTCTCTTATTTTATCTTCTACTTCTGTGAAGAAATTCAGTTTTTCACACAGCTTTATTTAACTTATAACTCATTGTTAAGATGTGTCTGAAGACTGATTTGCATGAAAAACCCCGGAAAAGCAGCTGTTTAGCAACGAAGCTTTAGGAGATCAAAAATCTCTGAGATTTACTGGAAGGCCTTTGCATGGTTTTAATCAATCACAGAGGTCAATTGCTCCATATGCAGAATCTAATATAAGATTTTTAGACTTACAGACCAAAATCTTTGGCCTGATTTTTAACAAGACAAGCATTTCTTGCCTAACTGCAGAAACTCAAGTTCAAACAATTTCCCTTACATTCTCTTTTCTCCCAATGTCAGGAAAACAAGAAATAAATGTAAATGTAAAATGGGAAGTACGAGGCTTCTGAGCTTCCCAAATGCACTGTGAGGATAAAGTGTCAAGTTTGATGAATCCTACTATGACGTGCATTGTGAAAAGCTTATCAATAAAATATCAGGAAAGGATTAGAGGCAATGTCACTGTAACAAAGTGGATTAAAATAGTTCTAACTGCTTTGAAAAACACCTTTACTTCTCCATCTGCAATATCTGCTCATACCCAACCAACCACCGTCTCATGCATATATCATTACTCTCCCTAAGTAACAGAATTACAAAGTATTACTGCTTTTCAAAATACTTCTGCATTAATTGACTAAAGGGAAACGTCACTGCTATGTGGAAAGGCTGTGGAGCTATGAGCTAAATCGAGCCCACTGGCTTCGCTAATCACAATGAAACTAAAGCTACAGTTCCTCAGGAGCACCATTAACATCTGTCTGTCTGTCCGTCCCATCCATCCAATTTTGTTCTAAAAGATTTCCTTTTGATACCTAAGATCTTATCTAGGAAACACTAATCAATCCAGACACCACTCGAGATTGACCTGGGAAATATTCATCAATACTTGCTGTCTCTGATGTGAACCAGTTTGGTTTGAGCTATAACTAATCCAGCAAAAGACAGCAATTAAGAATAAATGTTATCAAGATATTCAAGATGACATGTGAGTGTCAAGGCTACTGATCATTAAATGAAGTGAAGTAACTGGCAGGTGGGATGAAGAAATAGTCATACGGCTACCTTAAAGGCTAATAAATTTCCTTCTCTCCTTCCCACCCCTGTTCTAAGCTGCTGCAAATGATGTGAAATAATTGCTTTGACGGACTTATTTTCCCCCTAGACCAGCTGTGTTGATCTCCCTTAGGTTCTTCAAGCAGAGTGATGGCAGATTTTAATCTTCCTTTGCCCACCGTGGCAGCTGTACAAACACTTCATTTACATAAGAATGGTGGTAAATATGTGCTATTGGTGTGTGGGGGCTGGGGGGTGTTGTTCTGTATCCTTCTTTATAATTCATTGAATTTTATGCTATGAGTAGGTGCTAAATTGGGAATGAATAAATGCTTTTCAAACCTGCACTTGGCATCAAATATATGCTTATTCTCTTACAGATGAACCACATTTTTAGCTTAGCAATTTTTGCATCTATCCGGTGCCAAGGCAAGGGAGTTGTGTAACATGTATTTAAGAAAGATTTAGCAAGAAAAGGGAATTTTTCTGCCAAAAAAAAAAAAAATCCATATTCTTACAATACTTTTTATTCCAGTTATTTGCATAGAGCTCAGGCTATGGCATATGGCATCTGTTAACTCTTCTACAATTATGTCAACAATCTTCAGAAAGATTACGAGTAACTTTTCTCTTTGAGGTTATGTAGTTCTTAGGCAACTTAAAATGCAGCTGCCTGCCTTAGTTTTCTCTTGATGCTTCCCTACAGATATCATTACTGAGAATTTACTGAGTCACTCTCAGTAAATGGTAAGTGTAGGATTATTTTTTTTATGAAGAGGAGAACCAAGACAGTTTATCTTTAGCATATTTAGGAATTTATTGTATGTCAAATCAAGTATAAAAATATAATTTGCCAAGCACAGAAATGGTGATAAGATAAAATCTACTCTGTCTGCTGATCAACAGGAAAGCAGCCATTGTCCCTACTCTTCCAAAGCACTAAGACATAAAATTGAACTGGAAAACTGGCATCTCATCAGTTTCCTTGGTTTCTTCCTTTTCGTATACAAACATGGGAGCGTAAAGCATTTGCTGTATGCATGTATGTATGCACACCTATCTCCACGTATATATTAATACATATAGATATATTTCTATATATCTCTATGGATAAATAAGTGCTTCTTTCCTGCACCAGCTGACCGCTCTGAAGCATACACCTAGCTAGGAAAGCAGACAAATGCTTTTTGGAGCAGATACATCTATTTCCATAGTGTGTTGGCAGGAGATGGTAGTAATGATTAAAGAACTGGTTCTATTCTTGCTAAGAGCCAACTGGCTGGGAGGACGCTTTGGGGCATCGTGGATATGATATGTTGGTAGTTCCTCAACTGCAGAGAAAAAATGAATTTATATGCAGGTATCTGAAATCTCTGTCTATTCCATGCTCGTCACACAGCTACCTAGGCTTGCTCTTTGCAAGGATGCTGCAAATCATGTCTGAAGGCTCCGAGCCAAAACCTGACAGGTCTTTCTTTACACTACCTCTGACCACACTTTGCCAACCTTGGAGTTCAGTTAAGCTGTCTCCAAATCTGCAGCACTGTGATTGAAAGCAGTGTCAGGCTCTGTCACAGCTGATCCTTGTTGACAGTGATCAGAATTAATGCGTGAACCACTACTGTTTGAACTAAACAGCATCTATACCTGCGAACTGGAACAATTTCAGATGTACAACAGAGCAGGCAAAGCAGGGAGGGTAGGCATAATGAGTGCTAGTGAGTAGGTTACACACATGTATTTGTCAGAGCTTTCAAATGCCATAACAAAATAGAAGACATGGACTTTTTCCCAAGAGCATATAGAAAGTTCTTAGCCTCCAATTACTGCAGAGTTAAGCTAAAAATGGGGAGAGCAGTGAACTCTTGAAAGAGGATGGGCATCAAATTTCAGAATTGGAAGTATTTATTCATTTTATCTTTGTTTAACTCACACAAAATATAGATAGATAGGAGCTCTGAGAGTTACCTGGTGTTTTTGTTGCAGGTAGAAAAAAGTGTCCCTGCATCCATCACCACTTAAAATTGACGCAAAGTGTTCTTTTCTGCTGAGAAAAAATGGTGGTAGTGTGAAAACAAATTGCAACTTAAAATTTCATGCACAGTGAGCAGTGCTCCACAGAGAAACAACATGTTCAAGAAATCAGAAACATGTAGAGATCAAACAAAATCTCCAGCCAAACTGAGAGAAACTGGTAGGATGAAAGGGAGCTATGTAGTTCTTCTGGTCTACACTGACAAAATAATTCCTTCCTTCCTTTCTTCCATCCTTCCTTCCCTCAAACTGTTCATTTACTTTCCCTTTTAGCAAATTCACAGTTGCAATTTTTGCCATCACAGTCACTCCTTTTTCTACAGAACACACTTCTCAGAACACCCATGAAAACAAACTGATGAGCTCCAGACCGTCTCTTTTTCTCCAGCTGAGTATTGTCAACTATGCAATTTTTGAGTCCTTTCTATCACTAACCAAGTTTCATGTTTACTGTGTGGCTGCCAATTCTATACTTTTTACAAAGGCCTTGTTTGGCTCTTAACATTTCTGCTTTAGGTATTAAGGAAATTCAAAGTCATATATATAAATCTTGCAGAAGATTTATTAATGAGAAGCCTAGCAAAAGGATAGCAGCTGGATACTGAACTACCACCTAGATAGCAATATCCTTTACAGTGCCAAGTATGCCACAGTAAGCGATGTTGTAAACCCTATGACTTTTTGAGGCTGTAAATGAGACTGGCTGTTCCTCAGTCCTTGTTAAAAGAAATTGTCCACACTCTGGACGGACACAAAACAGAATGGGGATTCATATGGAGAGAGGGAATATATTTCCTACAGCTACCAGATTGAATGACAGATTTTTACCTCCTACGTGCTTAGAATGATGGCCCAAATTCTTCATTCCAACAGAAGCGAGGACATTGATGAGTTTATTTTAGTGATTAGAGTTGCTTCTTACATTACTAAAAACGTAACACAGGGGTATTGCAGGTTATTAGAAACGTATGATTACAAATGCATTTTATTCTCCTGAGCTTTAATTGGTCTGCAGTGGTCGTTTTTGTTCTTTTACTTTAAAAAGTAAAGCCATCAACAATGTAAGTTAAACAAGTACACAAATCAGGTCGGGAATAGAGGAAACACTAGTGACAGGAGTGTATAAAACATCAAGGGATGATGCTTTACACACTTCACATTGTTTTAGTGGGTTATGACTCCTCTAACCTAAATCAACTGATTAAAATCCAATTAGGAGTGTGGCACCTAGCACCTTCTTTAGGGGACTGAAGAGCAGTTTTTGTGGTGGTGTTTTTGTTGTTTGTTTGCTTTTCGTCCAACCCAGCCAAAGAAGATAAATGTTGTGGGTCTGTGTTTTACAGTAGCATTCACCTTGGATGCAGATATCTGATATTTAATTACTGCCTCTGACAAAGGATACACACCCACTTCTCAGTTCCTTAGAAACTGCTCTAACCAGCCACTCCACTGTATTTATTCTGTTGGTTTGCATGCGTTATGCCCTTCTCTTCAAAGTTTTATCTGATTTTATCTACATTGTACACAGGCTAGAAGAACCTGTCTCTAACACAGACAATGTATTTGCTATTCATCACAGGCTGGAGAACTCTTTCCACCTGAGCACTGCCTGGTGTTCACAGTAACTGAGGCTCAGGTCTCCATCCTCAGGCATAACTCCAACTTCAGAAATGACAGTCTCCTGGCATCTCTGCAGTGTGCCACCAGAGACAATCAATGAATAATAGAAAAATCAGTATTTGTGGGACTAGGCCTATAATTTTCTGTCAGAAACTCCAGGTTTGCACGCAAAGGGTACACAAAGAATGAAATACAAAAGCAGAAAAAAAAAATAAAAATCAATTTTAAAATCCTATGCGGACACTTGACTAATCCCGTCATTCACAAAAAAATGTCTCACAGGTATTAGCCCACATAGAGACAACAGCAAGGAATCAAGCCAGTGCAGTTTAAGAGCCTCCTGATATTGCCATTCAGTTGACACCTACATTAACCGTGGCAGTATAATATAAAGTAAATCAGCACAAGCCCAATTCGGTTGCAATACACAAATGTATTTAGCCACAGAGAGTTGCTGGGACAGAGCCTGGCTACTGTTTCTTCCTCCCAAACACAGCATAAATTATCATACACGGCCTAATAGTCCAGCAGGTCCTTCTCGCTCTTGGCATGAGGCCTTGGGCCTTTTTCCCGATTGCTGTTCCATAAAATTATCTCTGGCTGTACACACATGTAGAAAGAGAAAGCTCATGGCCCATGAGTTTACTCTCTAAACAGGAATGAAAGACAAGAGGTGAGAGCTACTTTTAGGAAGAAGGGCCTGAGGGCAACCTTTAAAGCCTTGGGCAGTGAAGGGAGCGGACAGGCTCAGGCACATGGCTGTGCAAGTCACCCAGCCCTCAACAGGGAGGAAGGACATCTCTGAAGTTTGGTCTTGACCAGAGTCTTCCAAATCGTAGTAAGAGCTGTACTTTAGAGCAATGGGGTGTTACTGGTAATTTGTGTGTTCTAGGAATTCTTGTATGAGATGACAAGGAGCTAAGGTAAGGTTTTAAGACACCTCAAAATTCAGGCACAGAAAAGAGGCTTTCAAAGTAATTCCTCTCCATCATTGCTTAGTTATCATCAACATAAAAATCCAGCTCAGTTTTGAAAGAAGTCTCACATTTGCATCACTTCTGTGCAAAACTGTTTTGCATTGTAATCAACATTAAAGATGTTGCTAAGATCTTAAGAAATAACAGTGATTTGCCCTAGGTAAAAAGCCAAGCTTCTTTGCCAGCATCAGTTTTTGAAAAGTTAAGTTTATATAATAAACACTTCGGACAGCTTGCCCCAGAAAAGATCAAACACCACTTATTTCTTACTTTTCTGTATATCAATTGTTTTCCTCTATTGAGAAGCTGCCAGACTCAAACTGTTGAGTACCATGCAGCAACAAAAGAAGTCTTAACAGGACTGAAATTATTTTTTCTTGATTGCAGGATCTCAAAAGCCTCACTGCTTCCTCTTAACTAAGTGTACTTTAAAAATGTTCTCTCGATTTAGAAAAGAAATGGGCATATGAGAAGTAGAGAGGAAGGAGTCAAAGGGAGAGTATTCTCTTCCTCTATTTAACATCTTCTGGAAAAAGCTTGAGATGGTAGAGGACAAAATTTTATGTTTTTTACAGCCTTATATTTCTGAGTAGCTCAAATCTCAACTTTATAGCCTCAGAGAAAACAAAATCTGTCAAATTCGTCAGACTTTACAAACAACCTCGAAAACTTTTATTTCTTTAATACGCTTATTAGCTTCAAGGTAAAATCATGTTTTACCTTGAACTTACTCTACATTCAACTCATTTTAGACATCAGGCTCAAACGCAGAATTTAATTCTAGCAAGTAAGTGCACTAGCAATAACAATGTTTGCCAGCAATTCAGAAGACACACAAAGAGTAATGCGATCACAAGTTGCTTCCAATGACCCAAATGATGATGCTATAGAAAAGCCTAACACTAGTTCCAGCTACCCCAGCTGGCTTCCAATTTCCACAGCAAAAGAGAAGCGACATAAACTTGTGGCTGTAAAATTAAAGGCTCCAAAATGACAGTCTTGTCTCCGCCTACAATGCAAGAGGGTTAAGATAAATCAAACGTGTCACAAAGCAGTGTTTCAGTCTGAAGTTATCAACTGTACCCAACATCATCGGGTACAATTAATCATGTAATTCACATATGGCTGTTGACCATATACTGTTGCAAAATGATAATTAAATGCTACAGCTTACCAAGTTTACGTTATTAAGAGATGACAATGCTCGATGTACTGTAGAATGTCTGTTGACATTTGTGTGATCTTTGGCCATTATAGAGGACCTGGACAGTAACTTACACATTACAGCCACAGCAGGTCCTTTCACATAGGTATTCACACCATTACCACCCAGGAACCTGTGGTTCAGCAGCAGAATATGTATATTAACTGTTACCAAAGAAAGTGTGACTCTACCTGAATCTTTCCACAATTTGTACCAATAAGCGCAGCACAGCTTTCCTTCAACTTTTTTCAGGTATTCATATATTCATCTCTGTACCATACATCAATTATAGCAAAAAAAACTGTCCTGGAACAGTCCTGGATCAGAGGACACCCACTGATATTCGGAAGAAGTATATAAATAACCACTGTGACTACAACTGAACTTATGAGTAACTCAGCCTTTCTTCATCATTTAGCAAGGTGACTATACTACTGAAACCTCAATTACATGTCACGTATAGTCATGCATACAAAATAGAAAATGCATGCACACGCAAAATGATATTGCAAAATGAGTACAGTCAGACTTAATAAAAGATGATCATCAGTAATAGTTACTATTACTTTATGATGTTATGTTATACTGGTAGCTTTTCTGAAACTGAGAGAAGCCAACAATTATTTTTAGACTGCTTAGACAAATAACAACAGATGCTTATCTAATAAAATGAAATATTATAGCCAAGGGTATTTCTAAGAAATCTGCCTTCTGTCATACACTGCCAAGTTTCCAGTGTCAAAAAATAACTACCTTTAGCCATACAACTTCTAAGTATATTCATAGCAATTTTGCAATTCTGAGATCGCATCGGAAGTCAGTCTTCTTTAATGATTGTGTACTGTTTAGTCTTTCTACCCTAATTTTATTACTTACTGCTACTTACAACTGATTATTTTGCTCATATCTAATCCCAGGATCTGATATAATAACACTTAACAAAGAATCCTGTTTTCCTAAGAAACAAAAATCATACATCTGAATGTACTGAAGCATAGTTGTTGAAAATATGGAAAGAAACATTTAGTACTTGGCATTTTCATAGAATCATTTCAGTTGGAAGAGACCCTCAGGATCGAGTCCAACCATAACCTAACCTAAGTCTAGCACTAAACCATGTCCTTAAGAACCTCATGTAAATGCCTTTTAAACCCCTCCAGGGATGGTGACTCCACCACTGCCCTGGGCAGCCTGTTCCAGTGCCTGACAACCCTTTCCGGGAAGAATTTTTTCCTAATATCCAATCTGAACCTTCCCTGGTGCAACTTGAGGCCATTCCCTCTTGTCCTATCACTTGCTACTTGGGAGAAGAGACCAACACCCTCCATGCCACAACCTCCTTTCAGGTAGTTGGAGACAGTGATCAGGTCTCCCCTCAGCCTCCTTTTCTCCAAGCTGAACAGCCCCAGTTCCCTCAGCCGCTCCCATCAGACTTGTGCTCCAGCCCCTCACCAGCTTTGTCACCTCCTCTGCACTCTCTCCAGCACCTCCATGTCCTTCTTATGATGAGGGGCCCAAAACTGAACACAGTATCCAAGGTGGGCCCTCACCAGTGCCGAGTACAGTGGCACGATCACTTCTCTAGTCCTGCTGGCCACACCATTCCTGATACAAGCCAGGATGCTGTTGGCACTTTGGCCACCTGGGCACATTGCTGGCTCACATTCAGCAGCTGTCACCAACACCCCCAGATCCCTCTCTGCCAGGCACTTTCCAGCCGCTCTTCCCCCAGCCTGTAGCGCTGCCTGGGGTTGTTGTGACCCAAGTGCAGGACCCGGCACTTGGCCTTGTTAAACCTCATACAATTGGCCTCAGCCCAACGATCCAGTCGGTCCAGATCCCTCTGTATGGCCATCCTACCCTCCAGCAGATCAACACTCCCATTCTATTTGGTGTCATCTGCAAACTTACTGAAGGTGCACTCAATCCCCTCATCCAGATCATTGATACAGAGATTAAATAGAACTGGCCCCGATACTGAGCCCTGGGGACACCACTCCTGACCGGCTGCCAACTGGCAACTAGAGACGGAAATCATAAGAGCAAGTCAAGACAGAGTCAGAACTTCATTCCTCTGGTAATTCCATCAAATAGCAGAAAAGCAATCTTGTTTAACAAGAGCCTGTAAATTCCCAAGCAAGAGAATAGACTGGATAGTGAAGTGAGAATGAAATTATTAAAATAGTGACATTGAAATACAGTACAGAACCTAAGCTCAATTTAGGACAGCTTCAAGCTCTTCCTCACCTACGCACAGGACTCCAGATTCTTCCCTCATTTTCTCTGTTACTCTGGATGCTCAAACCTGCCCACTCATCTGCTTTACCCTTTTCAGTCTCAATCTGTAGCTACTTCACCCCTGCATATATTCATTTCTCTTTTGAGCGACTTCTTTACAATCCAGAAGAGCAAATGAAACATCCCAGCGATTTCCTAGCAGCTGCTTCTACATCACAAATGTCCATCCCCTGAGCAATGTTAATTCTTTACGCATCTTTCAATGCATCAAACTACAGAAGGTTCAGTGCTGTCCGGTATTTTCCCACCAGCACCGCCTGGAGCCCTATGGTCATATTTCTGATGCACCTTTTCTTCATTACCAGGCTGAGATTCAGTCTTTGGTAAAGGCAGATCTCTTCCACATCTGATACCATCTCTCAACCACTACAGGATCAGACTTGTTCCTGTCTGTTTGTTCCCTCAGCAAGATATGTTTATATGAGCAAACTTTACTTGCTGTGATTAAAAAGCAGCAGAAATGAAGCACAGATGCGGCATTCCAGCATGATTTTTTTGTAAAAGAGATATTGCCTGATTTGCAAACAAGCCCTGGAAACTCAGTGATGGCATGCTAAGTTTTTTTTGTAATAGTGGTTAAATTGGTCTGTTCTGCTTTGCTGCTGTTATCACCTTGCTCAGCCCACGGATATCCTCGGTGAGGTCACACTGTTCAATATCACAAACCCTTTAACATGGTAATGTAATATATTTTATCTACAAGTTTTCTCATTATTATGGAGTACCATCTCAATAATGATTCAATGAAGGGAAATAATCCGCTTTTGCTGTATGATCTTTTCCTCTGTAACAGAGAAGACTAAAGAATAAACAAGTGGAGAACTTACAGTCAAAAAATACCACATAAGTGAGTTCACCTATTATACAATGCAAAGTCTCATGTAAATACATAGTTTAGTCCTAACAGTGCAATGGGGGTGTTATTGAGACACTGGTTCAGGAAAAAAGAAAAAATTTTCACAGGTGATATGCTAGCTGAGCTTTGAAAAGCTTCCAATGAGAATTAACAATTCACCTGCATTAGTGATTCTAAGAACTCTTCCCAGGTTACAAGAGAAACAATTTAAAAATAGAAGTATCTGGTTTAGGTGTTAAAGAGTTGTTTATTTGCTTGGAAGAAAATATTTTTAATGGCACAAATACATTTGACATTTCCTGGTAGGAACACTGTTGATCTTTCAGAAGATAAAAAAATAAACAAATCACGTTTATGTGCCTGTTTACCAAAACATAATCTGAGGTTTTATAGGTGTAGAGGAAGAGATGTATTGCTCTATGGCGTAGCCCAGGCACTTCAGTGAACATTTACAACTGCTGTTTAATGAATAAATAAAATGTCCTCCCAGACATCCTGCTGTGGAGACCAGATTTTTAAAGTCACATTTTGATGGAAACTGATCCCTCGCCACAGATGTGGAACAGATATTTCTGATATGTGGTTTAAGATTTTACCCTAAACAACAGACATTTGGGAAAAGTAGAATATGTATAAAGATGTATTTCCCAATTTCTTCCTTTGAAGAAAATCTGTATGAAACACGGATTTTTCTTTCAAAGTTTTGGGTTTGCCTCTTGGCATGTGCATCTTCTCTCTCAAATTTCATAGAACTCAAAACCTTAATATTTTGGCTCATCTGGAGCAGGGAAGGCCTGAGAATTTGGGAAGTAAAGGCCTGGGATTTGGGAAGTAAAAGTACGATAAATAAAAAACAGATAAAACATATGTTAGACTTCCTTCCACCAAAAATATCTCTGACATTGTAAAGTGTCTAATAAAACAGGACAAAGCAAAACTATATAAACAAATATATATTGCTATGGCAAACCAAGCAGGTGAAAAGAAGTTACTCTCCTATCAAACAAACAAACAAAAAATCACTTCTACTAGAAATCCAAAACCATAGCTTATTGTCAGCCCAAACACCTGGCAAAAAAAGCATTTAGTCAAAAATGATCCCTGTGTTTAGTTTTCAAGATACACAAGTCTGAACTCTTGACATACAACTGAATTACTGCTGAAGCCAAAAATAGTGCCCAAGGGTATCTGAAATACTCCGAAGTAGTCTGTCCCATCACAAATTCGTAAAATATGCTGTTATAATAGAGCTCGTGCAAAAAGAGGTACACATGAGTACAAATGCACTCAAATGTAGATGGTGTGGAGTCACACCCTGCCTGTGAAATGCTTGATGGACTAATCATGTACAAGATATTAAGTGCTGAAGACAATAAATGGCATTTGTGCAAGACTGAAAGGACTTACAAAAAGAACTAAAGCACTAGGTGTTTTTTCAATTCATAGTTTCCTTCCTTTCAGAAAACTTAAATTTCTACAGCAACCGATCAGATAGAACAGGACAAAGTCCTCATGCCGTTGCCACATCAGGCGGCAAAAAGGAAAAGATGCATCACTAATTCAAAGACAGATTTCACTAATGCTGTGCTCTTTGCAAATACCAGGAGCGTAGGATGAATCAGTAGGAAACGAATGAAGAAATCAATTAAAAAATATTTAGTAATCTATTGAAAAAAATACTGCAGCACACTTTCAACAGCAAAAGACCACCAACATTAGAGCAAATTTTCTAAGCAGCACTACAAAGCTAATCTGATTAAGGTACAGTTACTGGTTTAGATAACCCCTTTTTCTAGGGAAACTTAGTGCTCATCAGTCACTTCTTTTAATTTTTATTTTGAAGATGCTATGCAAAGTGCATGATCATTATTCTTCATAAAGCAAGTCAAGTTTTCCAACCTTCTTTGCAGTTGCTGAAGTGAACAGTGCTAATGTACAGAAAGTGGCAAAACATTGTTTAATAAAGTCTTAGATCAACTTGTCTTTATGAAACAATTTACAAATATAAATGAAAATTTTTTTGCAAGCCATCAACAACGCAATCACCCTTTTGCTAGAAAGAAAGCAAAAACAAGACAGAAGAAACACTTGTATTTTGTAAGAAGTAACGTTACAGGGAATGATAAATATGCATCCAAACTGCTCGGAATAAAACAACACTTTAGTTCTAAAACGGCGGGTCCTCATCTTCACTAACTGACTTTTGATTTACTCAGCTATGAATTTGAAGTAGAACAGAAAAAGAGTTCAATTTTGCAGACATACCAGCTACAGTATAACCCAATAATGTAACTGTACCACAGGTGTTTAATTTTATTTTTTTGCAGTCCAAACATCGTATTTTTTTGTTTTCAATTTCAATACAGAGAGACAGTGATGGATTATTACAACTGTAACTCTATAATACACACCCTGTGTGGCAGCATGCGATAAAGATTTTTTTTCCCCTTTTTTGCAGATGTGTGCCTCCACACCCAATTATTTATGTCAAAATGACTGTACAGTGAGTTTCTACAGTATTATCTATGCTGCAAAATCCTCTGGTACAAGTGATTTTTATGCTCTTTGAAATCTTGTGGTTGGTTTAGGGATATGGTAAAAATGCATGACTGAAAAATGCTTTCAGAAATTTATAATCTATTACTCGGCTGCTGAGGCACATCTCAGTGGCAGAAATAGGGCATCTGATGCCCTTCAGCTACTCAGAGATCACACAGAGCTCCTGCCCGAATGTATCCATAAGGCTCAGAACTGAGTTCCTGAAATTAAAGAGCAAGCAGAATTAATATGGAATCTGCCTCTCCTGCCTTGTCTAACGCTGTAGTAGAGAATTTGACTTCATCTCTCTGTGGACAGCTAGCCAGTAGCATAAATCACTGTGGTTTCATCGATAACAATGTATATGGGTCTATGTTCCATACAATGAAAACTGAAAATATGCCTTTTGTGATTTTTTCTGTACCTTCCTCACGTGCACTTTCGGCTTTATGAAGATCTTGTCTACAAAAGTGAATGAACAGGTCAAGATTAACTAGCCTATGACTAAGACTTCACCATTGCCACGCTTGTTCCAAGACAGTAAGATTTGATGGGATTGGAAAGAAAATCAAAATCTCCTCCAAACTAGAAATTCTGCCTTTCAAACATTATAGCAGTTACACTATTTTCCTTTAAGTCTTACTCTGTGTGTAATTAATTTTGGTGTCAACACACTTCAGACACAAACTAAAAGCTCACACACACACGCATTACCATTACTTAGGAATTTTAGGTGCTCATGTGACAGTAAGAGGAAAAATATTTATATTTAAATTCAAATGCTTGTATAAGAGAGAGTGAACTATAATCACAGCCTACCACAGGCATTTATCAGCAATTACATTTTTTAACATTTTCTAAAATGCATGCCATGAAAATCAAAAGCACATAATTAAGAGCTACATGCAAACAAGGGTTTGTATTTATATCTAGTCAACATTTCTGTCACAGATAATTGCAGGCCTTAATGAAAACAATTTGATCTATTAAAGATGTATAAAATAAGCATGATGGATATGCAAAGTCAATTTCATTTCTTTCAAAAGAAGAAAATGTATTAAAAAATCAATTAGGGAAGGAACTAGTTGGCATAGGTAGCCAATAATAAGATGCATCAGTACAGAACTATTCATTAAGAATAATATTCCTTTTCACTTAGTCCCTTATTTATTGAATCTTTCATGAATGAATCCTGCTCTTTTTTAATCAAACTTTTTTCTTACTTGCAATTACTTTACAAATAGTTAAAATAATGATACACCATAGTAATTTGAACTAGCTGATTTTGCTATATATTAACTCTGTTTAGTTTTGATACACTGTATTGTTTATGCTTTCTTCACTATTTACCATAAGCATTTTTAAACAGGGACATGATGAAAGGCAAATAGTGGACAGGAATATATTGCAGTGAAGCTTCATACCTCACAAAAAATATTTGAATATTAATATTAAATATTCTAATTAAATGAAAGCTCCATTTTGACCAGAAAAGCTCTCATGTCAGACTTTTGTCCATACCAAAGCTGGTGAGGAAAATGAGCTATATTTTATTTTAGATTTGGTCATAAATATAACTTTTCAAGACATGACCCTAAAGTATCTCAGGGATTTCATTCAAAATCGTAATCAGAAGCTTAACGCTATTATAATGAGCTGCTGCAAACTCCTGGTTGTTTTCTGATTCGTGGCAGGAAGGTCAAATCTTGCTCAGATGCACAGGAAACACTAGAGAGTATGTGCAGAAGAGGTATGGGCTGAACTCGCCATTTAGAACACTTCAGGTGAGAGGACAAAAAATTGCCATCCCTTCTCTTTCCTTTTCCTGCCCTCGATTTCCAAAGGCATCACTGAATTCTCATCAATTTAGGATCTACATATCTGCACATTATATCCTGTCTGATAGCTATGAAAGCCCCACTGCCAGCAGATGTATCTCAATGGAATATAAGCCACTTTGGCTGAATATGCAAAAGTTAAAAATATCAAAAAGCCCAAAAGTAAGCCACCAGCTCTCTTTTCTCATCAGTTACACTCAAGAAAAATCCAAATGATAATTTGTTTCCAAATAACATAAAGGAGATCATTTAATTAAGGAGATGTCATTTTTACAAAGTGATTTTTCAGAGAAGTAATGCACAGGTTGTTTCTCCTAATTCATGCTCTCTCGCTGAGTTTGACAAATTTCTTGCCACTGTCATTTTTCAAATCTATGTTTATCGAATGTGGAGGTCAATGGTTAGAGGGATGAATAACCTTGAGCAGTTTTCACTACTGACAAATATCACAGTAGTAGGCATTTCTAAATTCCTGTGGTTATCCAATAACTTTCACCCAAATTAACTCTTCCTCCTCCACCAAAAAAAAAAAAAAAAGCAAAGAGGGGTGGTAACAGGACTATTTTATTATTTTATTTTTCAAACTCATGATTTTCTGTGGAGAAAGGGGATATTGGCAAAAGGAGTACAAATCTTTTCTTTTTTTCTGGTTATTTTTAATCACGAGGTTAGAAATGCTGAGTCACCTCTGTTCCATACGTTTGTGACTGCCGGCAGAACACATACTCATGTGCTGTGAATTTCACAAAGAAGACACAAGGAATTTTGATAGTGACATGCTGAAGCACCTCATTCTACTCCTATTAGTCTTGAAATTGGAAACGCACAAACTGGAATAGCAATGCAGGCATCTGCCCTTAGATCCAGAGAGACACAAAGGTCTGGCGTGTTTCCAAAGCTAATAATATTTGGGCAAGAATCAAAGCTTCTTAATTTAGGCTTGGTGCCAGGTTAATTTGGCTGGATTATATCTGGTCCCGATCAGAAAAGTCCATACAGTGTCGTTTCATGTGAATTTATAAGCTTGGATCACCTAGCTTGAACATCTCTGCATTGAACTCCTTTTCACGGCACACACTTGCACCACAGTCTGTTTTCTTTTTGGAAAGACACAGGCACTGGAAAACTGTTATCGGCTGAGGAAAGCAAAGAATTGGGTGATTTTAAGCACAAACTAGCATTGCTCTGTCAGATGCCTGCAGAATTGCAGAAGAACACAGTCCATCCTGATTTCTCTCTTTTTCTTGGACACAAAGAAACGTGCAACCATACGTAATAACAACAACAAAAGTATAGTAATTGTATAGGTAAGACACTAGAAGAACCACCTCTAGAAGAAACATCATCATTTTTCTTAAGTTTTCATGAATATTCAGTACAGTAAGAAATTCAGTAAGAAATTACTCAGTTGAGCTGTGGGAATAGCAGAAATAGCTCTGTAGGTATTCCATGAGAAGAACAATTTGGCATACATTATGTAAAAGAAACTTCAAGTAATCTTTAAGTCTGACAGCACCGGCAAAGTTCCAAGGATCAAATATTTGGGTAAAACTGTGTACCTAGGGACTGATTAAGGGTATATTTCTAACGATAAAATCTGACTATTGTGAAGACTAATTACTATAGGTTACGAAAGAAACAAACAAAAAAAAATCAAGTATTGCCAGGCTGTGCATGAAGAAGCTAAAGATTTATCAGCTTTTGCAGAGGACATTATTCTTCTTTTTCTGGACATTAATTTAGGAAAAAACATTGCTGTATACTTACAAGGATGCAGGCTGTATAATTCTAATGCCACCTGACACATATGGGAGCTGCTAGTGGCAAAACAAGTGGCATCGTGAGAAAAAGCATAATGTTCTCCTTACATAGAGCCTGGCTTTCCAGTTTATAAGAAAGAATACAATTGTATTAAGACACATGTCAAGAAAAGGAGAACATCTTTGTCATTATGATACAAATACAGTATCATAATTTGTAACCTCCAAGAGTAAGTCAGTTAATGGCTACATTTTTAGGGAACAGTGAGACAAAAATTATAAGGAGTTTCCCAGCCAGAATGACCCTGGTACCCAAAATACTTAAATTCTACTTCAAGGGAAGAAAGAAAAAAAAGTCACAATATTTTACCCACTCCAGAACATAAATGATTTTAATCCTGCTCCTTCTCAATTCCTAGTAGAAATAAAACCAATGCTAAACACATATTAAATCCTGCAACTTATCTCTACTAGAAATAATTAAGATCTAGGCATAACGGTCCCTATAAAATATCCCTGATGAGCTCCCCAGAGACTCCTCTGGCAGCTCACACTGAGCAGCCCCTACCAGGAACATTCGACCAACTGGGGACCTTCCATACAAGGAGAAAGAGACGGAACTGGACCCCTTGAAATGAATCAAGACTGGCATATGCGGTAGTCCTGAAAGGTCACAGGACAGGCGACAGAATTAAATCAGACACGAAGTTGAATTATACATGAGATTAAAGTAATCTTGGTGTTATAATATGAACTGCTGTGCAGTGTCAGGCCAAAGGGCCAAACAGCTGTGAGAGTGGCCAGTGGGGCATGTCCAGGGAACAGCATGGCAATGACAGTGTCTCTGATGTAGGGTCACGATCACTGTATGTCTGAGCATCATCACATGCGGAGCTAAAAAAAGCTGAGGGGTACAGGACTATGCCTCTCCTAAGGTTAAAACAGGCACGTAAAATCCCTCAATCCCTTAAACACCTGCCTTTCTCCCATGCTTCATAATTACAGACCTGAAAAAAACCCCACAACCTGCAGGTAAAAAGACTCTTGAGTAATCTGATATGTCATATTGTATTTGTGACATATTACACTACAATATGGCACTCGTAATGATGACTCCACAGAAAGGTGGAAACTACCGACTCGTGATGGAGGCGAACATGAATTAGTTCACAGGTGGCCCAATGGGCTAATTAGTCACTGTGTCCCTGGGTGCGAACAACTGGACACAAGTCCCTTTTGATGGCACACTGCTAGAATTTGTATGAGCAAAACTATAGAACGGTTGGGATCAAAGCTTTGTATTTAAAGGGACGCATAATAATTTTCCACTTTGAGGACTGTCATTTATGTTTTTACGGTTCTTTGTTTTGTAGTGTCCAACACAATACTGCTTATCACAGCTAGGGTATAAGTAGAGTGTTTCAGTCCTTCAAAATTAGGCAGCCTTGCCAACTGGGCAAAGAATTTTGAATTACATTTCCACAGATCTACAACACCACCAGACAAAAACGAAAACAATGCAAATAATGTGTTTAGTACTCAAGAAGACAGTTGACAGAATTCATCTTAGTGCATTCTAATATAGGGGTAGCACAAGAAGATAACCCCTTCTCCTGAAAAAATTCTACATCATAGCCAAGGAGGAAGAACCTGGTAATTTTGGCAAAAATTGATAGGTGGATTTTTTTATTTTTTTAATACATTTTGGATATATCAAGATTTAGAAACCACAGAAAACTGTGAGACATTAAAAAATAAAACTACAGAAAAGAAGAATATCAGTCCTTAAGGTAAACTGTGCTTCCCTAATATAACACTTTACTCTTGTGGCATTTGTAATCAAAGAATCACTGCATAACAATGCCAAAAAAAATTACTATATATGTGAATACCTGATGCTGAAAAGAAAACTGATTGATGAGAATGATGTTGAGACTTAAATATCACCCAATCACAATCAGTAACTTTTAGGCTGCAATCTACCTGCACAACCACGTGAAAAACGAAACAAACCAAAATTACACTAGTTCATTCACAGGAACATGCAGCTGAGAATCAAAATGCATGATGGCAAAAACTTCAGTGCACTTTTCTTTAAATATCAAATAGCTGAAAATTAAAGTATCAAAAATCCAGACAAGGGGGTATTATGCTCCACAAGGTTGCATTTGAATTTTATGTGATAGAATGGTTTACTTTCAAATCTTTGTGGAATTTTTTCCTCTGCCAGCCACTATTGTCCTCTGAAATAGTTTCTACTGCTTCACTGCTGGTCAAATGTCAAATATTCACACTGGGGAACCAGGGAACTGTAGCTTGTCCCTATCATCTTGGTCACACCTAAACCTTCTCTAACTACCTTCACCATTCTGTAATAAGTAGGCAATACCTGCCTTTTCAAGATATTTCCCAAGCAGGAAATGCTGAGATACAGCACTGATGAGTTGCATCAACAGAAATACAGTTAAAAATCCATCCTTTTATTGTGCTAATAAATGTATAAATTTCAAATGAAACCATTTTATTTCTAATTAATAAAACACACTGATGCTTGCACGCCATTCTTTTAACATCCGTATGCTGAGAAGCCCAAACACTGCACGTAGATTATGTCAACATCATCTTTTTTCTAGACAGACCTCTTTTTAAACACGCTGCCTCAGAGGCTGGAGGCCATAGAGTTCAGTGTGGGCAACACAGCTTCCCAAACACCAAGACATGCAGTCAACAACATCTGGGTGAACCACCAGCAATGTAGTTTGACACATCTGCACACACCTTGGTCACTCCTGCGCAGCAGGAGCAGTCACAGAGATGCTTGCAACAGCTACTGCTCTGAGCATCAGATTTGTCCTCTCCAGCACGAAAATCAAAATCAAGATTAAGTTGTAAAGGGTAAAATATGCAGGATTGGCAACAGACAGAAACATCTTAAGGACCAAAAAATTGTGTATGGTCTTTGGCGCTTTCTGGAAGAAGCTTACATAGTTGTTAATGGTCTTTGATTGTCTTAACAGCCTGAATGTGTTTGGGCTTGGGACTGAAAATCCAAAGAAATAAGGAATGCAAGTGCTATTCAAAGCAATAAAACACCATGAAGAACGTGTCCTTTGTAAAGGACTTCACCTTCAGAAAAGGTAAAAAGCAAATCAGAGATAAACAAATTGATTTTATGTTCATTATTTAATGTAGAAGGACCAGAGGGTCCTTCAAAGCTGAAAATTATTCTTATAAAGGTATTACTACCTGTTTCCATCCAAAATCAATTTCTCTCGTATGCTTTAGCTGAAATCAGTAAGATATTAAATGTCAGTCCTGTAAATTCAACATGACAGTTCATAAGCATCTGTTCCTTAAAGAGATTTATGTACAAACTTCGGCATTTTTTCCCAAAAGCCTGATGGTGAACGTGTAAAGGTTCATAGCTGCGCCTGACAGGGGTGAACACTTCGTAAAACATAAGAAAAAGCATCCTTGTTGAGCAAAGGCAAACAGCCAAGCTTAACCTCTTGGAAAGAGATCACCTTCTACAACAAGGTGACTCACCGAGTAGATGAAGGAAAAACTGTGGATGTTGTGTGCTTAGACTTCAGCAAGGCCTTTGAGAATATATCCCGCAGCATCTCCTGGAGAAGCTGCAGCTCATGGCCTGGATGGGTGTACCTGCAATGGACAAAGAACTGGCTGGAGGGCCAGGTTCAAAGAGTTGTGGTGAACGGAGCCAAATCCAGTTGGTGGCCGGTCATGAGTGGTGTCCCCAGGGCTCAGTGTTGGAGACAGCTCTGTTTAATCTCTATATCAATGATCTGGATGAAGGAATCCCCTCATCAGAGTGCAGAACAGAGTGCATGCTTAGAAAGCCTGCAGATGATACCAAATTGGGTGGGAGTCTTGATCTGCGGGAGGGTAGGATGGCCATACAGAGGGATCTGGACCAGCTGGATCGTTGGGCTGAGGCCA